>JAVSCE010006792.1:0-92773 GCA_032199065.1 Smutsia gigantea | reverse complement strand
TAATAAAAACAATACATTCATTAAATCTGGAGGGGAAAGGAAGCAAGGGAGGAAAAAGAAATGAAAATAAAACTAGCTTAGAAACTGTTCATAGGGAGGAAGTCAGTAAACACTGACAGAAGAAAGAGAAGATTAAGCATATTAAATAAAATCATAGTTACTAAGGTAATTAACAGAACAAAAACACAAACTTGAAAAATTAACATAGTTCCCCAAAGCAAAGCAAACACAGATTAAGTGGTTAAAAAAAACAACACTGTAATATGCTGCTGCTATGTGGAAAAAGAAACATGTTTACACACATGCATGAAGATACATATATATGCATGTATAGATGGAAAGACTGCCCAGGAAACTACTAATGCTCCTGAGGAAGAAACTGGTCAGCTAGGGGACAAGATGGAAGAGAGACCACCTTTTAAATCTATAATCTTCTGTGCCCTTTAAACTTTTTACCAAGTATAGGTATTCCCCATTCAAAAAGTTAAGAAATCTAAAATAAAAATTAAATTTTAAATTAGGGGAATTAAGTCAGGATCTGTACTTTAAATGGTAAAATTTGCCAGCACAGCCCCTCTTACCATTTTATTCCCAGAAAGCTAGCAGGCAGCCATAGTAGCCCCTTGATTTCTACTTTCTTCTGAGAACTAGCAAATGTTGATATTTGGGAGTTCCCAAATAAAAAGTGCAGTTCAATCCCCAATCACCAAACTATAGAGTCATATAGCAAGTTATAAAGCAATAAAATCAATTATGCAAACACAAATCTTCCAGTGTTTTGATGCCTTATTTAAAAATCTGGACAACCAATCCTCCTACACGGTGACAGGAATGTAAATTAGTACAACCATTGTGGAAAGCAGTATGAAGGTTCCTCAAAAAACTCAAAATAGAAATACCATTTGACCCAGGAATTCCACTCCTAGGAATTTACCCTAAAAATGCAGCAGCCCAGTTTGAAAAAGACATATGCACCCCTATGTTTATTGCAGCACTATTTACAATAACCAAGAAATGGAAGCAACCTAAGTGTCCATCAGTAGATGAATGGATAAAGAAGATGTGGTACATATACACAATGGAATACTATTCAGCCATAAGAAGAAAACAAATCCTTTCATTTGCAATAACATGGATGGAGCTAGAGGGTATTTTGCACAGTGAAATAAGCCAGGTGGAGAAAGACACGTGTCAAATTATTTCACTCATCTGTGGAGTATAAGAACAAAGAAAAAACTGAAGGAACACAACAACAGAAGACTCACAGAACCCAAGAATGGACTAACAGTTACCAAAGGGAAAGGGACTGGGGAGGGTGGGTGGGAAGGGAGGGATAAAGGGGAAAAAGGGCTATTACAATTAGCACACATAATGTAGCGGGGGTGGGGGTGGGGTGGGGGGATATGGGGAAGGCAGTATAACACAGAGAAGACAAGTAGTGATTCTATAACATCCTACTACACTGATGGATAGTGACTGCAATGGGGTATGTGGTGGGGACTTGATACTAGGGGGAGTCTAGTAACCATAATGTTGCTCATGCAATTGTATATTAAAAAAAAAAAAATCTGGACAACCAAAGTTCCCTAGACGCCTGCAGAAGGCTGTATACACGACAGTAAGCAGGCCAAATAAGCAAACAGGATAAAGCAGCCTAGGAAAAACAAAGAGGAAACAGAACTTCAAAAACTGGTAATCAAAATTCTTTATAGGTTAGAGAAATTCAGAAATCAAGAAAAATGCTAAGTAAGAAAAAGAAACAACCCAGTTAAAGACACTTTACAGTGAAAAATATCATAAATGCTAAAAATTCATTATAAGGATGTGAACAGTAAAGTTAAGGAAATCTCCTAAGAAAGTATGGCAAAAAGACAAAATACAAAAATAGAAAGAAAACTAGGAGACCAATCCAGGAAGAGACTGGAATTAAAAAAGAGAGCATCTAGAAATAATGGAAGAAAATACTTCAGAAAACAAGGACATAGAATTCTAGATTAAAAGGGAACACCTAGCACCATCCCAATAAAAGAACAAAGATGACCTAAGGAACATCCAGAGACAAATATAAGATCCTAGAAGCTCACAGAAAGGAAAAAAAGAAGTCATATGTAAAAAAATTTAAATCAACATGCACTGAGTTTCTTTCCTGTTTTTTTTTTTGGCTTTTAATAGCATCATTTTATTTTCTATCTGTATCTCTGTTTATAGAACAGTATATTATAGTGGTTAGGCTTACTCAGCTCTGGCTAAAAATACCAGGTCTGCTACATCCTGGCTGCAAGGTGTTGGGTAAGTTACTTAACTTTTTTTTTTAATTAAAGTATCATTTGGATTAAAGATGGCGGCAGGAGAGGTGAGACACAGACTGCCTCCTAAAACCGGATATAATACGAAAATATAATACAACTAATCCTGAAAGAGCAATAGGAAAGAGGACTGTGCCAGACTGCATACACCTGGAGAAAAGAGCAGACCTCACAGAACAGGGTGACATAGCAAAGCTGTGGCCCGGCAGGACCCAAGCCCTTCCCCAACCCCAGCTCACTGGCAAGAGGAAGAGAAATGGAGCAGGGAGAGTGGAGGCCTGGGACTGCTGAATACGTAACTCTGGAGATCTGCTCTGGGAGCACAAACCTACACTTCATGGTGCTTGAATGATACTCTCGTGATTAAGGGGTTGGAAAGCTAATACAGGCAGATTTCCTGGAGAGACTGAGATTCCAGCTGCTTATGAAAAGCAGGGATCCATATCTGGTTGCTCTGGGACAAAAGAAAGGTGGGCAGTCTGAGAGACTTCCTAACAAGGAAGCCCTTAGCAACAGGGCTGCTAAAGGGGCTAGGATTGCACAGAGCTTACTGCTCAGGAGAGAGGACAGGTAGACAAAATTGTCCGGTGCACTCTGCCCAGCAGGTTGGGAGCTTTGCCATATAGACACTCATATTTAAGGAGGAAAAAGAAATCTTCCTCCTTAAACAATCTTCAGGTGCTCCAGCTCCCTGGCTGGCTACACAGCTCCAAGGACCCCCTCTGTGATATGCAGCCTACTGCGCCTTTCTCCCGGCCAGCCCGACCTGGCTTGCAAATCGGCAAACCCTACCCTGGCGTTAGCCCGGACACAGGGAAGATCTGTCTACAGCAACTACAAACCAAAGCATAGAGGCTTATACCTGTGTGCTCAGCCCACTGGTTCAGGCAGTGGAGAAAGGCATAGCAGCCAGGAAGCAGAAAAAGGCTCTTTCCTCCTCCCAGGCACCAATACCACTTCCCTGTGACCCCCGACATTGCTTCAGGGGCTGAGCAGCTCCAGAGACTAGAGCTTCTGGGCACAAAAGGGTGCCACATACAAATATGAAATGCCATAGGAACCGGGTTCAGAGTAAAATTATTAATACAACTCCTGAGAAAGATTTAAATGACATCAACCTCATGACTCTTACTGAAAGGGAGTTCAAAATAAAAACCATTAACATGCCCATGGAGGTACGGAAAGATATTCAAGAACTCAGGAATGAATTCTGGTCAGAGAGCCAATAATTGAAGAGCACAATGGACGGTATTAAAAGCAGACTGGATACGGTGGAGGAGACGATAAATGAAATAGAAACTAGAGAAGAGGAATCCAAAGAAGCTGAGGCACAGAGAGAAAAAAGGATCTCTAAGAATGAAAGAATACTGAAAGAACTGCGTGACCAATCCAAATGGAACAATATTCGTATTATAGGGGTACTAGAAGAAGAAGAGAGAGAAAAAGGGATACAAAGTGTCTTTGAGGAAGTAATTGCTAAAAACTTCCCCAATCTGGGGAAGGAGATAGTCTCTCAGGCCATGGAGGTGCACAGATCTCCCAACACAAGGCACCCAAGGAAGACAATACCAAGATATATAGTAATTAAAATGGCAAAGATCAAGGATAAGGACAACTATTAAAAGCGGCCACAGAGAAATAAGATCACATAGAAAGGAAAGCCCATCAGGCTATCATCAGACTTCTCAACAGAAACCTTACAGGCCAGAAAGCAGTGGCATGATGTATCTAATGCAATGAAGCAGAAGGGCCTTAAACCAAGAATACTTTATCCGGCAAGATTATCATTTAAATTTGAAGGAGGGATTAAACAATTCCCAGATAAGCAAAAGCTGAGAGAATTTACCTCCCACAAACCATCTCTACAGTGTATTTTTGAGGGACTGCTATAGATGGAAGTGTTCCTAAGGTTTAATAGCTGTCACCATAGGTAATGAAACCACAGTAAAGAAAGCAGAACAGCTAATTACTAAACAAATGCAAAAATTAAATTAACTATCCCCAAAGTCAATCAAGGGATAGACAAAGAGTACAGAATATGACACGTAATTTATAAAGAATGGAGGAGGAAGGAAAAATAAAGAACCTTTAGCTTGTGTTTGTAATAGCATATTAAGTGAGTTAAGTTAGACTTAAATAGTAAGAAAGTTAACCATGAACCTTTGGTCACCACAAATCTAAAGACTGCAGTGCCAATAACTACATACCTATTGATAATCACCTAAATGTAAATGGCCTCAATGCACCAATCAAAAGACGTAGTCACTGAATGGATAAAAAAGCAGGACCTATCTATATGCTGCCTACAAGAGATTCACTTTAAACCCAAAGACATACACAGACTAACGTGAAGGGATGGAAAAAGATATTTCATGCAACTAATATGGAGAAAAAAGCAGGAGTTGCAGTACTTGTATCAGACAAAATAGACTTCAAAACAAAGAAAGTCAGAAGAGACAAAGAAGGACATTACATAATGATAAAAGGGTCAATCCAACAAGAAGTTATAGCCATTATAAATACCTTTGCACCCAACATAGGAGCAGCTACATATGTGAAACAAATACTTACAGAATTAAAAGGTGAAATACAATGCAATGCATTCATTCTAGGAGACTTCAACATTCCACTCACTCTAAAGGACAGATCAACCAGACAGAAAATAAGTCAGGAGACAGAGGCACTGAACAACACAATACAACAGACGGACCTAACAGACATCTACAGAACTCTACACCCAAAAGCAGCAGAATACACATTTTTCTCAAGTGCACATGGAACATTTTCAAGAATAGATCATATCCTAGGCCACACAAAGAGCCTTGGTAAATTCAAAAAGACTGAAATTGTACCAACCAGTTTCTCAGACCACAAAGGTATGAAACTAGAAATAAATTATACAAAGAAAATGAAAAATCCCACAAACACATGGAGGCTTCACAACATGCTCCTAATTAACCAATGGATCAATGACCAAATAAAAACAGAGATCAAGCAATATATGGAGACAAATGACAACAATAATTCAACACCACAAAAACTGGGGGATGCAGCAAAGGCCATGCTAAGTGGAAAGTATATTGCAATACAGGCCTACCTCAGGGAAGAAGAGCAATCCCAAGTGAGCAGTCTAAACTCATAATTAATGCAACTAGAAATGGAAGAACAAGTGAGGCCCAAAGTCAGAAGAAGGAGGGACATAATAAAGATTAGAGCAGAAATAAATAAAATTGAGAACAATAAAACAATAGAAAGAATCATTGAAAGCAACAGCTGGTTCTTTGAGAAAATAAAATAGATAAAACCCTAGCCAGACTTAAGAAAAAAAGAGAGTCTACTCACATAACCAGAATCAGAAATGAGAAAGGAAAAATCACTACAGATACCACAGAAATACAAAGAATTATTAGAGAATACTATGAAAAATTATATGCAAACAAACTGGATAACCTAGAAGAAATGGACAACTTTCTAGAAAAATACAACCTTCGAGGCTGACCCAGAAAGAAACAGAAAATCTGAACAGACCAATTACCAGCAATGAAATTGAACAGGTAATCAAAAAACTACCTAGGAACAAAACTCCTGGGACAGATGGCTTCACTGCTGAATTTTATCAAACATTTAGGGAAGACCTAATACCCATCCTCCTTAAAGTTTTCAAAGAGTAGAAGAAGAGGGAATACTTCCAAATTCATTCTATGAGGTTAGCATCACTCTAATACCAAAACCAGGCAAAGACACCACAAAAAAAAGAAAATCACACACCAATATCCCCAATGAATACAGATGCAAAAATATTCAACTAAATATTAGCAAACCAAATTCAAAAATACACCATGATCAACTAGGATTTATTCCAGGGATATAAGGATGGTACAATATTAGAAAATCCATCAACATCATCCAACACATCAACAAAAAGGACAAAAACCACATGAGCATTTCCATAGATGCTGAAGAAGCATTTGACAAAATTCAACATCCATTCTTGATAAAGACTCTCAACAAAATGGGTATAGAGAGCAAGTACCTCAACATAATAAAGGCCAAATATGACAAACCCACAGCCAACATTATACTTAACAGCAAGAAGCTGAGAGCCTTTCCTTTAAGATCGGGAACAAGACAAGGATGCCCACTCTCTCCACTTTTATTCAACATAGTTCTGGAGGTCCTCCCCACGGCAATCAGACAACACAAAAATTAAAAGGCATCCAGATTGGCAAGGAAGAAGTTAAACTGTTGCAGATGACATGATAATGTACATAAAAAAACCCTAAAGAATCCACTCCAAAACTACTAGATCTAATATCTGAATTCAGCAAAGTTGCAGGATACAAAATTAATACACAAAAATCTGTTGCATTCCTATACACTAACGATGACCTAGCAGAAAGAGAAATCAGGAAAACAGTTCCATTCACAATTGCATCGAAAAGAATAAAATACCTAGGAATAAACCTAACCAAGGAAGTGAAAGACCTATACTCTGAAAACTACAAGACACTCATGAGAGAAATTAAAGAAGATACCAGTAAATGTAAACACATCCTGTGCTCATGGATAGGAAGAATTAATATTGTGAAAATGGTCATCCTGCCTAAAACAATCTACAGTTTCAATGCAATTCCTATAAAATACCAACAACATTGTTCAACGAACTAGAGAAAATCGTCCTAAAATTCATATGGAACCAAAAAAGACCCTGAATAACCAAAACAATCTTGAGAAGGAATAAAGCTGGGGGGATTATGCTCCCCAATTTCAAGCTTTACTACAAAGCCACAGTAACCAAGATAATTTGGTACTGGCACAAGAACAGACCCATAGACCAATGGAACAGACTAGAGATCCCTGATATAAACCCAACCATATATGCTCAATTAATATATGATAAAGGAGCCATGGACATAAAACGGGGAAATGACAGCCTCTTCAACAGCTGGTGTTGACAAAACTGGACAGCTACATGCAAGAGAATAAAACTGTATTGTTTAACCCTATACACAAAAGTAAACTCTAAATCAATCAAGGACCTGAATGTAAGTCATGAAACCATAAAACTCTTAGAAGACAACATAGGCAAAGCAAAAATCTCCTAAATATAAGCATGAACACATCTCCTCGAGCAAGGGAAAGAAAAGAAAAATGAACTCATGGGACTACATCAAACTAAAAGGTTTCTGTACAGCAAAGTACACCATCAACCGAACAAAAAGGCATCCTACAGTATGGGAGAATATATTTGTAAATGACATATCAGACAAGGGGTTAATATCCAAAAGATATAAAGAACTTACATGCCTCAACACCCAAAAAGCAAATAACCTGATTAAAAAATGGGCAAAGGATATGAAGAGACAGTTCAATTCAGATGGCCAACAGACACATGAAAAGATGCTCCACATCACTAATCATCAGGGAAATGCAAATTAAAACCACAATGAGCTATCACCTCACACCAGTAAGGATGGCCAGCATCCAAAAGACTAAGAACAACAAATGCTGGTGAGGATGTGGAGAAAGGGGAACCCTCCTACACTGCTGGTGGGAATGTAAGCTAGTTCAACCATTGTGGAAAGCAATATGGAGGTTCCAAAAAAAACTAAAAATAGAAATACCACTTGACCCGGGAATCCCATTCCTTGGAATTTACCCAACGAATACAACTTCTCTGATTCAAAAAGACATATGCACCCCTAGGTTTACTGCAGCAGTTTTTACAATAGCCAAGATATGGAAGCAACCTAAGTGTCCATCAGTAGATGAATGGATAAAGAAGAGGTGGTACATACACACAATGGAAACAAATCCTACCATTTGCAACAACATGGATGGAGCTGGAGGATATTATGCTCAGTGAAATAAGTCAGGCGGAGAAAGACAAGTGCCAAATGATTTCCCTCATTTGTGGAGTATAACAACGAAGGAAAACTGAAGGAAGAAAATAGCAGCAGACTCACAGACTCCAAGAAGGAAAGAGTGGTTACCAAAGGGGAGGGGTGTGGGAGGGCGGGGGGGAGGGTGGGAGAAGGGGATTGAGGGGTATTATGTTTAGTCCACATGGTGTGGGGGACCAAGGGGAAAACAGTGTAGCACAGAGAAGGCAAACAGTGAATCTGTGGCATCTTACTACACTGATGGACAGTGACTGCATTGGGGTATGGGTGGGCACTTGATAATATGGGTAAATGTAGTAACCACATTGTTTTTTCACGTGAAACCTTCATAAGAGTGTGTATCAATAATACCTTCATAAAAAAAAAGAAGTATCATTGATATACACTCTTATGAAGGTTTCGCATGAACAACATTGTGGTTTTCAGCTTTCACCTATATTATCAAGTCCTCACCCCCCCATTTCAGTCACTGTCTATCATTGTAGTAAGATGCTATAGAGTCAGTACTTGTTGTTCCTATGCTCTACCTTCCCTGTGACCCACCTATATTGTGATTGCTAATTATAGATGCACTGAGGTTCTTAACAGCAAAACTGGAACCCAAAGACTGTCAAAATGCTCAGGAAAAAAAGATTTAAATTAGAATTCTATTCTCCAACAAATTATGAGTCAAGCCTAAGGGTAGAACAATACATTTTTAGATATGCAAGGACTCAAAAAACCTACTTCCCATGAATCTTTTCTTAGAAAGCTGAAAGATGTACTCCAGCAAAATGAAGTAGTAAAACTGACACCAACCGGGGCCCCAGGAAACAAGGGATGGTGTAACACAGCGAAGTAGTAAAAGGAAGTCTCAAAATGACATCTGCGTAGAAGGCCAGAGAGCAAATGTCCTGATTATAGCAGATTGTTGGGGGTTGTGGAAATCAGTGTCTCTGAGAGGGAAGCATCAAAGAAAAAACATAACATAATTATTTTAGGATTGAGAAGATGACAGTTTTTTCTCAAGAAAAAGTTGAACAAGTACAAAGATAAAATGAGCAAATGGAAAAAAAGCAATTACTAACCCAAGGCAAAACAAAGAGGTATAGGAAACAAACACGACACACTACTTGGATCTGCAGTGAACAAATAAATAATCATAATAACATAAATACTATCAAGCAACATTTATGGTATAATTATACTGAAAGGGTAGAGGGAAGGAAAACAGGATTAAAAGCTACCATAAAAAAGCTGATAACATCCAAGACCAAGACAGAGAATAAAGATATAAACATATTGTTTAGAAATAGATAAGTATATGTCACAAGTGGCAGCTAAAAAAGGTTGAATCTACAAAGGAGGAAAACAGAATAATTGTTTTTCCACACAAACTTTTAATTCTATTTGATTTTTATAAAAATTCTGCACGTGTGTTATTTTGATTTAAAAAATACATAACTCTTTGGAAAAAATAATAATCTTTAAATACAAATTAAAAAAATGTGAAGTCAGGACTAAGAAAAATAAAAATCACGACATAAAGACCAGTAGAAAAAGACACAATTATGCGGTTATCAACTCCTACATTAAGATGGTGTAGATGAATCCACATTTTGGCTGAGCTTCATGAAGGTCAAAATGAATTGTGATTTTTTTATAGTTTTCCTCACCCATGAAGAGAAAACACAACAATTTCCTAGAATAAGCAAAACATCTCCACAGTCTGCTCTAACAGAAGTCGGTCACATGGCCTCTGACATGGTTCTTACCACCTATAACCAGTACATACCGAGAACCACGCCACTGACACGGCATTTCCCAGTGTGCTCAGGCTCTGGCTCTGTAAGAATAAGATCTTCTACAGCTCCCTCCTGAACAGTTAGCAGCGGTGTATTTAGGATTTCTCTCTGTCAGAAAGGAATGCAAGTTGAAATGTAATGGTTAAATACTCACTTCAACCTCTTCTGCTTTTGTGCCCTGTTCTTTTTCTTTTTTTTAATGTTTATTTTGATATCATTAATCTACAATTAAATGAGTAATATTATGGTGATTACACTACCCCCTTCACCAGGTTCCACCCCCCCCCAACCCCTTTACAGTCACTGTCCATCAGCGTAGTGAGATGCCACAGAGTCACTACTTGTCATCTCTGGGTTGTACAGCCCTCCCCGTGCCCCCCCCCCAACATTACATCTGCTAATCTTATTTCTTTTTCTTTTTATAATTTATTTTGGTATCATTAATCTACAATTACATGTGCAATATTATGGTTATTAAACTACCCCTTCATCAGGTCCCCCCCACCAACCCCTTTACAGTCACTGTCTATCAGCATAGTGAGATGCCATAGAGTCACTACTTGTCTTCTCTGAGTTGTACAGCCCTCCCCGTGCCCCCCAACATTACATCTGCTAATCGTAATGCCCCTTTTTCCCTCTTATCCCTCCCTTCCCGCCCATTTTCCCCAGTCCCTTTCCCTTTGGTAACTATTAGTCCGTTCTTGGGTTCTGTGAGTCTGCTGCTGTTTTGTTCCTTCAGTATTTTTTCTTTGTTCTTATACTCCACATATGAGTGAAATCATTTGATACTTGTCTTTTTCGGCTTGGCTTATTTCACTGAGCATAATACCCTCTAGCTCAATCCATGTTGTTGCAAATGGTAGGATTTGTTTTCTTCTTATGGCTGAATAATATTCCATTATGTGTATGTACCACATCCTCTTTATCCATTCATCTACTGATGGACACTTAGGTTGCTTCCATTTCTTGGCTATTGTAAATTGTGCTGCGATAAACATAGGGGTGCATATATCTTTTTCAAACTGTTTTGTGCCCTGTTCTTACCTGCATGTTCTTCTTATAGAGTTTCCTATCAACTTGAGCTCTCAGACCCCAAACTGCTGGTCCCTTACGCCGGTTTAATACTTTGTAATGCACACCAGACTGGTCACAGATTCGCGAACACAGGCCATCCAAGGCATCCACTTCCCTCATTAAATGCCCCTTTCCAATGCCACCAAAGGAAGGGTTACAGGACATCTGACCTAAAGAGAACAGACATAAACTAAATATATGTGAACCTTGCACACAGTGTTTAATAGGGAAATTTCTGTACAACTAACCAGAATCATCTCATGAAAATTTTAAAAAACTTCAAACACTAAAAAGAAAATTCCAAAGTCCCTATGGGAAGGCAAGAGTTATTCAGGGCTTCCTGGAAGACAGATCATTGCCTATAGTTTCTTTTGAATCTTATCCTTGATGCATATTTTTATTATGTCATTAGGTTGCAATGTGGCTTTGAAATCCTCACCTCATGAAACCTTCCCAAATCAAGCATACTTTCAAGAAGTCCTTAGGCACTAGTTCACTACTACAATCAATTGTGTCTTCCATAAATGCCATCTGCTGTTTTCTTTTTGCTTATTTTACAGAAATAATTAAATTATAAGCTTCCAAAAAGGAGAAACTGTATTTTATACCTTCTCTTTAAATTTCCCTGGTCTTACTTGGAAGTTTAAACTCACGTGGTTTACCTCTAAGGTTTTTATGATGGTGGAGGAGTGGGAAAACTCAATATAGCTCTAGGTCTCTAGGAAAAGACTTTTTCCTCTTTAAAAAGACATGGAGAGGAAGAAAAACCTTTTCTGTTGAAAGTTGTCCTATTTGGATATGACACTTGGAACTACTACAGACACTTTGCAACCAGGAGGATAGCTAGTTTACAGACAATCGAAGAGGGGCAATCATGGAGATATGGGTGGAATCTGAATCCTTGGACATTGTGAACTGATGAATTAGCCAACCTTAGAGCTGATCTAACTGCAGATTTCTTGTTAGAAAATAAATTCTCCTTTTTTGTTTAAACTAATTGAGTAAGAATTTGTTACCTGCAAAATGAGTGTACATAAAGCAGTTAGCACAATGTCTGGCACAGAATATGCAATAAATAGTATTTACGAAAAATGATTTTAATGTTTCCCAAATCAGTGTAAAACATACTTTGTTTCTGATCTTCACTTTTTAAAAATCACGTAATTTCTTTGCATTGGTTTTTTTTGCACTTATTTTTAATCACAAATAATTTCCCATCACCAGCAACATCAAAAAGTCTATTTTCTCAAACATGTGAAATATTACTATTTACATAAGTATCCTTACATAGTTTTCTTAGAAAAGTGCTCCATACGCTTTGTATAAAATCAATAAGTATTTGGGGGGGACTTGATAACATGGGTGAATTTTGAAACCACAATGTTGCTCATGTGAAACCTTCATAAGATTGTATATCAATGATACCTTAATTAAAAAAAAACCGACAAGCAGAAATAGTGAATATTTACCCTATCCTTGAGTTTGTATGAAAGCAACAAATTTGTACTCCTGAGTTTCTAATTCAACATATTATTTCACATACAAATGTTAAAATATTTTATTAAAAGATAAGTAGAGAGACTAGTGTAATGAATTCCTAATTATTGACTCAAGTCCAACCTCATGTCTTTCATAGCTCTACCCACTTCCTTCTCTCCTAGGCATATCATCTATGTCATTATCAACTCTAAGTATTTCATACAAGGTCTTTTTGAAATCCTTGGGGGACGGAGGAGATAACATAATCACACCTGAAACATTTGTTAATGAATAACCAAAATATAAACTAGAAATGTGGAATGACATCACCAAGTACGGTGTTTTTTTCCTATTATTGTGTACCAATCATAAGTAATCCTCTTCCTATCTTTAGAGAGAACACATTTCAGATACCTTTAGATCAGAGGTCATAACCCAGGGGTTTGCTATGATATTGTTTGCTACACATAAGGCTTTTGTTAAAACAAAACAGTGAATAGGAATGTATTTTCCAGCTCACCAATGTTCCTGCTATTTTCTACCTAGCTTCACACATTTAGTTCCTGTAGCATCTAAAGTTTTGATGCCTATTTTAGATACTCCTACTCATCAGTATGACTTAGCCTTTAATCAGTTGATTTTTAAAAAATCACTGAACCTAATTTGACATTTTTCTCAAACTTTCATCCCCAGAAATGTCTCCTCATATACAGAACAAAAATGAAAACAAAACTAAACTAAGAATTATTGGAATTCCACCACTTCCTTATATCTCAAAACTAAACTACTTCTAGTCACATTATTTAATTAGTATATATTATACACCTATTTATAAAATTTACATTTGTGAAATTCAAGTGCAAAGAAATCCTCATCTTTTCAAATTGCTGGAAACTTTCTCAAAGAAATATACCAGCATTGAGCCGCTCTCCCTATAGGCATAAAACTTGAATATGCCACTCTTTTGCTTAGCCCTCAAAATCTTTCTCAACATAGAACTCCAGGAAGCCAGCATTTATTCCCAGTCATTTGGAGTTGGAATAAGAAAGTCTATTCGTCATCTGTGCTCTGAAGTACAGGCTATTAACATCCCAATTATGGCACCAGTAATTGGGATAGACAGTGATAGCAGAAATGTCTAAATCAGTCCGTTTTCCACTCCACTAAAGGATAAACTTACAGTCAAATAGTTAACATGTTATCACTTAGTGTGGGCCAGGCACTGTTCCAATTTGCATGCATTTTCTGACTTAAACTTTACAGCAACCCAATGCAGTTGGTACTAGCATTTCTATTTCATAAAGAAACTGAAGTTTAAATAAATTGTCCCCTGTCCACGGTTACACAGCTGATACACAATGGAGCCTGGGTTAAAATTTAGAACAGAATAAAAAGGCTCTGAAAGCTTTTCTCTTTTGTCGTGAAAGGCAAAAATAATTTGCCAAAAAGCATGATTTTCCATATTATTATAAAATAAAAGATTGCCTCTGACTTCATTATTGGCAGATGATATGACTAAATCACACAGAACAATTCTTGCCACCTGTATTCTTTTTTTTTGGTATCATTAATATAAAATTACATGAGCGACATGGTTACTAGACTCCCCCTATTATCAAGTCCCCCCCGCATACCCCATTACAGTCACTGTCCAACAGCAAGGTAAGGTGCTATAGAGTCACTACTTGTCTTCTCTGTGCTATACGGCCTTTCCCGTGCGCCCACCCCCCCACGTTATGTGTGCCAATCATAACTGCATCCTGTGTTTTTATGCAAGTTCAACCTTCTAAGCCAAAACTATCCCCCTGAGGCCAAGCAGAAATAAGAATCTTGATACTCCACCACTGTATCACATTACCTGAACAAATGAGACTTTCAGATGGCCATTCACTAAGCTCATCTATAAAGTCATTAAAATATCTCTGAAATGTGTTTACTTAAAATGAATCTTAGATCGTATTGCGTTGGCAGAACGTGAATATGAGTTTTGGTGGGAGGCCCTCCATCCCTGGTGGAACATTATACTATTTAATGATCATCTTAGTGCAGCAATACTTTTTTGTTCATTAGAGTTTCGTTTGTTTTTGAAAGGTAATACCTAAGTACTTTTTTTTTAATGGAAACACTTAAGTGTACAATAAGGAAGTGTAATCTCTCGGGTAACCATCTAACCTCACTCTAAAGAACAGCAGTTAACAGTGTTTCTTTGCAGTTATGAGGTGAATGGTAGTCTTGAAAAAGTATTTCACTATACAAACATGATTTATTCAGTGTCTACAAGGCACACTTCATGTTCCAATTACTGTTCACTCCTCAGCAAAACGCGGGCGGGGTCGCGGCAATGCTGGGGCGCACCCGCGGGGCCCGGCCCAGCCCTCCCGCCAGCCCGCGGCCGAGCGCTCCTCACCGATGGCGTCGGCGCGGTGCGTGAGCAGCAGGGTCCGCGAACCGCACCGGGCGGAGGCCGAAGCCGCCTCGGTCCCCGCGTGTCCTCCGCCGACCACTACCACGTCGAAGTGCGGAGCGCGGGGCACCGCGCTGGGCCCGCTGAACGGGGCCGATGGCCGGGGCTGCCTGGGGAGGGGGCCCGCGAGCCAGCGGCCGACACCTCGAAGCGGGAACATGGCGTAGAGAGGCCAGGGGCTCGCTCTCCGCACCGGACGCCCGCGCCGAGGCTCAGGGGGCGAGGGGACGGCTCCTGGGCGCGGCCATCTTCCGTGACGTCACGGCGCAGCCCGCCCGCTCCCGGCGTCGCCGCGGGTCGGGCGCGCGCGGCCTGCTCATCGTGGGCCTGGTCGCCGCTGCCCGCCGTGGGGGCCCTAGTCACCCGACCCGTCCTGCCGCTGGGGTTTTCTGGCGCACGGCCGCCTGGACCGCTGTTTGTGTGCAGAGACCGCAGCCCGCACGAGTGGAGGCGAAAGGCGTCGCCGTGCACTGGGGGACGAAGGTCCACGGGGCCAGTGAGGGGCCGCGAGCGGCCTTTGGGGGTGAGGCGCGCACCGCTTCCCGGCGATTGGCCCGCGGAGCAACCTGTGCGCCGGCTTTGTTCTCATTGCTAAAATCTTATCAAATATAGAACTTATTCTCTTGTTAGGTTAATAATAAACATTCTTTACACACGCTTTAAACCTTACAGAAACGCAAAACGTTGAGTTAAAGAACCCTGTAACTTCCCTCAGGTCTTCCAAACCCCACCCCTGAAGTCACAGTCATGATCATACCATCTAGATTTTTTTTTTTGCTATAATTAATATACAATTACATGAGCAACATTATGGTCACTAGACTCCCCCCGTTATCAAGTCCCCACCACATACCCCATTGCAGTCACTGTCCATCAGCGTGGTAAGATGCTATAGAGTCACTACTTATCTTCTCTCTGTTATACTGCCTTTCCCGTGCCCCCCACTCCACCCCCACCCCCGCTACATTATTTTGCTAATCATAATGCCCCCTTTTCCCCCTTGTCCCTCCCTTCCCACCCATCTTCCTCAGTCCCTTTCCCTTTGGTAGCTGTTAGTCCATTCTTGGGTTCTGTGAGTCTGCTGCTGTTTTCTTCCTTCAGTTTTTTCTTCGTTCTTATACTCCACAGATGAGTGAAATAATTTGGCACTTGTCTTTCTCTGCCTGGCTTATTTCACTGTGCAAAACACCCTCTAGCTCCATCCATGTTGGTGCAAATGAAAGGATTTGTTTTCTTCTTATGGCTGAATAATATTCCACTGTGTATATGTACCACCTCTTCTTTATCGATTCATCTACTGATGGACACTTAGGTTGCTTCCATTTCTTGGTTATCGTAAATAGTGCAGCAATAAACAGGGGTGCATATATCTTTTTCAAACTGGGCTGCTGCATTCTTAGGGTTAATTCCTAGGAGTGGAATTCCTGGGTCAAATGGTATTTCTATTTTGAGTTTTTTGAGGAACCTCCATACTGCCTTCCACAATGGTTGTACTGATTTACATTCCCATCAGCAGTGTAGGAGGGTTCCCTTTTCTCCACATCCTCACCAACATTTGTTGTTGTTTGTCTTTTGGATGGCGGCCATCCTAACTGGTGTGAGGTGATATCTCATTGTGGTTTTAATTTCCGTTTCTCTGATGATTAGTGATGTAGAGCATCTTTTCGTGTGCCTGTTAGCCATCTGAATTTCTTCTTTGGAGAAGTGTCTGTTTGGCTCCTCTGCCCATTTTTTTATTGGCTTATTTGCTTTCTGTTTGTTGAGGTGCATGAGCTCTTTATATAATCTGGATGTCAACCCCTTATCGGATATGTTATTTATGAATATATTCTCCCATACTTTAGGATATCTTTTTGTTCTACTGATGGTATCCTTTGCTGTACAGAAGCTTTTTAGTTTGATATAGTCCCATTCGTTCATTTTTGCTTTTGTTTCCCTTGCCTGGGGAGACATGTTCATGAAGAAGTTGCTCATGTTTATGTCCAAGAGATTTTTGCCTATGTTTTTTTCTAAGAGTTTTATGGTTTCATGACTTACAATTCAGGTCTTTGATCCATTTTGAGTTTACTTTTGTGTATGGGGTTAGACAGTAATCCAGTTTCGTTCTATTACATGTAGCTGTCCAGTTTTGCCAACACCAGCTGTACAAGAGGCTGTCATTTCCCCATTGTATATCCATGGCTCCTTTATCATATATTAATTGACCATGTATGCTTGGGTTTATATCTGGGCTCTCTATTCTGTTCCACTGGTCTATGGGTCTGTTCTTGTGCCAGTACCAAATTGTTTTGATTATGGTAGCTTTGTAGTAGAGCTTGAAGTCAGGGAGTATAATCCCCCCTGCTTTATTCTTCCTTCTCAGGATTGTTTTGGCTATTCGGGGTCTTTTTTGCTTCCATATGAATTTTAGAACTATTTGCTCTAGTTCATTGAAGAATGCTGTTGGTATTTTGATAGGGATTGCATTGAATCTGTAGATTGCTTTAGGCAGCATGGCCATTTTGACAATATTAATTCTTCCTAACCAAGAGCATGGGATGAATTTCCATTTATTAGTGTCCTCTTTAATTTCTCTTAAGAGTGTCTTGTAGTTTTCAGAGTATAGGTCTTTCATTTCCTTGGTTAGGTTTATTCCTAGGTATTTTATTCTTTTTGATACAATTGTGAATGGAATTGTTTTCCTGATTTCTCATCTAGTTTTTAGTACATGTACTGACGCTATTATTTTGCCCATATAATATTGTTTTTAATTTTGCTTCTACTTTTTAAATGATGTTCTTTACTCTTTCCATCCCATCATATGTAGATATAGTTGTTTTTAGTTGTACTTGGTATTTAATTCTGTATGTGAGCCAAGACTTATTTGAACAACTCCAATTACTGGGCATTTAGATTGTTTCTAATTTTTGATATTATGATCATCCTTGTACATAAACATTTTAAATTTACGGGACTCTTTCTGTAAGAGTAGGTAAAAGGATCCTCAGTGTTAAAATTTTGATAACCACTAAGTTTCTAAAAACTTTGTAGCAAGTTGCATTAACTGTGTAAGATTACCTCATCATACTGTAGTAAGCATTCAATTTTAATTAAGATTTAGCTATATAAGTAGAGTTCTTATATATATTTTTTGAGATTTGGAAATACCTGATATATAATTTTTATTAAGGTATTATTGATATACACTCTTATGAAGGTTTCATGTGAAAAAATAATGTAGTTACTACATTCACCCATGTTATTGTATCCCCCACACTCCATTGCAGTCAGTGCCCAACAGTATAGTAAGATGCCACAGAGTCACTATTTGCCTTCTCTGTAATAAACTGTCTTCTCCATGAGCCCCCCCACACCATGTGTGCCAATCATAATACCCCTTAATCCCCTTCTCCCTCCCTCCCCATCCGCCCTTCCCCAACCCTCTCCTTTGGTAACTGTTAGTCCCTTCTTGGAGTCTCTGAGTCTGCTGCTGTTTTGTTCCTTCAGTTTTGCTGCATTGTTATACTCCACAAATGAGGGAAATCATTTGGTACTTGTCTTTCTCCGTCTGGCTTATTTCACTGAGCATAATACCCTCCAGTTCCATCCATGTTGTTACAAATGGTAGGATTTGTTTCTTTCTTATGGCTGAATAGTATTCCATTGTGTATATGTACCACACCTTCTTTTATCCATTCATCTAATGATGGACACTTAGGTTGCTTCCATATCTTGGCAGTTGTAAATAGTGCTGCAATAAACATAAGGATGCATATGTATTTTTGAATCTGAGAAATTATATTCTTTGGGTAAATTCCTAGGAGTGGAATTCCCGGGTCAAATGGTATTTCTGTTTTGAGTTTTTTGAGGAACCTCCATAGTGCTTTCCACAATGGTTGAACTAGCTTACATTCCCACCCGCAGTGTACGAGGGTTCCCCTTTCTCCACATCCTCGCCAGCATTTTTTGTTCTTAGTCTTTTTGGTACTGGCCATCCTAACTGGTGTGAGGTGATACCTCATTGTGGTTTTCATTTGCATTTCCCTGATAATTAGTGATGTGGAGCATCTTTTCATGTGCCTGTTGATCATCTGAATTTCTTCTTTGGAGAATTGTCTGTTCATATCCTTGTGGTTCCATATGAATTTTAGAACTATTTTCTCTAGTTTGCTGAAGAATGGTGTTGGTATTTTGATAGGAATTGCATTGAATCTGTAGATTGTTTTAGGCAGGATGGCCATTTTCACAGTGTTAATTCTTCCTATCCGTGAGCACGTGATGTGTTTCCATTTATTGGTATCTTCTTTAATTTCTTTCATGAGTGTCTTGTAGTTTTCAGAGTATAGGTCTTTTCCTTGCTTGGTTAGGTTTATTCCTAAGTATTTTCTTCATTTTGATGCAATTGTGAATGGAACTGTTTTCCTGATTTCTCTTTCTGCTAGTTAATCATTAGTGTATAGGAATGCAATCGATTTTTGTGTATTAATTTTGTATCCCAGAACTTTCCTGAATTCAGATATTAGATCTAGTAGTTTTGTAGTGGATTCTTTAGGGGTTTTTTTTATGTACAATATCATCTCATCTGCAAACAGAGACAGTTTAACTTCTTCCTTGCCAATCTGGATGCCTTTTATTTCTTTGTGTTGTCTGATTGCCGTGGGGAGGACCTCCAGAACTATGTTGAATAAAAGTGGAGAGAGTGGGAATCCTTGTCTTGTTCCCGATCTTAAAGGAAAGGCATTCAGCTTCTTGCTGCTAAGTATAATGTTGGCTGTGTGTTTGTCATATTTGGCCTTTATTATGTTGAGGTACTTGCCCTCTATATCCATTTTGTTGAGAGTTTTTATCAAGAATGGATGTTGAATTTTGTCAAATGCTTTTTCAACATCTATGGAAATGCTCATGTGGTTTTTGTCTTTTTTGTTGATGTGGTGGATGATGTTGATGGATTTTCTAATATTGTACCATCCTTACATCCCTGGAATAAATCCTAGTTGATCATGATGGATGATCTTTTTGATGTATTTTTGAATTTGGTTTGCTAATATTTCATTGAGTATTTTTGTATCTGTGTTCATCAGGGATATTGGTGTGTGATTTTCTTTTTTTGTGGTGTCTTTGCCTGGTTTTGGTATTAGAGTGATGCTGGCCTCATAGAATGAGTTTGGAAGTATTCCCTCCTCTTCTACTTTTTGGAAAACTTTAAGGAGAATGGGTATTAGGTCTTCACTAAATGTTTATAAAATTCAGCAGTGAAGCCGTCTGGTCTAGGAGTTTTGTTCTTAGGTAGTTTTTTGATTACCAATTCAATTTCGTTGCTAGTAATTGGTCTGTTCAGATGTTCTGTTTCTTTCTGGGTCAGCCTTGGAAGGTTGTATTTTTCTAGAAAGTTGTTATGTTTTTCTAGTTTATCCAGTTTATTAGCATCTAGCTTTTCGTAGTATTCTCTAATAATTCTTTGTAGTTCCGTGGTGTTTGTAGTGATTTTTCTTTCTCATTATTGATTCTGTTTATGTGTGTAGACTCTCTTTTTTGCTCGATAAGTCTGGCTACCAATTTATCTATTTTGTTTATTTTGTCAAAGAACCTGCTTTCATTGAATTTTTCTATTGTTTTATTCTTCTTGATTTTATTTATTTCTCCTCTAATCTTTATTATGTCCCTCCTTCTTCTGACTTTGGGCCTCATTTGTTCTTCTTTTTCTAGTTTCGTTAATTGTTAGTTTAGACTGTTCATATTGGATTGTTCGTCTTTCCTGAGGTTGGCCTGTATTGCAGTATACTTCCCTCTTAGCACAACCTTCGCTGCGTCCCACAGATTTTGCAGTGTTGAATATTGTAGTCATTTGTCTCCATATATTGGTTTATCTCTGTTTTTATTTGGTCATTGATCCGTTGGTTATTTAGGAGCATGTTGTTAAGCCTCCATGTGTTGTGGGCTTTTTTGTTTTCTTTGTGTAATTTATTTCTAGTTTCATACCTTTGTGGTCTGTGAAGCTGGTTGGTACTTTTTCCATCTTTTTGAATTTACCGAGGCTGTTTTTGTGGCCTAATATATGATCTATTCTTGAAAATGTTCCATGTGCACTTGAGAAGAATGTGTATCCTGCTGCTTTTGGGTGGAGAGTTCTTTAGATGTCTGTTAGGTCCATCTGTTCTAATGTGTTGTTCAATGCCTCTGTCTCCTTACTTATTTTCTGTCTGGTTGATCTGTCTTTTGGAGTGTGAGTGGGGTGTTGAAGTCTCCTGGAATGAATGCATTGTATTCTATTTCCCCTTTTAATTCTGTTCGTGTTTGTTTCATATACGTAGGTCCTCCTGTGTTGGGTGCATAGATATCTATAATGGTTCTATCCTCTTGTTGGATTGGCCTCTTTATCATTATGTAATGTCCTTCTTTGTCTCTTGTGACTTTCTTTGTTTTGAAGTCTATTTTGTCTGATACAAGTACTGCAACACCTGCATTTTTCTCCCTATTAGTTGTATGAAATATCTTTTTCCATCCCTTCACTTTTAGTCTGTGTATGTCTTTGGGTTTGAAGTGAGTCTCTTGTAGGCAGCATATAGTTGGGTCTTGTTTTTTATCCATTCAGTGACTCTATGCCTTTTGATTCGTACATTCAGACCATTTAAGTTTAGGGTGATTATTGATAAGTATGTACTTATTGGCATTGCAGGCTTTAGATTCGTGGTTACCAAAGGTTCAAGGGTAACTTCCTTACTATCTAAGAGTCTAATGTAACTCAGTATGCTATTACAAACACAATCTAAAGGTTCTTTTTTTTCCCTCCTTTTCTTCCTCCTCCATTCTTTATATATTAGGTATCATATTCTGTACTCTTTGTCTATCCCTTTTTATTACCTCTGGTGACAGCTCTTTAACCTTAAGATCACTTCTATCTTTCGCAGTCCCTCCAAAATGCACTGTAGAAATGGTTTGTGGGAGGTAAAATCTCTCAGCGGTTGCTTATCTGGAAATTGCTTAATCCCTCCTTGAAATTTAAGTGATAACCTTGCCAGGTAGAGTATTCTTGGTTTGAGGCCCCTCTGTTTCATTGCATTAAATATATCATGCCCTTCTGGCCTGTAAGGTTTCTGCTGAGAAATCTGATGATAGCTTGATGGGTTTTCCTTTGTATGTGATCTTTTTTCTCTCTCTAGCTGCTTTTAAAAGTCTGTCTTTATTCTTGATCTTTGCCATTTTAACTATTATATGTCTTGGTGTTGTCTTCCTTGGGTCCCTTGTGTTGGGAGATCTGTGCACCTCCATGGCCTGAGAGACTATCTCCTTCCCCAGATTGGACAAGTTTTCAGCAATTACTTCCTCAAAGACACTTTGTATCCCTTTTTCTCCCTCTTCTTCTTCTGGTACCCCTATAATGCGAATATTGTTCCATTTGGATTGGTCACGCAGTTCTTTCAGTATTCTTTCATTCCTAGAGATCCTTTTTTCTCTCTGTGCCTCAGCTTCTTTTTATTCCTCTTCTTTAATTTCTATTTCATTTATTGTTTCCTCCACCATATCTAATCTGCTTTTAATACCCTCCATTGTGTTCCTCAACAATTGGATCCTAAATTCGTTCCTGAGTTCTTGAATATTTTTCTGTACCTCCAGGAGCATGTTTATGATTTTTCTTTTGAAATCTCTTTCAGGAAGATTGATTAGTTCAGTCTCACTCGATCCTTTTTCTGGTGTTGTTGAGATTTTACTTTGAACCAGGTTCCTTTGATGTTTCATATTTGTATGTGGTACACTCTAAAGCCCAGAAGCTCTTCTCTCTGGAACTGCTCAGTCCCTGGAGCGATGTCAGGGCTCCCAGGAGCGATGTCAGGGCTCCCAGGAGAGTGGTGCTGGTGCCTAGGGGGAGGAAAGAGCTGTTTCCTGCTTCCCAGCTGCTATGCCTGTGTCCGCTGCCAGAACCAGTGGACCGAACACACAGGTGTAAGTCTCTATGCTTTGCATTTGTCCCTACTGTAGGCGGGCTTCCCTCTGGGTGGCCTGATGCCAGGGCAGGGTTTGCTGGTTTCCAAGCCAGGTGCAGACTGGCTGGGAGGAAGGCGCAGCAGGCTGTGTATCATGGTGGGGGGCTTTGGATCTGTGTAGCCAGCCAGGGGCATGGAGCACCTGAAGCTCGTGAAAGTTCCCAACATGCTGGGCAGAGTGCACCCGGACAATTTTGTCTACCTGTCCTTTCTCGTGAGCAGTAAGCTCTGTGCAGCCCTTGTCCCTTTACCAGCCCTCTTGCTTTTATGAAGTCTCTCAGACTGCCTGCCCACCCTGTTCAGCCAGATATGGATCCCTGTTTTCCACAATCAGCTGGAATCTCAGTCTCTCCAGGTATTCCGCCTGTCTTAACTTAACAACCCCATTAATCACCAGAGTACCATGCAATGTAGGTTCATGCTCCCAGAGGAGATCTCCAGGGCTATTTTTCTGTACCTCCAGGTGTTCAGCAGTCCCAGGCCTCCATTCTCTCCCTGCTCTGTTTCTCTTCCTTCAGCTGGTGAGCTGGGGTGGGGAAGGGCTTGGGTCCCACTGGGTCACAGCTTTGGTAAGTTACCCTGTTAAGTGAAGTCTGTTCTTTTCTCCAGGTGTATGCAGTCTAGTGCAGCCCTCTTTCCTGTTGCTCTTTCAGGATTAGTTGTAGCAATTACATATTTGTGTTTTATGTGGTTTTAGGAGGAGGTCTCTCTCCCACCTCTCACGCCACCATCTTTGAGTTCTTATATTTTTAATGAAAATGAGATCATATATACCATTTGGTAATCTACTTTTTCACATAATAGTTCATCATGGACATTTGTGTTGATAAATAGATTTATGTCATTTTAAAGGGTTATACAATGTACTGTTTTATTAATATTTCTAAATCAATAGTTTGAACCTTTAATTAGAGAAACACAGGTCTACATTTTCCTTTTCACTAATTCCTTCACATAGTGTATGTTTAATTGAGACCCTTCTCTCTCTTATACAGACATTAATCACAAACCCAAATAGAAGGTGTTTAGGCAGAGATTGGTATATGATTAATTGGATTTGTACTGTAAAAGAAGATGAAGCAGACATGCAATTAATAACAAATGAAGAACATAGTTATCTTTTCTACTAGAAGGTAGTAAGCCCTATGGTGATAAAACAGCAAAATGAGAGAAATCAGAAGTGTAGAGGTGGGATGGGGAGAGAGTACAATGTTAAGTAGAGTGGTAAGGAGAGGACCCCTTAGAGGTTGGGGAGAAGAGGAGGGGCAGAAGGAGACTGGGATTTTGCAGAAGGAGTGGTCGGAGGTTAGAGGGCTGCTGACTCCAGAAAACCATGGCTTTGGCCTTAAGTTCTGTGGGGGTCATTGGTAACTCTGGTTTAGAAGTTTCAGTGGGGTCGTGAGCACACGGGAGAAGGGGCAGGGATGCAGTAGAGACAGAATGTGTAGGCAGCTCTTCAAAAGTTTTGCTATGAAGGAAATAAGAAGTTGGGTAAATGAGGCTGATGTAGGGTCAAGGGCGAAGTCTATTTTAAAATGAGAGACACTGATCCTTTTAATGCGGATGGAATGATCCAGAAAGGAAGGGGAGGCCACTGAAGGGAAGGAGAGAGAACAATTGTAGGAGGAAGGTGCTTCAGAAGGTGAGAGGGAGCAAATCCAGAGACCATGCAGGGGTGGCCTTTGAAAGGTGGATGGACACTTACTTTGGGGGAATAAAAGGGAAGAAGGATGTAGTGAGTGAGAGGCGGGTAGGTTTGCAGATGTAGCGATAAGAAAATGAGGGCATTCTGTAGGATTTTCTCCTTGGTGCTCTGTATTTTCTCACACTGTAGTCTTCAAAAGTCCTATCTGGAAGTAGTCTTTAACTACTGCTTGTACACCTCCAAATCCCAAAGCCACTATTGCCCACCTAGAGACCTTTCCTGGATTTCCTGGACTGGGGAGCCTTCAATTCAGTGCTCTCTCACCCCTACACGGGACCCAGAAGTGAGCAATGCTACAATTCAGATGCTTCTGCTTTGCTCTGTCCCCAGCATGCAACCCCCAGCCCCATCTAAGCCACCACCATCTTTCACTTGAACTATGACAGTATTTACTTTTTTCATCACCATTGCCCACCTGCTCACAGGCCATCTCCATTTTGGTGTCTCACAGGCACCTAAAGCTCGGTGTGTCTGAAATGAAGTTCATCTTAGCCCAATATTTCTTCCTCCTGCTTACTCTGCATTGAAAAATGGAATCAATATCAGCCATTTCCCAGGCAAAAATTCTGGGATGGTGTCCCAAACTCCTACCGTCTTCCTTACCTCACAGATTCAGTCCTGCTAGTGTTGATTTGAACCTCTTTGGTCTCATTTCGGCCTTGTGTGTCATTTTTAAACGATAAAAAATGTGTGTATTCAAACAACAGCAAATGTTGGCGAAGATGTGGAGAAAGGGGAACCCTCCTACACTGCTGGTGGGAATGCAAATTAGTTCAACCATTGTGGAAAGCAGTATGAAGGTTCCTCAAAAAACTCAAAATAGAAATACCATTTGACCCAGGAATTCCGCTCTTAGGAATTTACCCTAAGAATGCAGCAGTCCAGTTTGAAAAAGACAGATGCACCCCTATGTTTATGGCAGCACTATTTACAGTAGCCAAGAAATGGAAGCAACCTAAGTGTCCATCAGTAGATGAATGGATAAAGACGATGTGGTACATATACACAATGGAATATTATTCAGCCATAAGAAGAAAACAAAGCCTACCATTTGCAACAGCATGGATGGAACTAGAGGATATTATGCTCAGTGAAATAAGCCAAGTGGAAAAAGACAAATATCAAATGATTTCACTCATATGTGGAGCATAAGAGCAAAGAAAAAAACTGAAGGAAGAAAACAGCAGCAGACTCACAGAACCCAAGAATGCACTAACAGTTACCAAATGGAAAGGGACTGGGGAGGATGGGTGGGAAGGGAGGGACAAGGGGAAAAAGGGGCATTACAATTAGCAGTCATAATGTTGGGGGGGTGTGGGGAGGGCTGTAGAACTCAGAGAAGACAAGTAGTGATTCTATAGCATCTCACTACGCTGATGGACCGTGACTGTAATGGGGTAGATGGGGGGCACCTGATGAAGTGGGGAGTTCAGTAACCATATGTTGCACATGTAATTGTAGATTAATGATACCAAAAAAAAAAGTGTGTATTTAAGGTAAACAGTGTAGTTTTGTATACACATAGTGAAATTATTATAACAGTCAAGCTGATTAACATATCTTCTCTCTCAGCTGCGTTTTGTGTATTTGGTGATAATGCCTGAAATCTATTCTCTTAGTTCATTTTAACAGCAGCCATCATGCGTGCAGTTAGATCTCTAGACTCATTCTACGTAAGTGCAGCTTTGTCCCGCCCCCTACCCAGTAACTACCATACTGTTTTCTGCTTCTGTGTGTTCTGCTTTTAATATTCCACATGCAAGTGAGATCATGCAGTGTCTGCCTTTAAGGCTGAATAATACTCTGTTTTATATATACATGGATGCCATACTTTATCCACTCATCCATCATGGACACGTAGGTAGTTCCCACACACCGACTGCTGTGAATAATGCAGTAATGAACATGCTTCCTGTGGCTGATGCTTACTGCCTCTGTGCTACCCCCAGGCACCCACCCTGCGTCGGGCTATTGCTGTAGTCTTCTCGATTGCCTGTCTCTTCCCTGCCACTCATCTGGCCTCTTCTCCAAACTGCCATAACTTTAAATGAAAATTTAGTCATAGCATTCCCAAACCCCACAGTCTTCAGGGGGTCCTCATCATAGGTACCAGACAGAGGCTTAACAATGCCCCCCACCACCCCCCGTGGTAGGTATCAGTAACTCTTGGTAAGATGAGTAAAACACTGTCTTGTGTGCTAAGTTTCTGCTTTAGAACCAAGTTTCCCTTTATACTTAGTACTTTATAGTTCTCTATGTTATTTTCTCTGTATTCTCAGAGAAGATTGGCTTGATAAATGTGTTTTCTTTTATATGTTGAAACAGATACAGGTGTCACTGTAGAGAAGCAGAGGAGAGGAAGCCCCCTTATAACACCTGAATATCTATGGATATAATCCTGGCTTTGGAATCTAAAAGCAGCTGACCTGCTAGCACCCAGGAAGGTCTGTCCAGCAATAACTGGCTTGGAACAAAAGTTAAGAGCTGTCTAAGATGACAGCCATGTCACCTGGTACCCAAGCATGTGAAGGAAGGAGATGGTCTCCAAGGTATCTTAAAAATGTAGGTTAACTTAAGAACATGTGGAGGAGTTGTTACTGTTATGTTCCAGGGCAGTAAGAATCAACACATGCTGTTGGCATATCCAGAGCCATTGCTAAATAGGCTACAAGAAGGGAGTTTGGTGAGAGACAGAATTGGGAAGGGCATAGTTGTAGTAATATCAAATACTCAGCTTTAAAATGTCTACTAAACTTCGTTTTGGTGTTATTTTTTGTTTGTTGTCCACAAAGAAAAGCAGTAGTGGCCTTGGGGTCAGGCTGCCTCAGATTTTAATCCTGAGGTGTCTTCTCTCTCCAGCTGTGTGATCTTGGGCTACTTACCAAGCCTCTCTACGCCTCTTTACTCCTGTGTTTACTGGGTTCATCAGAGCTGCTTGAAAGATTCTGGGAAGGTAAAAATCAGGCAGTATATGTAAAACCCCTAGTTCAGTGCATGGCAGTTCTCTGTTATTGTTATCAGAGCCTGGCTCATTGGCAGCCATACTTCGCCCTCCTCCCTCTTCCCGTGCACTGCTCCCCATGCAGTCGTTGCAGGGCCCCTGGTTCGGTCTGCTTCTCACCTGTGTCCTCTGCCTCACGGGTAAGGAAGGACAGGTTTTCAGACGGCGCTTTCAAATTCCAAAAACCGAGCTGAGTTAGTCCACAGATGAAAACGAATAATGGTGGATTTTCTCCAGTGGCAGAAAAAAAATGAGCTTATTATCTTTTTCTCATCAATTTGTATAAGGATTTTTGGTCCCTGCTACTGCTGCAGTCCAGGGGAATTGGAGGGGGGTCATGAAACACACGAACCCAGTTACAGATGAGTATTGCTGAGCAAATCCCAGAAATGGTCACCCATGCTCAGTGTGTCAGCTTGTGTTCTTGTGGATGCCCGTCACAACTTATGCAGGAGTCATTTTCTGCAAGAAAAGTTGTTTCTAAGAGGGAATTACGTGTATCATTGTTCATGGGTTCCTAAATACCTTTCTACAAAGACGGGTTGCATCCTGAACAATCTCTAGAACAGCTGCCCCAGGAAACCTCACTGTGTGACACCCAATGCACCCTCTGGCTGGCCTCCTGTGACTGACAGGAGGAGGCCTGGGGGACAGATCAGTTTAGGGATGAGAAAGAGGCCTTCAGTGGCCGGGTGGCTACACAAAGGCCACAAGAATGTAGTTCCTGACATCCTTGTGTTAAGGTGAAAGCGGAGGCTGCTGATGGGTGCTAAGCGACCTCTGCTTTTTTGGCTGTTCTCCAGCTCTTATCATCCCATATTGTCCTGTTCAGGCAAAACACTGCGTGTGCGTGTGCATGTGTCCGCACGCGCGCGTCTGAATGGCTGAACAGAGGGGCAAATTACCAATGAAAACATTTCTACTCGATTGTAGACCCTGGTAACACCAGTTCTTTTTCCCTTCCAGACGTTTCACTAGAAATTTGCTGGTCTCACAAGCTATGCTTTTAAAAATATAATTTGTCTGACTTTTAATTAAAATTTTCAAATTTGTTTTTTTTTTACTCTTTTTACCTGTTTCAAACTCATACCAGTACTATCAACAAGAGTACAGTGTTTTTAAAAAAAGCTTAAGGTCTCTTTGCGCTTCCTTTGTTCTTCAGGTAAAAGGACAGTCAAAATTGAGTTTAGACCCACTTGAAAACATCTCTTCAGGTGGTCAAGCCTCCCACCCAACAGAGTTAAATTCATTTGTTTCATCATAGTTTCTAATTTTAGATACTAGATTTTAAATTTTAGTTTAGTTTTGTTTCATAAATTTATAAAGCATCCATGTGGTTCTGAAGTCAGAGCTGTAGAACAAGGTGTTTCAGAGAAACATAGCTTCCATTTATGTCCTCTCATACTCTTTCCTCCTCCTCTGATCAGAAATCCTTTGTTTTCTTTACCTTTCATTTTTAATGAGTATAAGTAAATACATACATATTCTTATGCTAATCCCTTTTCTAAGATAAAAAAAATACCTTCCTTTTTTTTACTTTAAGCTTCTTGGATGTCACTCCATAGCTCTGTATAGAGATAGCACCCATTCCTTTTTAGTCTGTTTTTACAGCCAGTCAGGGAGTAAATCCATTTGTGTTTTTGCTAGATATTGATAAAATGAGTCCATGGGGATTGCATCAATTTGCGTTCCCACAGCAATGTATGAAAATACCTATCTCATCCTCAGCCTTATCAACAGAACTCGTTAAACTTTAGAATTTTTGCCAATAATCCAAATAGTGAGAAGTGATCTCAATGTAGTATTTTAAAATAAATTTTATATTTTAGAATAGTTTTAAATGTACAGAAAAATTACAAAGATAGTACAGAGTTCCCATATACCCCGTACGTGTTTCCCTGATACAGCTGACCCTTGAACAGCACAGGAGTAAAGGGTGCTAACCCCCCTTGTAGTCGAAAGTCTACCTACAACTTCTGCCTCTCCAAAAACTTAATAGCCTACTATTGACCAGAGTCCTTACCAATAACATAAATGGTTGATTAACATATTTTGTATATGTATTATATACTGTATTCTTATAACAAGGTAAGAGAGAGAAAAAAATGTTTTTTCAAATCGTTGCAAATCTCCAAAAAGTTTTCTAGTATGCTCACTGAAAAAAACAAACCTCTTAGTGTAAGTGGATCCACACAGTTCAAACCAGTGTTGTTCAAGGGTCAGCTGTATTAACAACGACTTGTATAATATGATACATTTGTCACAATTAATGAAGTAATATTGATACTAAAAAGTTCATACCTGATTAAGATTTCCTTAATTTTCACGGAGTGCCCTTTTTCTGTCCCAGGACCCCATATCACATCATCATGTCACCTTAGGCTCCTCCAGGCTGGGGCAGTTTCTCAGTTTTGGTTTTGATAACCTTGACCATTCTGAGCAATATGGTCAGGGGTGTTTGTAGAGTGTCCCTCATCTGGCAGGAGTCTGGCGTTTCCTCCTGCTGAGACTGGAGTCACAGGATTGCGGGGAGACCATGGGGGTAAAGGGCCACTCTCTTCACACCGTATCAGGGGGCCTTGCCGTGACCTTACCTGAGCAGCGCTGATGCGGGCCTGACTGCCTGGCTGACATAGTGCTTGTCACATTTCTGCGCTGTTGAGTTACTTTTTCAGCCCCTTTTCATACTGTGTGTCCAGAAGGAAGATGGTGTGCATGGCACACACTGAAGGAGTGGGGGGTTAGGCTCCGCCTCTAAGAGCAGATTATTATTTAGATAATTTGAGATTCTTCTTAATGGGAGATCGTTTCTTCCCTGTTTATTTGCTTACTCATTTACATCAGTATAGATTCATGGCGGCTATCCATTTCTCACACTGAAAAGGACATTTTGAAAAATCATGGATAATCTAAAATGTGCTGTGAAGTTGATAGAATGGAATGTTGAGCATAACTTCCTGATTTGCGAATTGGGTTATCTACAGAATGTTTCTTTTTTGACTCTGTAGTTCAAACCTGAAGATGATCACTGCTGGGCTGAGTCCTGGGGCCAGTGCGTGGCTGGGCAGACCTGGAGTTTTACCTGGAGGGTGAGCATGAAACCAGGGATGCCAGGTCCAAGGGACCAAGAAAGCTTGTTGTTAGAAGGCACGGCCAGAGCGCATAGTTCTGAACCTGGATCAGACAGATGTCTGAGGGGTGCGAAGGACAGAGAGAGGGGTTGTGAACACCGGCCATGACAGCTGGATGTCTCTTAGTATTCTGGTTGCTTCAAGGTATTGAATATTGTCAGAAGACTGCAGGAGGTCAAAGTGATGCCTGGGTTCTTGTTTGTGGAGTTGAAGAATGAACCTAGCAAACACTCAAGGTAGGAGAGCCAGGGAGAGGCTTTTATTTAGAGATACAGTGAGAGGACAGAGTTCCTGGCTCACACCAGGAGGGAACAAGAGAGCCTGTGGTGGTGTGTTGTCCAGGGGATTTATAGTCGGTTGAGGATTTTCAGGAATGTGGGTCAAGGGCTAGGGGTGCAGGCTTGTACCACCTGCCCTGACCCCCAAGGTGGGCTGGGTTGTTGTCTGTTGGCTAGGGCTGTTTATAGTTGAGATGCAGTGAAGTCACGGGTAATGCCGAGATACCCTTCTTTATTTGCAGAACACTCAAACATTCTGGGCCAAGTTGCTCCTGGCCTTTTGAGCTTTAACTGATCTCACTGAAGATGTTTATATTCCTAGTCTGGTATCTTTACCCTAGAGAATTAGAGTGACTCTGACTTTGCATAATGCTTAACACAGAATTTCCATAGGGACTTCTTTGCACATTGTTACATTGTTCTGTCTGTAATTACCTTGCTTTGCTTTTTTTTTTTCTTCTGGAGGCCCTCACCCTACTCTGCCTAAATCCGCGGTCCCTGTCTCAAAAGGATCGCTCTTATTGCATCCTGGGGCTTTCTTTGAAAGAGTTTGGCTGCATCAAAGGCCGGAAACTGGCTGGCTAAACTTGAAGTAATGTTGAGTGTATAGTAAATAAGTAAATAAGCAACAAATTCCTGATAATTATTTTTCTTGGTGGCATATGCACATGAACTGAGACTGAAAAGGTTTCTGAAGTTGTACAGTATAAGGGTCACAAAAGTGAAAAGAGAATGCCCTTTGGCAAACACTATATATAATATATAATATTGTGTACCAACTATACTTAATTAAAAAAAAAAGAATGCCCAAAATGCAGGCACAGGACGCTCTTTAAGGCTTCCTTCCAATGCAGGCGCTGAAGCAAGCATTAAGAAAAAAATATTGCCAACAAGGTTAAATTATTTTATAAACACTAAGTTTTTTCAGCTACTAAGTTGCTGGGTGAATAATGTAAGTATTTACAGCCTAATAAGGCAAAATTATTTTATGAAAATTAAAACGAGATTTTTCTAGGTGCTAACTGGATGAATAATAAATATGTGCCAGTTTTGTACAGTTGAATTAATCCTGATTAAAATACTTAAGCTAGGAATGGGGAAGAGGGAAGAAAAAAATGTTTTTGAAACTTGAAAGCATGTATTTGAAAGAATAGTCAGGTTTTAGAGTGACTTCATTATATTATTTATATATTTTTTGTATCTTTATACATACAGTGTCTGTATCGCCTATTACATCGTCATATACTTTTCCTGTAAGATACCTAAAGCTCTTTGTGGAATGAAGGTTGTAAATAAGTAAAAACAAATGATCTTTTTTTTAATTCAACATTAAAGATATGTTTAAAACTGATGAAATGTCTTTTAGAACAATTGGAAAAAAGTTTGGGAATCGAAAGGAAGTAGATAAATTCTGTTATCATGCAGAAACTGCCTTCTTTCACTTAGGTACCCAGAACACACATGACAAGTCAGTGGCACTCCAAATATCCGGAACTCTGCTTTGGTAACTGGGTGACATATTTTCTTCAATGCCTCAAGACAGAGAACTGTAAGCATTATTTTGTCCCTGGAGTCAATGTATTCTCTCAAGACCAAATTGAAAAATAAATAATTTCAAAGCAAATTGAATATGAAAGAATGGATTTCCAGTTTTTGATGAATTTTGAAGTTACATTTTTAGAAAGAATCAAGAATCAGAGTCACTTCATGATAATCGGAATGTCTGAAATTTGTTGCAGCCATGACTGACAAAATGAATGTAAGTAATTATTCAGCTTTCAGTCTCTTTTTAATAAACTCTGATCAGTATAACAGTATCAGTTTTCCTAGGAAAGAGAATAGTCACGGAATCAGAAGCAAAAGAAGTATGTAAAATCTAAAAAGTTTACCAAATTGGAATGAAAAGGACAAAATATCTTTCACCTTAATTAAATTCATCAAGCACTTTCACCTGGCACAGAAGTGTGGGTAGTTACAGAGACAGTATTAGAAATTATCACTGCCTTCATGAAACTGGTAAGTGTTCAACATGCAGAGATTTGGAAGCAATAGCCTGTCTTATGTGTTAGGATAGGCAAAAAGGGAATGAAAAAATAACTTCTACATTGTCTCTACATGTCTCAGGAAATTCATGATTTTTTAGGAAAACAGTACTAATACATGTGGCTAAATATAAAACATTTTATTTTCAGTAACACTTTTATATATTTCTGAAAAGGCAACATGTACACATGGTACAAAACTCAGACACAGATAGGGAATAAATGTCCCACCTCACTGTGCACAGGCCGTGTCCAACCTAGAGGTGGCTGCTGTTTGGCTTTTTCCTGTTTGTATAGTTTGCACATTTTCCTCTTGGCTCTTTTATCATTTCCTTTGCCTTGTAGAAGTTTTTTATGTATTTTAGATACTTGTACTTTGTTGTCTATATAACAAATAACTTCTCTCACTGTGTAGATTATCTTTACCATTTTTGCTTTTAGTAAACAAGGTTTAAAATTTTTAATGTAATTGATTTTATCAGTCTTTTCTTTGTGGTTTGTATCTTGTTAACAACCTGTGTTTGAACATACTAAGAAAAGTTAAAGAGTCAGAGAGTTTTGGGGAACAATGAATAAATAGAAAACTAAGCAAACAAAACCTAAGCCACCTTTAAACTCCAGGAAAAAATGTGCAAGGAGAGTAATCATAGTCTCATTTGAGAATGTTGCTTAGCTGTAAGTATGAGGTCAAAGTAATAACCATTGACTATTAATCTTATGAAAATTATTATCAGTTATATGGGGAAGATAGGGCCACACTCAGTACCTTTGCAGGGATAGTGATGGTGAAGGGGTGGGATTGTAGTAAGTTCCTATTGCTGCGTAACAAGTTACCACAAGCCTGGTGGCTTAGACGAACCGACAGCATCTCAATTCTTGGGCATCAGGATTCTGGGCATGGCTTTGCACGGGGTCACACAGGCCACAGTCAGGGTATTGGCTGGGACTGCAGTCTTGCCCGAGGCTCCCACCCTTGTTGGCAGTATTGAGTCCCTGGCAGTCATTAAGACTGAGACTTTCAATTCTGTCAGCCAGAGGTCGCCTCTGGCTGCTGGAAGCTGCCTTGGGCTCCTTGCCATGCGGCCCAACACCGGCACCCCACGTGGCAGCTGCTTCGGAGCTGCGGGGGAGGGAGACTCCGGCAGAGGAGCACTGCTCTTCCTTTCCGTGTCACACTTTTCCTCACCTGTACATCCCATCGTTTTCACCATAGGTAATTGGTTGGAAGCAAGTCACAGGTCCCACCCACGCGAGGGTGTTGGGCTAGTTTAGCCAACTGTGCAGCTGGGGGGGGAAGTCCGCACAAGACCACCCTCCCTTCTCACACCAGGGAGTTTCAGGAGGCCCCCCACATCACTCAGGCGTGGTAATCGGCTGGGAAGTGATTGCCTTAGTTTCTTCCGTCTCGTGTATTCAGCCTAACTACCTGAGTTAATTCTGGCAACAAAATGGAGTCAAGCACACAATTCCTATGTGTCGTTGTGACGTTGTGCAGTATTCTTACAGTTTTATGCCTTTATGTTCCTAAGGCAGTTAGATCAGGGAGAGCTGTTTCCCTCTTACCAGACTGGCCAGAAATTTGTGTATTTGATGGGTCAGCTGTAAGAGTCAGCTGTTGGCTTTCACTGAAGTTTGTATCTTCTAATTGGTTAATTTCTGCTTTTACCTTTATTTCCTTCCAGTTCTTACTAATCTCATCACTAATCCCAGGAAACTATTATTGCATGAATGAATAATGTGAGATGAGGTGACGAAGGCCTAACTAATGGTACTCAAATATAAATACCTGCACACATTGTAAATGGCAATGTAAGCAATGATCATGTTTGGAACAGAACACTGCACACATTATCAGTAAAGTTGGGGAATATGATTAGTCAAAGAAGCTTTCATGGAAATGCAAGTCATCTAGGATTTATTTTATCATGGAGCTATTGGCTAATATATAAAACAGCTGTGCATATTTTGGTTACATGAAATCCTTTTGCTGTTTCATTTCAAAGCAGGTGAAGTCTAATCTCTTAAAAATACCCCCAAATAAAATACTATTTAGCAAACACAAAATTAAAGTGCCATTCAGAAAGACGAGATCAGCTTATCTTAAAAAAATTTTTATTTTGTTAACAGCTTCTTTTTCACTGCCATTGCAACATCTGAACAAGCTTTAAACTCTTTAACGACTGGCCTTAATACAGCAACATTACAGGAGCCAAAAGTTACTTTTATTTTTTAAATTAAAAGGTGTAAAAAGTGAAATTTTAATGTTGCATCTTTTAATATTCATGAAAAAAGTATCAATTCATTTAAATGCTTTTGACTTTATTAAAGTATAAAATATTGGTTCTGCATTTTTAAACACTATTATTTTTAAGAATCAAGTCTCTTCATACTGTCAGCATGTTCCCAATACTTCCATATATCTTAAATAGTACGTCTCTAAAAAAGGAATAAATTGTGAAAAATAAGTAGAAAAAAAGACAAATTGCTGTTCCAATCTTTTTAAATTTTAGTTGCAATAAAACACACAATTTACTGTCTCCCCATTTCCAAGTATACAGTTCAGAAGTGTTAAGTATATTCACTGTTCTACAACCATCTTCAGAACTTTCCTCTTGCAAAACTGAAACTGCACACACATTAAACATCTCCTGATTTCCCCACATTCCTACCAGCTCCTGGCAAACACCTTTCTGCCCTGCTTTATGAATTGATTGCTCTAGGTACCTCATGTAAGTGAAATGGTATAGTATTTCTTTTGTGACTGGCTTATTTCACTTAAGCCTCGTCCATGTTTGTAGTGTCAGGATTTCCTTTTACACACCACTTTGTTCATCCATTCATTCACATCTGGGCTGCCTCCACCTTTGCTGGATTTTAGGAACAAAGGTGCTGTAACACACAGGTATACAAATACTCACATACCCAGAAGTGGGACTGCTGATCATGTTTGGGACTTTGAGGAACTGTCATATTTCGCATAGTAGATACACCATTTTATATTCCCACCAACAAAAGGTTCCAATTTCTCTACATCCTTGCCAACACTTATTTTTGATTTGTAAACAGCTATCCTACAGTGGCCATCCTAATGGATGTGAGGTGAATGTTGGCTTTTTGATTGCCTTTCCCTAATGATTAGTTTAGTGGGGATGAGAAATTTTTCATAGGTTTTTTTGGCCACATGTATTTTTTTGGAGAAATGTCTATTCAAGTCCTTTGTCCATTTTTTAATAGTTGCTTCTCAGTTTTGAATTTCCTATATTGTAGGCATTAATCCCTCATTAGATTTATCATTTGCAAAGACATTTTCTCCATAATTTATTCCTATGGTCTCTTGCTGGGCATTTAGGTGATAGTATTTCCCTATTACAAATATTTATGCAATAAATCTTAATTGTACATGCAGACATATTATAGAATATACTCCTAGAAGAGGAACTGGTGGGCCCAGAAGTCTATATATTTATAATTAGTACATTACCAAATTGCTCAGAAGGTTATATCAGTTTTTACCTCCACCAATTCCATTATACTCTGATGATCTTTCTGTACAACTCTTCTCGGTTCTGAATTAGTACTTCTAACTCTTAAGATATATTAACTGAAATTAGGTAACAGGTAAAGAATAAAACCTAACTATGTTAATATTGAGAGAGAATGCTGACTATAGTAAATACACTAACAGAGTATGACTGAGGAAGACCACTAGAAAGTCCACATAGCACTGAAATTTTACCTCCTGTACGTAGGTTAGTAGTACTTTTCAACAGCCATTAATAAAACTTCTTCGGTTTTCCTTGGGGTTGTCCCAGTTTTTTTTCCATTTCTTTTCTCAGTCTGTTTGCTTCGTATCGCTCAGCCATTGATACAAGATCCTCCGGGATACTCTGTAACCATTAAGTGTGCTATTAGGATTGAGACTTTTTAGGTAATGGTTTTTCTACAATGGTAAAATGCCCCCAAGTCACTTCAGACAATCTCCAAATAAATTATGACATCTTTCAAACAGTGAAATGTGTCTACTTACATATTAAACTCTGAATCTTCAAGCTGTAAAACCAGATAAATCTTAAAAACACACAGTTAGCCCCTGCTTGTGTGGCCTTCCAGTTACTTCCTGTGCCTGTAACATGCCTCACATAGTCATTTCTGTATGTCTTGCCTCTAGGCCTGAATGTATTCCCCTGCTGGACTATACACCCCATTCCTCTACAGCTCTCCCAGCCGCCACCCCATTGGATTCTTCCTCAGCAGGGTTTTCAGTGATGCTCTCCCCCATTAGATTCGGTTCCCCCGTGAAGGTATTACAGCTCTTGATCTTTGCCATGCTACAGCCCTCATTACTTGTTCAATATATCATTCATGATGAAGCAGGAAGCCCCAGTACTTGGAGTAAATGAATTTATGTAAACGTCAGAAAAAAGTAATATGAGGTGGAGTTCTAATGAGTTGTATATTCTCACCTGATTTGCTCTTTCCAGAATATTAATTAATTCAGTGGCAACTCTCCAGTCATTTCTAGTGATAAGGGTAATTGACACTCCAGTCTTCCTTTAAGGGGGGAAAAAACTCATGTAGTTTATAATTTATACTGATACTTCAGTTAGAATAATTAACAAAAAAACAGCAAAACCTCAATTCTTTCACAAATGCACGTATGTTATATATATATACACACACAGTATTAAGATTTAGCTTCATCCAAACAGAAATTTGGAATCTAAAGACTCAGCAGTGATTTAAACAGCATGTCGCATGGGATCCAATAGTGCTCTCGGGGGAAAAGTCCTCTTAGACATGCCAACTGGGACAGAGAGCTTCTGGGTGGAGTAAACTCAGTGCTTGCTGTGTCACTATAGACAGAAGGTGAGAACTAGAGGCATTTGCATGCAGCTAATCCCAGAGGTCTGGCTGAGTCAGGGACAGGCCCCCTGGGCAGGAGAAAGTACTGAATGGGCTGGAGCAGTGCAGACCATTAGAGGCCAGAGAGCCGCCAGGTTAGGGGCCGGGGGAGCGAGGAGGAGCCTGGGGCGGCTCCTTTCACGGGTGTGCTACCTTGCTTACCCTGCTCTTCCAGTGCGCCCCACTCTGTGCACGTACTCTTCGATGTTCCGGGGGAAGTCATAATTATAGACGTGTGTGATGTCATGAACATCAAGTCCTCGAGATGCTAAGTCAGTAGCAATCAGTATTCTCACTTGACCTAAGGAGGAAAGCCAAAAGGAATAGGTATTCTAGCATGAGACAACCCAAGACATATCTCAGAGTGTATTTTCCCCCAATAGCTGAGGTGAACTATTGCTTTTAATGTTAACATGATAGTCAAAATGGGAAAGGGATATTTACAGTGTTTCTTTTTAACTGCTGGCAAGTTACAGTAAAGTAGGTACCATGGTCCAGCAAATGGTCCCTGAATCAGCTGAGCTGTGTCATTGAGACACACACACACACACACACACACACACACACACGCCTTTCAAGTAAATTAATAGAAACATCCCCAACTGCAAATTATTACCTTGATATTAAACATTAGCTATGTTGAGTTTGGGTAGTTCTGAGAGTCTACTAATACTTAGAGCTCTGCAAGTATAGTCTGGGGGCCTGCAAGCTGAAGACAGATCCAGAAACGGGTTCCATGAAAGGCGCAGTTGCTCAGCCGTGCCCAGGCATCACACTTACAAACTGCAGCAATTAACTGCATAAATGTACCTGTTTTAAAGTTTTCTAATGCTCTCTCTCGATCGCTCTGCTCTCTGTTGCCGTGAAGAGATTCCACGGACACGTGTCGGAGGACCAGGTCGCTTGATAAGTGATCAGCACTGAGGCAAAGGAAAGTCAGTGATTTAAGTGCTTATTCTCCTAACACCGGTTCACTAGGTCACTTCTATGAGCGAAAGTCAGAGATAGTGCACTGTGTGAGACGTCCACAAGTCCATCTGAAATTAGCGTTATTTCTATTTGTGTACTGAACAAATCATCTGATGGGTGATTAAGGATGTTGAAGAAAAAATACCTACACAGCTTTTCTGCTGACAAACACTATGACTTTGTCTTCGGGAGACATACTCTCTAGGAAAGCCTGGAGGTGAGATCGTTTGTCCTCTTCTGTGGTGACAATTATATTCTGCTTTACGGTACTTACAGCCTGAAGGAGTCAAAGGTCACACAGTACATCACCATTGGTAGGTAAAGCCCATACACTGTCTCAAAAGACATTCTGCTTCTATCATTGGTTAATGTTTTAAGTAAACTGTTACAAGGAAAAGAAGCCAGTCCTTGCAAAATTACCTGTTTCAACTCAAGGATTTGTAGCTCAGCCTTTCATTTTTTTTATCTCTCACTCACCTAAGCTAAGCTGGAAACTCTTGAATGCTTGGCAGTGTGTTGAAAGCACCTGGTTACCATGGTAGGAAAAGAACCATGGAGTGAGGCTAAGCTTAAAACTCGTCATGAATTTTGGGCACAGCCCTTAAAATGAAGTGTGTCATTAGGTGATAATGACGCACTTTCCATTTAATGAGTATTTGCACAACTTAATGCAAAATTTCAAAATAGCATTTATACCATGTTTTGATGCACAGATAAAAATGAAAGAATTGAGCATTTATTCTACCTTTCGTGACAGCCTAATGAAATGAGTCTCGGAAATGATGCTTTACTATTAACTACTAGTGATTAAGTGAAAGGTTAATTTTCAGTTACTAATCGAAAGGCCGAGGACTTTTTAATGGAGGAGAGATATAATGGAGATCTTTAATTATAAATTATATAATTACTGACATCTAAATCCATTGATCAATCTTAACTTCACAAAAAGAGAACATGAGGTTAATATATGTAGACCTTGTTTAGAACCTGATTCTAACAAGGTTAATATAAATATCAGGAAAATAGGAACACTGACAATATTTGATGGTATTAAAATTTTAGATGTGAGATAATACTGTAGTTATGTTAAAATTAGGTTTTTAGCCATATTTACTGAAGCACTTATGGATAAAATCATGTGTCTAGGATTTGCTAAAATTAAGGAGCGGGCAGAATAGACATGCCAGAACACAAAGTAATAAATTTCCCTAATAATACTGTTAATAGTAATAAAAAACAAGCTTACGACTAGATCCAGAGTACCAACATACACCATCATTGGCTCTTTCAAGTAAGACTGTGCCAGCCGACGGACAGCAGACGGCCACGTCGCACTGGAAATAAAACATGTTGTAGAACATAAACATTACTGAGTTCCCTGAGAACGCCATGAATGAAATTACCCATGAGAGACAAATTCATTAAGGCAGATTTTACCGAAAATGTGTGCTTCACAAAACATCACTCAACTACAGTGAAACTAGATTCACTACTTCACAAAGAAACACAACTACAGTGAAACAAGCTTAACAGGTTAAGATTAGTTTTCTCCTGGCTTTTATGAGAGAAGAAAAAAAAACTAGTATTTTTCATACACTGCCAGCAGGAAAACCATGTGCTTATGCCAAATAGCATTTTTTGTGTACTGATGAAGGGATATGTAAATTCTAATGTTTCTTCAATCACATGTATTATGCAAATAACCACCTTTTGTACTTTCACAGTAATTACAATGATGGGAAGATTATTAAGAAAACAAAGTGAGGAAACAGTATATTTCTTCAGTTACACACTATTTTTTATGTACATGACAGCCATTCCATTAGACTTTCATATAAGCCCAGGAGAAAATGGTCTACAGGTCACTCTGCATTTAACACTGCTTCCTCAGTTTTGTCTTGGGCAAAGAAGTCCTTGTAATCCAGTGGTCGGTCACCTCTGAGGACAGATGATCACTCAAATGTGAGACCCCACTATGAACAGCCTCCCCTCCGGGAGCCCCTGCATGTTCTGATGGAAATCTCTCTCATTTAGGAAACCCAATAGTCTTTGTTACAGTTACACTGTTGTTACACAGAGAGAACACGTTATCTTTCACTAAAGGTTATCAAAATACCTCACGTAATGCTTTAAAAGCCTGTGGGAAAATCAACCTCAAAGAATGGTTTCTGTCGCACTGGTTTCTGTGCCGCAGACGTGTAACCTACCTTGTCATAACAGTCTGCCTATCTGGGCGCACATCTAATAAAATCTTCATTATCTGGGGTTCAAATCCCATATCTAGCATCTTGTCAGCTTCATCTAATACCTGCATTAAAAATGGTGATGGCCAAGATCAGATATGGGAGGTGGCTAATATATGTGCTCTCTTTATAAATATAATACTAAGAGGTAACTTTTTTCATTTCCCCTATTACCCATGCCACTAGCTTTTTTAAAGCTACTATTTTTATTTCTCCAGGAGAAAATAAGCTATCCATTGTTTTAACATAGATTTACTGATTTTTTTTCCCTCCAACTGCCCCCACCCCTCGCGTGCCCAGGCCTCTTCCTGGAGATTGATTTGAGTTTTTAAATTGGCCAATAGTTCCTAAATGTAATGAAAAAAACTGTAATGTTTAATATCCATGTGGATTTTAATTTTCTTTTGTACTTATCTACATTTTCCAGCATTTATAAAAGCCATTAAAATAGAATTATCCTAAAATCCTTATTTTAACATACTAGAGGGAATGGGAACTGTTCCTAGAAATTAAAACCATTATAAAAAGGACAGCCATTCCATTAGACTTTCATTAATAAGAGCTGAGTTCTTCCTCCTACTATCCTGAACTCCTATTCCATGATTACCAAGTAGGTGATGCTTTTCAGGTTGACAAAATTATTCATTTGCAGATCATTCAGTCTTCCAGGAGTTGCAATAATGATATCTACACCTTTTGTCAGGCCTTGTATTTGTCTGTTTCTGTCTCCACCACCGTATATACAAACACTTCAAAAATAAAACAGAAAACATGATCATACTCAGGCAAGGAGTATCCCATCACAACTCAAAATCCCAACCAGCCTACGCATTTTGGGTGTAAAACAAAGTAAAAGGTATATAACTGAAGAGGAGTATCACGCAGTAGTATCTGCCCCTTCGAGAACTACCCGCCCCGGTCACCCCACAGTGGTGTGTCCCAAGGAGACGTGTTTGCAGCCGCCGTGGCTACAGCTGATTTGGAGCAGGGCTAACCCCTGACCCACGCTGAGCAGATTCTCTAAATGTGTGAATAATGGAAAACATATAAAACTACACGTGATTAAAATGCTGATGCAGGAATGGCCCCCAAAAGGACTTACCTTTTAAGACCTTTATATGAATATTTAGAACATTCAGCTTCCACTTGAAGAGCTAATTCTCGAGTGGGTGTAAGGACCAACATGCCAGGTCCATTCCTTTTTTCTCTAGCTCTTGGGAGAGAAAAGAGATTATTAAATTTCCTGTTTCAGATACATGGTGCACCCAATCAGTGCTTTCAAAATTTGCAGTAACGTGTCAACGTTACATATACCCACCATAAAAAGTGGGGAAGTACAGAAAAAGAGCAAAACAATACAACCCAAGGGCCCAGATACCAGCCTTTTGATTAAACATGGCAATGCTTGCTTGTGTCAGACATTCTCAAGCGATGATTTTGGATATAATCTAAGCAATTTGTTTCCAGTGTTTCACTATTAAGACTTTTGGCAGCTATTACGTAATGCTTCCTAAAATGTTCTGTCCAGGTATACTTGGACCCGCACAGTGCAAGTGCATTTCCCTGAGACAAGGCATGACCTGACCGATGCAACAGATGAAGGAAACGTCAGTTGCCGTTTTGGCACCCACTGTCTAGTCCTTACAAAGAGAACCGTTGTGGGGATGCTTACACTGGTTGAGAATCAAGATGAATAAATCCAGGCATTAAGTAGGATAAGGTCTTTCCTGTCCCAGTTTGGGCCACTCCTATTAGATCTATTCCTTGCAGGACTATTGGCCATGCTTGTGACTGAAACAGAAGGATAAATATTAAAGTAAGAAATGCATTCCTTTGTCAAGTGTCCCTTCTCTCCCAGCCTCAAACTTCTTCCAAACATTTCTGAGGCTGGGCTGGTGGTGCAGGTGCTGGGGTGCTCACGAGAGACAGGTGCCGAATGTTAAGGTTCACTCAGAACCCCCATGTGATACATGCTGGATGTGAGTAAACTTGGAGCCCGGCTGCCAGTTATGCTTTCTCACTGTTTTTTTAAAAAGTTAGAATTCTGGCCACCCAGAACTGTCTCACCACAGTTCTAAAATAGTAACATAGAGTAACACAGTCTTGTATTAAAAAATGTATTCCATGGTGTCAAAATTTTATTTAAAACTTCAACTGTCTTAAAACAGATTAAGAAAGAAAAGTAAAGTGAATATAGTATGAAAAAAAGAAGAGGCAGTTGCTGCCTGGTGATTGCACTTCTAACAATCAGATGTAGGGAAAAAAGGGTCAGTGAAATATTAGAATTGAAGCATACCTGAATTGGTGTTGGCTTTTGAAAACCTGTCTTTTTAATGTTTTTCATAATTTCAGGGTAACTTTGAAAGGCATCCTCAAATTTACAAGTCGGATTGGGGATAGGACGTTTCTCACCATCTCTTAAGTCATCGCACCTTATATTATAATTTTCTTTCCTTTAAGGAAAAAATAGAACAAACATTACTGGCTTTGGTCACTTTACCCACCAAGCCAATTTTTTTCCCAGTATTAGTTCAGGTCATATCTAGAAATTCAACTGCAACTGATTAAAATCAGACTTTTAGTAAAGTTACAGTAAAATACAATTAAGAAATAAAAGTGAGTCCATCTTTTTCATATCAAAATACTTGCAGAGAAGAAAAAAAAGTACATTGTAGGTATGAATGGCAAGTTTCATGGAAAGGTTAAGAATAGAATCAAATTATATGTGTCATGATTCAAAATCAGATTTGGCAAACACTTGAGTCTACAATGCTCTACACATTATTTTCTTAATTTATCCTCAACAATCCTGTAAAGTAGGAATTACTCTCATTTGACAGATGACAATGAGTACTTGTCTGAGGTTTGAACCTTACCCCAACTCTAGAATAAATGTTCTTTCTGCTATATCATACTACTGCAGTTTTATATCAGACTTTATTAGAAAAAATGTTGCCATTAGGACTTTTAGTTCCAGATAATAAGGATCAAAGAAGTTTTTAAAATATTCATGTATCAATTTCTTTTGATTTTCAACAGTTGTAGAAATAATTTTCTAAAACTGCTGTCCAATACAGTACTAACCACATATGATCTTTAAAATTTTAAATTAAAAATTCAGTTCCTCAATTATATTAGCCATATTTTAAGTGTTCAATAGCTATGCAAGGATAGTGACTACTCCATTAGATGCAAAAATAGCCCATTTTCCATCTTTGCAGAAAGTTTTATTGGCTAGCATTGCTCTAATATATCATGCAGGATGCAACTAAGTTTTCATTTGAATATGGAAAGTGTAACTTTCAAATGCAATCATTTCAAATCTCTGCCAAATGAATTAATTTAAAAACTAACTATACACTCCCTTAAAGAAATAAAACTACCTACCTCCAGTTGTCTATTTGCGCTTGAGACATAGAACTTGTCATTTCTGACTCCATGTAAAAATTTTTCTTAATTGGAGGTAAATCTGGGACAAAGTTGAAAATTTAAACCGATAAATAACAATTTAAATTTCACTGACACATTCAAAATAACAGAAATCAAACTAAAATATATACTACATACATTCACCTTGCATAAACATAGTTTTAGATAGTTGTTCTATACTCTGCCAGCCAGGCTTATGCCAGTCTCCAAGATAGTGTCCCTTTTTGGTTTGTCTTTCAACGACATTTTTCACCCAAGAAAAGAGATCTTTAATAGTTAAGTATAAAGGAAACCAAGCTTTACAAAGCACACAATCATTGCAAGTGATGAATCTTCTCTCAAGCATAGTTTTTAAAATATTCATTTAAAAAATGATTTTATCATTCTTGAAGATCCATCCCATTACTCTTTAGGAATAAAATACTTACTCAACCCTGATTCTACCCTCTCAAACGGCTTTATTATCTTTCTTAAATGTCTATCGTATATCCTCCAAACTTAAATCCTTTTTCTGGCCTCTCATCCCAAGCCTCCCCAACACACCATCTCGTGCCAGGTGGCACTGGAAATTTCATGCAGACATGGACTGACTGCCACCGTGGAATTAGTTGTTGGCAATATTTGTCACATGCTAGTGCATTATTGGCTCTCTGATTTTAAATAAATGAAGTTGTATCACTGCCTCATTCAGAGATGCAAAATTAGTGCCTGAATTTCCTTTGAAATTCAGTGAAGAGAATGTGAAACAATATACACCACAGATAATTCCAAGTGAGAATTTGACTTAAAATTAAACAAATTTTTAAAGTCCATCACTTCAAGAATTTTATACTTATTAAATGTTTTTTCCCTTTTCATTTTGCCTGTGACAGCCACGACACTCACTCCAAGATCAATTTTTGCCTAACCGCAGCAACAATGTTAACTTAGGGCTGTCATCATGTATATTCCCTTCATTTTCCCCTTGGTCCAATTTTCTTTTTATTTCATTAAACTTTCTCAGTTACGTCAAATAAGACAAGGTGTAAATAAGTGTAATACCTTAATTTTCCATTTAGAGCATAAATCACAACATAGAAACTTTCATGTCCTGGGACTAATGGCAGCATTTCAAGTATTACTCATTTATCATATAGATTTCATTACTAAAATTAATACATTTGATATAGAATAAAAACCTCAATTAAGAGAAACACCACCACATGTAAATGCTGGGGGCAGCACTGACCTGACCACTTTTTTCTTTCCCATTTTAAAGCATCTTTTCGAATTTGGTCCCAATCAATCGATGGCAGATCTGTAACTCTGTCATCCGACCTTTCGTCTCTTCTACCAGAAGGTTGCAAGGCAACAGTATCTGCTAAAAATATTTTTACCAAATTAGTGTCAAAGTAAATCCTAACTATTACACAATCCTCCAAACCATTTACTATTTTGTGTTTTAGTAACTGGGCAATAATGCTTGAAATTTAGAGTTTTTTAGTACTGCAGTACCATGACAATTCTGGTTATGGTTTTTGTCAGTTACTTACTTCAGATTTATGAAATGGAAAAAAAATTTAATTTACTGAGGGAAAGTTAAACAGCAAGAGACCGGTTAATCAATCTGCTAATACATCACGCGTATCACTTCATCTTTACAGTAGTCTGGTGAGGCAGGTGCCATCCTAGATTAATGGATAGTCTTAGAGGCTTCTCCCAGAAACATGGAGGCAATGCTGATATCTGGCCCCAAGACTGTTCTTTTTACATCCTTGTTGCTTCTGGAGATGGTTCAATACTGGCTTTTGCTCTGGTCCAAGCATATCTAGTTTTGTTTAAATACCAAATAACTAGGCAGTTTTCAAAGTCAGTCATGTTCCAGGGAAGAGAATATAAGAGACAGGAGACCAGGACTAATCCTTTCTACATCTCAAAAATGTATTCAAAAGTTATTTTGGTCTTCTTTTCTCACTTATTTATGGCTAAAAGTAAAACCGCTAGGCTTAACCACAGAGATTAAGTGTTTTAATTTGAGGAAAAAAGTATTCTTGGGTTTCATAGAAAAAAATCCTGTAACTGACTAGACTTAAAGATGGCACTCTGAAGCTTTATTATCAGGAAAAACAGCTATTATATGGCTTATAACACAAATGAAATAAAAAAAATTTTACAGGCTTTATGGGCAACAATTACTTACCAACTCGGGGTTCTGATTTGCAGCTTTCTTGTACTTTAACAAGATTGTCTATCACTGCTTTTGCTCTTGTCTGCATTGCTTTGCTGCCAAAAATTTTGACCTCTGCTTGGGAATGCCCTTTTATTATCTAGGTACAAGAGGTAAAACAGGTGGTTGGGACGGAAGTCCCTTCACCATGCCCCCCTCCAACAATCACTCAACTTCAAGTAGTATAGAATATAAAGTAAATTATAGTGTTGGTTTCAATCAATGGCTGAGATATTATGGAAGGCTCCCATGCAAGAAAAGGCCCTAACACCTGATTCATTTTAGAAAGACTGACATGGGGCCACAGGGGAGAATGGCTAGCGGAGGACAAAGCTGGAGGCAGGATGATCAGTTAGGGGAGAACACCCCAAGTGATGGAGGTTCCCCTTGAGAAATACAGGAACTGCAGAGGACTCAGGGAGGGACTGGGTGTAGGCTAAGGAGAGGGACATCATCTTTGATTTCCGGCTTAGGAACCTGAGGAATGATGCTGCTGCTTCCCAAGACTGGGGACACGGGAGCAGCTCAAAAGTTTGAGGGCTTGGGGTCAGGAAGGGCTTGATGGGCAGCACTCCCCAGAGACTCAGTGAGGAGGATCTCTACTGAGTTTTACCTCCATGAGTCAAAAAACCTAGACCTGGGATGGACCTCTACTTGGGTGAGTTCTTGTAAAGAATGGTGGTGTGAGAAGTTTGACAACTTACCTGGATCACCAAGGTAAGAACTGAGCAGAAACTAGAGTTAGGAACAAACTACACTCTTTCAGGATTTAGGAACACAGACCACTTACTTGTATTTTGGTGTTTGTTGTACTTTCGATATCTCGTATTTTTGACCCACCACGACCTGTTTTTAAAAATAATTTTTTTAAAGAAGGTGAAACTAACAAGGGGGATTTATTTACTTTCCGCAAAGAACATTCTCTAGTTCCTTCTCAAATCATCCAAACAGACTCCTAGGGTCCAGTGCTCACTTTCAGTCTGGAAAGGGGAATCGAGAACTTTCTATTGCAAATGTTGCTGGGTGGTAGGAGGCTCCTTCCACAGAGGGAAATACTAAGGATTTATCATCAGCCCAAGCAAAAACTAACTGGATCCTAAGTCCTGGCAAGGATGTGGAGAAACTGGAAGGCTTGCACACTGTGATACAACAACAAAAAATTCCAATTAAAAAAACAGAGGTCTTGAGTAGACATTCCCCTAAAGAAGACATACAAGTGTCCAACAGGCATCTAGAAAAGGTCTAAAACCCAGGGCAATGCAAATCAAAACCACAAAGAGATATCACCTCATTCCTGTTACAGTGGCTGTCGTCAAAGACGAGAGATAAGTGTTGGTGAGGATGTGGAGAAAGGGAACCCTTGTGCCTGTAGGTGGGATTGTAAACTGGTGCAACCACTATGGAAAACAGTATGGAGGTTCCTCAAAAATCCTGGAACGACCATGATCCAGCCATACCACTTCTGGGCTTTCAGGCAAAAGAACTGAAATCATGATCTGTGACACTGCCCTTCCATATTCACTCAGCATTACTCACAATAGCTAAGAGGTAGAAATAACCTAAATCAACAGATGATGGGATAAAGAAAATGGGGTATATGCAATGGAAGTTTTCAGCCTTAAAAAACATGGGTGACCCTTGAAGACACTATGCTAAGCATAATAAGCCAACCCCGTGCAAAAAAGTAATGCTACTTCGAAGGGCTGTCTAAGTAACCAAACATATAGAAAGAAAGCAAAATGCCAGGGATGGGGGAAGAGGGAAAAGGGAAGTCATTCAATAGGTAGATTCAGACATGCAAGATGAAAATGTCCTAGAGATCTACTATGTAGCAGTCTTATAGTTAGTACTATACTGCATTTAAGCTCATTATATGGAAGTTTGTTGTATTTGCTACAATTTTAAAAAATGGATCCAGAACCAACATCAAGTCGTGCTCTCCAGCACAGTGCACTTCATGGGTGTTCACTAGTTGTTGGGCGCTTAAGTGATATTTATTGCAAACCTGGTGGCTTTCATTTACGGAGCATCATTCTTTTAAGACCTTTGAGCCCAAGCCTCCTTGAAGGGGTCAATGAATCTGTGGCTGGTCTAGCAACCAGTCTTCTATTGTTCTACTTAATATCATACAAAATCTGTGTCTTTTCAAAAGAGGGTAAAAGGGGAGTAAAGCAAAATATTAGCTCCTATACCTCATGGGCAAATGTTGGAATTTATCCTCAGACCTAATGGCAATAATGGGGCAAGTCTAAATTTCAATCATTACTAAATGCTTTTCAAAAATGAATTTGTTAAGATATACTAAAAAAAAGATCCTGATTTTCAGATCAATCCTATCAAGTTAAACTAAGTGCAAGATGTGGCTAATGCTCTGAGCAGCCCTATAATAATACCCTGCACTTTCTCATCTTTGGTTATTGGCTCAAACAGACTGATTTCAGCATGCTTTCTGGATCATTTCGGGGTAAGCTGTCAAGGGCCTGATTTTCATCTCAAAGATTTCATAAATCTGAGTTTGCTGCCCCCAAAACCATCTCTAAAACACCAAAACACCACCTCTGAAATATTAAAAGGTGCATTAAACGACATCATTCTAGCACCAGAAGGCATTAAAGACATCGCAGGGAGAAACCTTGAATCTCGCTAGGCGGCAGCTGACGGAGGCGAAGCGGGGTGCTCTGCCCAGCCCCGCCGGCACACCCCCTCTCACCGATCACCGTGCCGACCCGGTCGTTCTTCAACACGAAGCACAGCGGCGGTTCCTGCGGGCCGGCGGCCGCAGGCTGCTGGGGGCCCGAGGGGTCCCTGCGGCCGCCACCTCTGCCGCCCCGACTGCCCCCCTGACCGCTTCGATTCGGCTCCTCCTCCGGCCTCCTTTCCGGAGCCTGGGACACTGCCGAGCTTCGCCGGGAAGCAACGACCCCGGGAGAGGCGTTGGCGCCTGTTTCTTGCCCAGACATGGTCCCGTGAAGAAGATCCAGCGCGTCCGACGTCGTTCGCGGCCGGCTCTGTACGTCCCGACCGCGCCGTCGGACACGCAGCCGCTACTCCAGGCGCCCGCACGAGGCCAGCCCGCCCCGCCCCGGCCGCCCATTGGTGGACGAGACGTCGGGGGCGGGGCCCTCACGAATCGACCAATCCGCTCTCTTATTTATGGGGCGCACTCTGAACCAGTGAGTGCCCAGAGCGGCTGTTTCTTTCTGGGCGTGGGGCTTCCCGGGTTACTGCGCTTTGCCCTGCTGAGTTTCCACCCCAAGCAGCCCGCACTTCAGGGGCTACAAACGTGTTTAACCGTGGCTGGTAAACATCAGTCACAACCTGACCCAATGCATACGTAAAATTTTTGAAACAAAAGGTTGACAGAACAGCTTTGCTTTTGCTAAGAGTTTTACCATTGCCAACAGTTTTGCCAAGTGAGAAGCACTTTGACATATTTAAGCCTATATTAGTTTTTAAAATGTTAGTTGTAATGCCCAAAATTTAATGGCCCACAGTTTAAAAATCTCTGGCCTGAGAGTCGCTTCTTCAAAACTTAATATTTGCTGCCATTTTAGAGTTAATTAAATAAATTGGATAAATGCTTGTAGCATTCCCATCATTGCAGCGTGGCTCTGTGGCTGGACATCCTGTTTTAGGGGTGCAAGCCAGCTGGGAATGCCCCTGCTTTCTTCAAACTGTCTGAACAAACCTCAGTTCAATCATTCATCAAACATAGGAGACATCTATTATAAGGCTAGGCACCTGTCTGTGCCTAGGACTGGAAAATGAAAGTATTAGACCTGGTTCATCTTGGGTTGAATGGGTTAACTCACATGGATTAACTATACCTCTTAATATGGTCTCTGGATAAACAGGATTACAGTGCTAATGGAGCAGCCAAGAAACAACAAAAACCTAAATGCATATGTATGTAACCTCCATTCTCTAATCCTTAATCTGAAATGGATAGTATTCATGATCTTTAGAAAGGAATTTTGCTGGATTAGATTTGCTAATGTTTTGTTGAGGATTTTTGCATCTATGTTTATGAGAAACATTTTTTGTAGTTTTCTGGCAATGTCTTTGGTGTTGGTGTTGGGCCAGTGTTAGCTTCATAGAATGAGTTAGAAAATTTCTCTCTGCTCCTATTTTCTGGAATGTATTGTGGAAATTTGGTATAATTTCTTCTTTAAATGTTTGTTCGAATTCACTAGTGAACAAGTCTGGTTTGACAATTTCTGTTTTGCAAAGTGTGGGTAAAATTGTAACATTTCCAGAGTATCTGCCTGGGTTTAGTGCATTTGCATATCCTCAGGGGTGGAGAGAAGTTCATCTCCATGTCAATGGGTAATTACCTGGGCAACCGAGGGCGTGTCTGAACCTGAAAGTTTAAAGGGAGGGGCTGGCTTGCTTGCTGGCGTGCTTCTTCAGGAGCAGAGGAGAGAGACAGCCTTGGACTGCAGTTTGTAAGCAATAAACGGGTTTTAAACTTGGTTTCTCCCTTTGACAGATTTCGGTTTTTAGAGGTATTTTGCCCCAGGATTCCCTCTCCCTGGACTTACACAAAGTTATTAATTATTCAATTTCTTTAATAGATATAGGCCTATTCAATAGTTTGTTTTTTCTTGTGTGAGTCCTGGCAGATTAAGTATTTCAAGGAATTGGTCCATTTCATCTAAATTGTCAAACTTGTGGGCATAGACTTATTGATAATATTCCTTTATTGTCTTTTAAATTCCATGGGATCTGTAATGATACCCCATCTTTCATTTTGATATCAGTAATTTGTGTCTTCTCTCTTTTTTTGTTAGCTTGGCCAGAGGCTTAATGATTTTATTGATTTTTTTTCCCCCAAAGAACCAACTTTTGGTTTAATTGATTTTTCTGATTTTGTGTTTTCAATTTCATTGATTTATGCCCAATTTTTTATCATTTCTTTTCTTTTGCTTACTTTAGATTCAATTTGCATTTTTTCCAGTTTCCTAAGGAGAAAGCCTAACTGATTTATTTCAGAGCTTTCTTCTTTCCTAATATATGCATTCAGTGCTATACATGTACTGTCTTCATAGCATCCCACAAATTTTGAATTGTTTTCATTTTCATTTAGTTCAAACTATTTTTAATTTCTCCTGAGATTTTTTTGACTCATATGTTATTTAGAAGTGTGTTGTTTATCTCCATTATTTGGAGATTTTCTAGCTCCCTCTCTGGTGACTGCTATTTCAATTTCACTGTGGTCTGGGAATATACATTGTATGATTTCTATTCTTTTAAATTGGTTCAGGTGTGTTTTATGGTCAAAATGTAGTCTAGTCTAGTGTTGTGTTCCATTTGAGCTTGAGAAGAATGTGTATTCTGCTATTATTAGATGAAGCAGTCTATAGATGTTAATTATTGATGGTTCTGTTGGGTTTTTCTGTGTCTTTATGGATATCTGCCTGCTAGATGAGTCCGTTTCTGATAGAGAGGTGTCAAAACCTCTGACTCTAGTGGAGTCATTTATCCTTATAGTTCCATAAGTTTAACCTCACATATTTTGATGCTCTGTTGTTAGATACTGTTAAGGATTGTTATGGCTTCTTGGAGAACTGAGCTGTTTATCATTATAATGTCCCTTTTTGTCCCTGCTGACTTTCCCTGATTTGAAGTCAGCTCTGTTTAAATTAATATTTAGTCTTATCATGGTATATCTTTCTCTATCCCTTTACTTTTTATCTATATATGTCTTTATATTCAAAAGAGGCTTCTTGTAGGCAACGTATTGTTGGGTCTTGTTTTTTGATCCACCTTGACAATCTCTAACTTTTAATTGGTATACTTTGACCATTAATGTTGTTAAAAAGACACAGGCCTATCATGGGGGTCACTTCCTCTAGGTAAGGCCACCAAACTGGGGTTTAATACCTAATCTAATTGCATATTCAACCTTTCCCAGAAATGTAATCAGTCAGGAATTTCTGGTCAGCATTTTCCTAATATAATCATCATCTAAGCCCTCTCCATCCTCCCTAAAAGGTGAAGTAATCCACGTAATAAGATCCTTTTGTCCCCAGATGAAGGTGACTCCACCCAAAACAATCCTTTTTTTCTGATTTCCCTGTCCCGCCTTTAAGAACCTCTCCCTTTCTGTAGCCCTGGGACCGATTTCTCTACTTCCTAGAGGAGATGCTGCCTGATTCCTGAATCACTTAATAAAGACAATTCAATCTTCAAATTTAACTGAATGAATTTTGTTTTAAACAATGTTAAAGTGATTACTGATATAGTTGGTTAAAATCCGCCATGTTGGTTACTACTTTCTAATTGTTACCCTTGTTCTTTATTCATCTTTTCAGCCTTTTGTGGTTTTAACTGTGCACTTTTTATTGATTTCTTTTCCTTGCCTATCTTAGCATGTCAATCATTTTGCTCATTTAAAACTGAGTTGTTTTAATATTGACTTTTAAGAGTTCTTTGTGTATATTATATACAAGTCCTTTATCAGAGATGTGTTTAGCAAATATTTTCTTGAAGTCTGTGGCTTTTTTTTTCTCTTAACACAGAAGTTTTCGATTTTAATTCTTGTTCTACTTTCTGTTGGATTTCCTTTATTTTTTCCTGCCAAAATTGTAGGGAGGATATTATGCCAATTCTGTAATATCTCTTCTGGAAAAATAGAAGCACAGGGACACTTCCTAACTCATTCTATGAGTCCAAAATTACCCCTCCACCAAGAGGGAAACTCCAGGTCACCTGCTGACTTGGAGTAAGGGTGCAGTGAAGGCTGTTGGTGAAGGACGCCCTCTATTGGAGGGAGAGGAGATGGTTGAGGCATGCATGTGGAATCTCTGTACTTTCCACTCAGTTTTGCTGTGCACTTAAAACTACTCTATAAAAGTAAAGTCTATTTTTTTTAAAGAGGAATATTTTAATTTGTAGAGCTCTTCGTTTTTTTATTTGTTTTTAATTAGATCGGCTAATTCCTTGCTCTTGATTGGCAAATGACTTATTCAGATACTTTGTTTCCCACAGGGTCAGAGGTAGTGAAGAAAGACATTAGGTAGTTCCAGGAAATATGAATCCTTGTACTTTGCTGTATTTAAAATTATTCATAGACTAGAGCAAAATACATCTCTTTTTCCCACAGTGACACCAAGTCTTTTGTGTCACTAAATCGATAAAAACAAACAAACAAACAAAAAAAACCCAACCTGGGTTTAGCAGGCCCTGCAGGAAGCAGGTAGAAAGTCGGTCTGACTGTGGGGCTCTCAGGTCCTCCCATCTACTTCTCCCCTCCGGACTCGGAAAAGGATGGGTAAGGCGGAGTCCCGACGTGGTTCTGACCCGAGGTTCCCTGGAGGCGGCGCTGGCTTTCCACAGACCAAAAGGAAAGGTTGCTGCTCCTGCACGTCTGCCTGCAGCGCCTGGAGCCTCTAGCGCCGCCCGCGGCCCCCACGCTCCCCGCGGCTCCGCGCCCGCGCCGGGGCGGCACCGGCCGAATCGTTCCGGCCTCCCGCCGTGGGCTACCGTCCCAAGGGGGCAGCAACGGCCTTTGGCTCTCGACGTGGCGGGACGAGAAGCTTCTGTCTGTATTTGGATACAAACCGCGCTGTCAACTCGTGGAGCCCTGGTTTTGGGAGACAGACCCTGTGGGGTTGAGCTCCAGCCCCGGGCCGGGGAGGGCGGCGCTGTCCCGTGCGGAGCCCCCACCCCGGCCGGGCTCTCCTCTCCCGTAAGTCTCAGGAGCTCCTGTCTGGTGGGTGGGCATCCCCACCGCACAGGGGAAGCCGGAGGGCAGGGCGGGTGCCAGGCCAGAGCCGGGCACTTCGACGCTGCTGCTTCGCCTCTCAAAGACCCGTGGGCGCACTTCCAGGGGGGCAGAGCGTCCGCTTCCAACCGCCATCCATCTGCTGAGAACAAACTGTCCTCCCTCCACTGCGAGAGTGAACTTTAAGATGATTATAGAACTAATGTGTTCATTGCACGTGATTTGGAAAAATAAAAACATGACCTACAGATAAATTTAATACTTCCAGTTTTTTTTCCTAGGCAAATTTCTGGGATTCTACCATATATTGTTTTGCATGCTGACTTTCCCCTTAAATTTTAGGAAATAGGCATTTTCCCATGTTGTTAGACATGATTATTATATAAGTTCTTCTGTTTATAATTTGTCTTTTTGCTTTATGCTTGGGGGCGTGGGGCATAAGGAGTTTTTTTTTTTACCAAAAATCGTTTTAATTCTAATTTAGTAAAAACTGTCATGATTCTTTTATAATGACAACATTTGGAGCCATGATCTGGAAGGTTCTCTTTACTTCAAATTATGTAAACATTCATCTAGATACACTTCCAGCACTACTTTTTAAAAGATGCAAAATTTTTATTCTCCTGGAAATGTTTTATGTGTATGTAAGATAAGCAGCCAAATTTATTTTCAAAATATCCAGGGTCCCACCACTGTTTTGAAGTAACAGTTTCAGTGCAGACCATAATATTATAGAAACCATATATATGTTTCTGGACCTCCTATTCTTTTCCACAAAGACAGGAAGACTGACATGAACTCATATTTTCAAAGGATTACTTTGGCTGCTAACAGGAGAATAAACTCTTTAAGGGGAAAATACTTTGATCTGATGGAAAAGTTTAAACTTAAGCAGCCCTTAGGCCAGGAGGAAGCTATGACAGAGGCAGATGGTGACAGCGTGGACTAGTTTCTTAGCAGGGAAGGCCATGAGAAAGAAGTAGTCCTGTTTGAGATATGTTTTAAAGATAGAGCTGATAGGATTTTTTATAGGTGTGAATTATGACAAAGAGGAGTCAACCAAGTGAATGGTGGTGGCCTCTAATGAATGGGGCACATGTGGGAACAGGCTGAATGGGAGATGCCTACAGTCTGGGTGCCGGGCAGGGCTGTTGGTTGGACCTATTACATAAATATTTAACTTCTCTAAAATTCTCTGTAGTTTGATACAGGTAAACTTGTGAAGGAAAAAAGCCATCTCTAAAGAGAAGAAAATATATTTGTGATCTCTGAACTAGTAATTCCACATCTGAAGTTTTTTTCTGATGGAAATATTCATCACATGTAAAGAAGTTTTATGTATGCAGATAGTAATAGGTGATATTTATCGAGTGGTATTGGCACAATTAAGGGCTTTACATGTGTTATCTTATTTAATTCTCTCAACTCTAAGAGATACTATTATCATCCCCAATGTACAGATGAAAACTGAGGGGTTGAGAGGTTAGACATCTGGCCCCAGGTTACACACAGCTGACCAATAGTGGGAGGGGGACAGAGGAGTGTGGAAAGTGGGGTTGGAGGAGCGGAGCCGGGTCCGGGGTTCAGAGCAGCCAGGCATTGCTGACCGCAGGATGCCGGACAGTGACGCGCAAGGGCACCGTGCGGTCTGATGGAAATGATTTTTATTGAACTGGAAAGTACTATGAGCCAGAAATTGTGTCGCACTCTTTGCGTGCATCCAGTTTTCTGAATCTCACTAACAATCCTACAAGTGTTCCTGCTTTTACTGTCCACATTTTACAGAAGAGGAAGTCGAGAACAGGTCAGAGCAACCGCTCAGTCGCAGATCCGGTCGGCGGCAAAGCCAGAGTTCTGCTGGAGTCCACGTTTCTCCGGGCGCCGCTCGGTGCGGGGGCTACCCTGAGACGTCAGCCTGTTCTCTCCCAGGGACTGCCGCCTGCCTGGGCGGACGCAGCCGACCGAGCCGTTCTTCGGGTAGCTTTGCCCTCGGAGCTCCAAGCCGCGAGCGGGGCCCCGGCCGTGTCCCGTGACTCCGCCGAGGCCTCCCAGTTGCCGGCGGACTGCGACGTCCTGCTTGGACCGGGACAGCACAGCGGCCTCGCCCCGGAGGAGGATTGCCCCGCATTCGCAGGCCCGGGACGCGTCGGTCTGCGCATCTCCCGGCTGGTTTCAGGAGGCGCCCCTGCGAGTGCGGCGTGCCTGGCCCGGCCGTGGGGCAGATGGGAACGACCTCTGGTGGGTGCACGGCTGGGGCTCCCTCCGCCCGGCCGCTCGGGGCGCCCCCTCTCCTGCACGCACCGCCTACCTTCGCTCGGGCCTGCCGCTTGCGGCGCACAACCCCGGGCACCTAACACCGCCCTTCGGGCAACTGACCTAGATTCGCTGCAAGTGAGAATTCTGGGCCCCACAGGCAAGGCCAGGATCTCGTCTTACGACCGCCATACTAAAGTCCATTTTCCTTTGCAGAAGAAGGCAGCTTCTTGTCCGTGAGTCACCCGAGGATGGAGGGCCGCTGGGCGGATCCCAGGAAGAGGGGCGCCGTGGGGACGACGGGGGCACCCGCCTGGGTGCCCCCCTGTTCGCCTTTCCGCTTCGCGGCGGAGCTGGCCTGAGCCCGGGCCCCACCCGCTGCGGGGGAACTCGCACTCCTCAGGGCCCTGGAGACCTAGCAGCGAGGGAGGGTGAAAGGGGGGAAATCCGTGTCTCCCTCTGCACGCCCTCCGCCCGCCTAGCCTCAAAGGCTTCCCAGCAGTGCCCAGATCAGCCCCAAGGAGCGGGGCGGGGGCAGGCTCCCTCGGGTCTGTCTAGGGTGTGTGAGGGATTCCGACAAGCTGGGCTGGTGCCTGGCCCTGCCAACTACTGCGAATCCAGTTGTTTTTTCATTTTCGAGGTAGAGAACGAAAAGCTGTTGAAAACTACGAGGATCACCTATAGCCCCCGCAGGTGAGAAAACCCAAGGATGCGAGGCCTTTGCCTAATCTGAATCCTCACCTCAACATCACCTCCACACAAACAAGGGTGGGCTGGGTAGGTGCGCACACCTGACTTGGAGTTCTGTCACAGAATGTGTGCAGGGGAGGAGAAATATTTTCCCTCTACCATTCTGAGTTCTTGGCTGAGACCCCTGTAATAAAGATTAATAAAGAAAAAAAAGCTTATTAACATGTATAGCTCATGTATACATGGGAGGTATCCAGGGAAAATGAGTAACTCTCCCAGGTGGCTTAGAATTCAGGCTGAAATACCACTTTAATAGGGAAAGAGGAAGAATGTCAGTCTCTTGGGGGAGAGTAAATGATTTTTAGGAACCCTGAATAGGCACTTGGAAGGATAGATGGGAGGTAGGATTGTGGCAGTTTGTGTGGATGTGGTATCAAACTCTAGTCTCCTCTGCGGTCATGAGTCAGTCTGCTTGGGGTCATAAAATTCCTGGGGAGGGGGTTCATGACAATGGAATCCTTTTGGAGGACCTGTCTTTAGGCAGAGAAGGGAGTTCAGAGAAAGCCTCTCCCTGCATTTGCTGTTTTTCAAGTGCATTCAGTGCAAAACAGTCAATAATGCAAAGCAATTTATTTTAAGGTGGCATGTCCTGAGTTCCTAGAGTCATGTTTTGTGGTGGCATATTATGCTACCTTTCATCCCTAATTAATAGAAACTTGCCTTAAAGGTCACAAATAGCTCTATAAGGCTAGAAATAAAATTTCCCTCCTTTAGTACTGAGAAGATGACTATTGTTTTGCCAACATACTTAATACAGACATTTGGACTCCAGTTCTTTATAAAGTGTATATTCAGTGATTTTAGAAATAATCTCTGCAATATAGTTCTAGAATATTTCCATCACCCCAAAAAGAAACGTTCTGCCCATTCCCAGTCACTCTCATCCCTAGCTACAGGCAATCTGCTTTCTGTCTATAGAGAAAGATGTTATATAAACAGAATCATACAATAGTTAACCTTTTGTGTCTGGCTTCTTTCTCTTAGAATGTTTTCAGGGTTCATCTGCGCAATAGCATGCATCAGTATTTCCTTTTATTTTAATGCCAAATAATATTTCTTCCCTGAATATAGCACATTTTGTTTATTCATTTACCAATTAATGGACATTGGTGTTGTTTTCATTTTGGAGGTCACGAGAAAATGCTATGAACAGTTAGTTGTAAGGCTTTTGTATTTTCATTTCTCTTAGGTGGATATCTAGAAATGGTCTCATAGAAACAGGCACTTTCCCAAGGTGGCTGTGTGTTTTGACATTCCCACCAGAACTGTATGAGGGTTCTAGTTTCTCCACATCCTCAACACTTGTAATTGTCTATCTTTTTATTGTAGACATTATTGTAGGTGTAGCGGCATTTTGTGCTTTTAATTTGCTTTTCCCTAATAACTAATGATGGAGAGGATCCTTTTATGTGCTTATTGGCCATTCACTATGTTTTCTTTGGTGGAAGATCTATTAATATCTTTTGTCCATTTCTAATTGGATTGTCTTATTGAGTTGTAAGCTATATAGCCTTTGTAGAATAAATGAGTTACAAATAATTTCTCCCAGTCTGTGGTTTGTCTTTTTACTTCCTTATGTCTTTAAAGCACAAATGTTAATATTGAAGACCAACTTACCAATTTTTTTCTTTTATCACATTTATTTTTTATATTAAACTGGATTCATGAAGGTTTACTTTAAGTTTTCTGAGAGTTTTATCATTTTAACTCTTCCAGTTAGGTCTGCAGTTCTTTCTCAAATTAATTTTTGTGTATGTTTTATGGTAAGGAAAGGGTTTAAATTAGTATTTTTAGTCTTCTAATCCATGAATGAATTATCTCCATTTATTTAATCTTTAAATTTCTTTAACAATGTTTTGTAGTTTTTAGTATACACGTCTTACACTTACTAAATTTATTTCTAAGTATGTTTTAATGCTTTTTATGACTGAAATAATTTTCTTAATTTCATTTTTAGGTTGTTCATTGCTAGTATACAGAAATGTAATTGATTTTTGCCTATATGGATCTTGTCCTGTAATCTTACTGTACTCACTTTTTCTGGTAGTGTGTGTGTGTGTGTGTGTGTATTCTTTAGGATTTCATACATACAAAATCCTTTTGTTGGTGAGTAAAGACAGTCTTACTTCTATTCCTATATGCATGACTTTTATTTATTTTTCTTGCCTGATTGTACTGGCTAGCACCTCCAACACAATGTTGAATAAAAGTGAGAGCTGGAATCCTGACCTTACTCCTGATCTTTGGGGGAAAGAATTCAGTCTTTCGCCATTAAGTAGATGTAAGTACTAGCTGATTTTTTTAATTGGCATTTATTAAGTAGAAGTTCACTTCTATTCCTACTAGTTTTCCTATCATGAGTGGCTGTTGGATTTTGTCAAACACATTTTCTGCATCTGTTAAGACAATTGTGTGATTTTTGTCTTGTTCTATTAACATGGTATATTATAGTAATAGATGTTTGAGTGTTAACCCAACTTTGCAATTGTGGGATAAATCCCACTTGCTCACGGTATATAATCTTTTTAAATGTAGCAGGATTTGGTTTGCTCGTTTCCTGTTGATTTTTGCACCTGTATTCATGAAGAATATTACTCTGTAGCTTTCTTTGTGATGTCTTTGATTATAGTGTCAGGGTGATGCTGGCCTCATAGAACGAACTGGAAAGTGTTCCTTCATCTTTATTTTTTTGAAAGGGTTTAAGTATTTTTATTGATTCTCTTTTAAACGTTCAGTAGAATTCACCAGTAAAACCACCTCTGGTTTAAGAGTATAGTCAGTTTATCGCCACAGAAGTAAGACTAAATAGGTCTGGCTAATGCATTATGTTAATCAGCAAAACAGAATGGAAGAAAGTGGGGTTCTAATGGGAAAAGACAACCCTATAAGGATATAGTGGAAGAACATTTTATGAACAGAAAGGATATTGACAAACCTCCAGGACCTTTATATTTATATCATAAAACATACAATGATTGTTCCTGATGAACAAGATGCAGTAGATGATTGGGCTTTTTCAAGGATAATATCATATGTATCTAAGGCTGGCTACCTCTCCCTTGGGAAATTTTAAATACAATCAGGGAAAAACCACACTGTCATTATTCTTACATGACCCTGAGGTCTGTGCCTCCTTAAATTTTGCAGCCTAGGCAGCACACCTCGCTTTAGTCCTGGCATGGTCACCCTAACTACACCCCTTTCGGCACCTCCACCACAGTGGGTAGGTAGCTGTGAGACTCATCTGCCAAGCAGCGGAGGAATCTTGTCTCCTCTTCTGCCCTAGTCACATCCTCTACCTGGGTGTGCAGGTACACGGTCTGCAGGGCCCACCTGGAGCCTCTTCTCTTGGGCCTCCCAGCACCCCAAGCCCATACTGCAAGTCCCGAAACCATCTGTTCTTGCTCTGAGAGCCTTGCCCCACAGTCATGTACCTATGCTTTGTCCCCACTCTTCTGGCAGGTCTCTGCCGCTCTCGGCTGCGCTGTCCAGCACCAGAGCCACTAGCCACCAATGGCTATTGAGTACTTGGAATAAATCTGAGGTCATGCTGCTCAGCAGTACATCTTCTGTCCATTCAATCTATTTTGTTATTCTTAATGCTTACAATGCACTCTGTTGGTCCCCAAATTTTAATTATTTTATTGTTTTGTTCAAAAAATTTGCACTGTAACAAATAATGCTAAAATAAAAAACTTTGTTCATGTTTGCTTATTTACTTGTGAGTTTCTGTAGGTGGGAGCCGTAAACATTAAAGTAGTAAATCATAAAGGCTACAAACTAAGATTTTGGTAAGTCACTGCCACATTTTCTGTTAAAAAAAAAAGTAGATCCTCTTTATTCGATGTTGATGAAGAGCACCCTTCCACAGAAGTCAGGCATGTGAGATAGATAACAGGGAGTTAATGAAGGTGCTTCAGTCATTGTTTTGGTCATCTGCTCTGGAAAGCAAGTTAGAAGGAAGGAGAATGAGATTGCTGAGTTCACACCGGTGCCTGTAGAGTTCCTGATGTTTTAGGAACTTGATATTTGGTCAACCTAGTAGCACCAGGGAAGAGGTCCTGGGTGGACAACAAGGTTTATAAATAATATATTGTATGTAATAGGTCAAATTTGGGATAAGAATTCTTAGCAAGCCAGTCAGTGTAGAGGATGTGATCTCCAGAACACTAAGCTTAAAAGGGAAAGTAGGGACCACTGTCAGATCTGGTGATAAAGTGTGGAGGAGAAGAACAAAAAAGGACCCTCAGAAACAAGTGCAGAAAAGAGTATGGTAACAGGAAATCATGAAACTGAGTAACCTTGTGAAACAAACAAACAAAAAGGCATTAGAGGGAGGCCACCAGAGAGCAAGGATTCATGATTCTCAAGGTTTCTGAGTAATATCATGGTGACTGTGACCTACTTTCTTATAATTTTGTCCAAGGGTAAATCAAAGAGACCAATTTTCCTGTTTTGGCATTGTGTATTTTTCTGTTTATGTTTCTGAATTATTACTATATATGTTTGTGTTTATAAAAGTCTATATTTTCTTTTGTTTTAAAATCTTATAGTTATGTCATACTATACATATTCTTCTGCAGTTTGCTTCCCTGTTACATGAATTCATAAAGAAATCTAGAAAAAGTACATGTGCCTCAATGATAATAGAGGGGATGAATTTAAATAGAATGATGGGATGGATGCATGCAGTGATGATTTGAGTGGTGGGGGCCAGGGAAGGAGGTCAGAAAGGCAGCTCAGGAGACTGGTTTTTGGTGTTCCCTTTGGGGACCCTTAGCACTGAGATCCTAGAGTGGTATGGAGTGGGCTTTTCTCCCTGAGAATCCTTGCAATCATGGATTTATACTTTAGATTTGAATCATCTGTCTTTTAAATGAGTTTTAAATGCAAATATTCTTGGAAGAAGACCAGAAGACATTCTTATTATGGAAGCACTCAGACCACTTTCTTGGGCGCCTGTACAAGCCATTTGCAATAGTCTGTCTCCATTTTTGATGTTCGATTGCTGACAGCCCCTCTCACCCTTCTGCCTCACATGGAGCAAACTGATAGGAAAGCGTTGAGTGCTCCTTCCTTTAACAGCAGCAGCAAGTTCCTACCATGCAAGCCCCAGGCTATGCTGGGAACTTCGACCCCAGATCCTCCAGCCACTATAAAATCCGTAAACTGAGCGATGAGAAAATGGGCGCGTTAGGGGCTAACACTCTGCAAGGACAGTGGAGGACATGATCAATGCAAATAAAGCGCTGGTTTGTGAGCATGAATTAGAAACAAGTGACATGAAATTTGAAACAAGTATGTGAAAGGGTTCCTGGATATCAGAGTTCACCAGAAATAATCTGTGAGGAATTCCCCACACCCTCATAACACAAGGGTGAAGACTCAACTGAAATGGTTCCAACTTGGGGATGCGAGCAACATCCTATGGTGTCTCCGCTGATGGTGCACAAGGGTCTGGCTTCTCCCTTGGAAAGACAAGGAAAGGACAAGGACCCCGGCGGAGAGCCCACTAGCGGCCCATTTCCACACCGGAAAAGGCCGTGGAGGTGGGGTCAAAAGAACCGCCACTCAGCAACACTCTTCTCTCCCCAGGTCTTGGGGCTAAATAAGAAAACACGTGAGCACTTTTGAACGTGGGGCTAGAAAAAGGGCCATTTCAGGCACGAGGGCCAGTTCCCGCTCTGGAAGGCGACGCTCACCTTTCGGAAGTACTTCCGCTCCCTGGGCGCCCCTGTCCCGGAACTAGTCACCCAGGTCAGTTTCCGAGCGCGCGTGCCTCGGTTCTCCGAGTGTGTCAAGGGCTGAGTGCGCGTCTGTGGGGACCTCAGGGACCCGTGCCTGTGTTCCCAGACTGGGCACCTCCTCCGGTGCCTCCGAGGCTGTTTCCACGCCTCTTCTCGTCCCGACGTTGTGCTCCGTCTCTGCACACGGAATCCGGCCTCCCGGAGGCTGTCGGTTTGAACCGAGGCGGGTCGCCGGCGCCCGCAGGGCCAGGGTTCCGAAGGGCATTCCCGGCGGCCGGGCCTCCGGGAGAATCCCGAGCGAGGTTTAGGAGGGCCCGCGGCCATCTGTGCGGACCCTGAGCTCCCACGGGGGGGTCGGCCGCGGCCGCGCCTCGGGGCCCCTGTGGCTGCAGAGGGCGTGGGCAGGACTCAGCCTCCGGCGCGCGGCGTGGTGCCCCCTGCGTCGAGGGGTGTACACAGGGAAGAGCGCGCGGCGAGGCGGGTGCCCGTGTCCCCAGGCCGCCTCCGCCGGCTCGCCCCCGCCCTCCAGGAACCCCAGCACTTCCTCAGGCCGTCAACACAGAGCTGCGCTCCATGAGCTCCCGGATGCGCGATGGGCCTGCCAAGAGTCCATTTGCACCGAGAAACAGGAGGCCCAAACAAGGCGGGACGAGAACAACTGGTTTTGTCCAGCCCCCAGGCCGCCGGCCGGCCCCGGGAGCTGTCAGTTCGCCCGGAGCCAGTCTCGAGGGCCTCAGGCCTGAGCTGCCGGCGCAGCAGAGAAGAGCAGCCGTATCCGAACTAGAAGCTTGTGATACGAAGTCTAAAAGAGGCGCGTGACCGCCACGTCCCATTCCCCGGAGGCGCCGGGGCCCGCCCTCCCCACCGGCGGCCTGATGCTCGTGTCCTAGTCGGAACGTGCGGATGCCCCACGATGCTCCCGGAGATGTAGGGGCTCAGTCGGGGCGGCGTGGCTTCGCGGAGGGAGGGGATCCTGCCCTCCCCAGCGCCCCAGGCCTCTCCCTTCGGGGGCCTGGCGGCCTGGGGGCCCCTCGACCCACGCGGGCTAATGGACGGCGTCGGCTTCCGGGGCATCGTCGACAGGCTGAGACCTCTACGGGGTCCGCTAGCGCGGTCCGCTGGGCTCAGTGGCAGAGCCCAGCCGGCCTGCGCGGGGAGAGGGGCAGCTCGGGGCCAGAGCGCTGGGTCCCGGGCCCTACGAGGCCGGGGGGAAGGAGCCAGCTTCGCTTCCAGGAGGCCCCAGCAGCGCCTGCGGGCGGGGTTGGAGCACCCGGCAATCGCAGCCCCGGAGGGGCTCCCCAAATCCCGCGCCTGCCAGGTCGGCCTTGACGTGGGCCTGTAGCGGGTTCTTGGACGCCTCCAGCGCCGAGAGCTGCCATCTTGCTCTGGCCGCTTTCCCATTTTGGTTGCCGCACGGCCGGTGCGACCCGGAGAAGCAGCCCAGGAAGGACCCGAGTTCTGCCAGCCGCCCAGGCCAGCCCGGGCACCCGTCGCGCGCCTGCTTCCTGCGTCCCGCGTCCCCACCTGCGGCATCGGCCGCCGGCCCCGCGGGGACCTCTCCCCATCCGCTGCGCGTCCCTCCGAGTTCCCGAAGGTTTTCCAGCGCGACAGGCGGCCTGGGTTGGGGGAACTGAGGACGCAGTGTGCGTCCCGTCAGCCCGAGGAGGCGAGCGCGGCCTTCTCGGGATGTGATTCCGGTCTCACTGCCCAGGGAGAGGGTCCCCTCCGCAGGGCAGCGACCCATGCAGGAGAGAAGTGCCTGGGGGAAGAAGTGGCCCAACCAGCGGCTTTGGGGTTGTTGTGAGCCAGACTAATTGCTGCACGCGATCAACCAGGCTAGGGATTTATGGGGGGCTTTGCCGCGGAGGATCCCTGTAAAAGAGAGAACAGGGTGCTATCTTATCCACTCCAGGAAATTGAATCTGGGAGAAGTTATCCAACTTGTCTATGGTTCAGGTCAACACAACCCACATAAACAATTCATTAGGAGTGAGTTGCTGGGTAAAGAACATAAACTCTGGGTAAAAAGAAATATTCCTTGATTGCCCACAGCAGTGTGATCTCTTGATTGGGTTAAGGTTTTAAGTGTTCATTGCTTCAGAGACGGAGCTAAATCGCGCTCCCCTGAGGGTGTGTCCTACACAGCTTTACTCAGTTCTTATGTCTTCATCATGCTTCACAGCATTTTTCATTGTATGGGTTGAAGATTACAAGAAGTGAAGTAATGAGGAACAACGCTTCTCAATGAGAAACTACAAGCCAATACACTCACTTTATTCGCTGAACCCAGAGCTCCTCAGGGCTAAGCAGAGAAAATGAAGGCACATGACTTGATGGAAGTCTTCTTGGTAGTTTTTTTTTTTTACTTTATAGGGTGCAGAGAGTTTAAATAACATCCATTTAATCACACAGCTTGAAAATGTTGGAGCCCAGTCGGGAATCCTTGGAGGTAATAGAGTGACAAAACTGATTATTCTTGGCAGATTATGATAGATTCTAAAAAACCTTGCAATTCTGTTTTGAAGTTGGCATGGGATAAGCAAATAAAACTCAAGGCTTGACAAATGTGGGGAACTTAATATGGGGTCTCTGCATAAAGCTAGGAACCCAAATTACTAAAGCTTTAAAATAAAAGTAAATCAAAATAAACTCTACTATCCAGATGGGACTGGAATAGAAACTTGTCTTGGCCTGCCTTTCTCAAGTATGTCTGAACCTAATAATTACTACAAACCAGCTTTGTGGCTAACTCATGCTGTAGGTAGGAGTCTGAAAAATTTTAAGAAGATAATCTGAAGTGGCCTCAGGCTCGATATATCCTCAAGAGAATGGCTTAACCAAAAAATTACCAATTTATAAAAAGATGAAACAATACCCCCACCTTACACCCGATTTAAAAAACCCCACATGGTTCATGATTTCAGTGTTAAGAGAGATACTTGAGCATTGCTAGTAGGAAGTATAGTGAGTATATTTAGGCTCTAGGGCAGGGAAGGAGTTCTTAATGTAAGGAGTGCACTTACTATAAAGACTGATAAATCTTATCATCACATTAAAATTAACAATTTTATTCATCAAAACGACACCTTAAAGAAAAAGACAATTTAGAAAAGATTCAGAATGCACACACCTGAAAAAGGATTAGTAAGAGATTGAGGGAGAATACATGAAAGGGGGGAACTTTCATACATTATATCAAGACTTTTTTTTTTACAGTGGGCATGTATTATATTGATTTTTAAAATTAAATTGAGGAAATAAAAATATCCACTGAAGTTAGATTCAGTATCACCTCTCAGAGATTACTGATAGCTGTTGAAGCCTAGATGATGCACATGAGGGAATTCAGTACATTATCACCCTTATGTAAATCACTGAAATTTTCCATTAAACAGATTTTTACAATAAACACATTCTAGCTAATTGTAAGAAGAAAATAGTTTGTACTGCAGGTGCTATCTATTCTAAAACAGCTGTCAGTTATTTCTAGAACTGCACTAGAAAAAGATTAAGAACATGGGCAGGATAATACACATCAGCTCCAGGACTGATTTCCTGAGGGGAGGGAAAGGAAAAGTGCTTAGCGATGTCTATGTGAAAGAAGAGAGAAATGAGGCAGATTCTGGGAGCATCTTTAACATCTTGTTCAAGGGTGGGAGAGGGAGTTGGTACATGGTGCTTGTTGCATAACTGTCTTTGAATGTGTGAAATCTTCCATAATTTAAATTTTAAGTAAAATTAAGAAATTTTATTTTTAAGAAACTAGGATGAAATGTACATCAACACTAGTCCCAGAATACTGGAAATAAACGAGATTTGTCTATACTTGATGTTTTCTATAATGCCCAACTCTGACGTTTGCTTTGAAATACGACACACTTGCTTGAACGATTTCCAAGGGTAACCAACCAGAGACAGAAGGCAGCGGGTTGCAGGGGAGACTCGAGGCGTTTGCCCTCGGCCGATCTCCCGAGTTACCCTCCGAAAAAAGGTAATGTGGAAGCCTCACCCTAAGCACCAACAGTGATTCCGGGTCAGTAAGGTCGCCGGTGCAAACCACAGTTCATCAGCTGTGCGCCGGGTAGCGGCCTTTGGGGCTAACCGACACCTTACTCGACAGTGACCGCGGACAGGCTCAGACACCCGGCTGGAGCTCAAACAGACCCCGGCACCAGGTCCCAGAGGAAGTTCTGGCGATCGGCGCCGCCCGGACATTGGGTCTGCTCGGCCGGAAGAGGCGCGGGCGCCGCCGGAAGGGGCGGGGCTCTCCGGACCGTCCAGGGGCACGGGCTTCGCACCTCCTGGAGTTCCGAGGGGCTGCGCGGGCGGGCTCTGGGGCTGCGGGTGTGGTCGTGGTGGGTGGCGCTGGTGCCGCTGAGGCTCAGGCGGACGAGTGGGCGCCCTCCCGGCTCCTGGACGGGCTGCTGAGGTTACCGCTAACGCCAACACGGATTCGCACCTGGCCCTGGTGGTTCCCGGCGCAGGAACTGAGACGCCCGTTGCTGTTTTACCTGGAGGCGTGTCCGGCAGACTCGATCTTCGCTGAGCAACCCCGGGTGTGCTCCTGCCCTAGCCGCTCGGTCGAGATAGGCTGGCAGAGCGACTCTCCAGTGTCCTCTCCAGCCGGTGTGACGCCCTAATGCCCGCCTCCCTCCTCTGGCCTCCCACCCTTCCCGCAGCACTCCTGCTGACCTTTGGCCGTGCCGCCCCTCAGTCTTTCTTTTCCTGTTCAGGCTGGGACTGGGCCGTGATTCCGGACATGGAACACAGTTAACTCCTGGAATTTAGGCGAGATCACCATCTTCAGACAGCCCCGTGTGCAAAATCGGGTGAAAGTGCCCTCCTGAGCCTGGCGTCGTGGCACCGGGAACATCGCGCCGGAGGTGAGGGTCTTTGAAAACTTGCAGGTGGAGGGAGCTGCAGGTGAACCACCTGGCGGTACCTGGCTTCCTTCCAGCCTCTCTTACCTTGGCCCAATTTTTTGCACTTTTCTAACTCCAGTATGCAGGCAGCTGTCGGCGTCCGTTTGTGAGAGGAGTCCAAGTAGGGCCTGGAAAAGTAGGCAGAGATGTGACTCATTCAGGCTCACCACTGGCCGTGCCAGACTCAGCTTGGTTCCACTGCTGTTTCCCGATTGAAGGTTCAGAGCCAAACCCTGAGAAATGATGTTGCCAAGACCTTCCCTCACTTACTCCCCACTATGACGGAGTAATTTGAAACAGTGAGCATTTTTCTTTCATCAAAATGAAACAGTTTGAGTTCCCGAAGGGCCGTGCATCAGGTCCCCAGACTTCCCAGTATCCCGTTGCCTAAGTATTGTCTGGAGCATTATGAGGACAGTCCTTCTGCTACTAAAGTTCAAGAGAAACAACTATCCTTAAGTCTGCATTATTTTTTCCTGTGTCTTGATGGGTGGTAGTTTGGTTATTTTGATGCAAATGTGAATTTGAAGTGCCATTCTGGTAAAGAAATGAATTTCCTTTTTGTCCAATGCCATAAAGATCCTTGCTCACTTAAAATTAAGCATATTTATAAACGATTGGCTCTATTCATTCATGTCTGGATGTGAGGGGTGGGTAAATGGCTGATACGTAGTGGTTTTATTTTTTTGTTTTTTTCTGTCTACCATTTTGAAACTACTAAGGCTTCAATGATTTTATGGTCAGTCAGGCCCTCAAACACAGGGGGCAGAGATGCAGGTTAGTGTGCTTTGGTTTTTTTGCATCTTTTGTTCTCAAACTTGAAAGTTTGATTCACCACCTTGAGAGCTTGCTAAAACACTATTTCCTAGGCCCCTTCTCCAGGCATTCTGATTCACCACGTTGGGCCCGTGAATTTGCATTTCTAACAAGTTCACAGGTAATGCCAGTGTGTCATTTCTGAGGCTTTCACTTCGAAGCTGGGGGTTTGGCCCCTCAGTAGAACCTATCATGCATTTAGTACTTGGAGTGGAGGCTCCCCCTTAGTACCTGGGCAGGTGTGCCAACACACAGGCCCGGCCATCACCATTCTTCTGGTTCACCAGAGAGCAGCTGCTAGGGTCCTGGCTGCCTGGCTCTGTAAGAAGTATGGTTACTTGCATGAATAAACCATAATTTAGTTTCTGTTCTGTTGCTGTACCTTCTGGCTGTTTCCTACTTCGGCTCATAATGAATGTGTTTGAATACTATGAAAATTCTTGTACCTGACTTGTGCATACATACATGCATTTCTATTGCTTCTATATCTAGGATTGGAATCACTGGGTTATAAGATGTGCATAAATTGAAAATTTTCAAAGGTGATTGAACCAATGTACATTTTTTCCAGCAATTTATGAGGCTTCCAATTGCTCTATATCTTTATCAAGTCAGAATTTTCATTTTAGATGCTTTGGGTACCCATGCTATTGCATGGCAATTAAGAAAAAATTTTAACTGCTTAGTTGGTTATAATTTATATACTATATAAAACTGTGTGTAGAATTCAAATTTTCTTTTAGTAAATTTATGAGTTGTGCCACCATAACCACAAACCAGCTTTGGAACATTTCCATCACTCCACTCAGAAGTTTCCCTTGTGCCTGTTTGCGGTCAGTCTTTAGCCCCAGGCAGCCATTCTGCTTTCTGTATCTACAAAGTTGCCTTTTCAGAACATTTAATATAAATAGAGTAACATAAGGTGTAGTCTTTTGAATCTGACTTCTTTATCTAGTTGGAGTATCTCTGCTTTTTGATTGGAGGACTCAGTCATTTGAATGTGTAATTATCCAATAAGTCACAATCACAATATAAGTTGGTCACGGGGAGGGTAGTACAGCATTGAGAATATAGTCAATGATTCTGTAACACCTTACTACATTGATAGTAACCACTGTAGAGGGGGTGATAATTTAATAGTATGGGTAAGTGTTGAACCACTGTGTTGTAAATTTGAAATCAACATAAGATAGTATATCAACAAAACTTTAAAAAATGTAATGTAATTATCAATATGATAAGAATGATTGGGTTTATGACTGTCATTTTGCTTTTTGTTTCTTATGTCTTTTTTGTTCTTTTCCTCCATTATTTTGTGTTAAACACATTTTTATATACCATATTAATTACTGTTTTTAAATGTTTTTTTCTTAGTGTTGCCTTAGGGATTATAAAAATTTTAACTCATTACATTCTACTTCAGATTAATGAAAACTTATTTCTGATAAAATGTAGAAACTTTTATTTATTTACTTGAAATATCTATGAATAAACATGAACAGGACAAAGCCTAAAATAATGGCAACATTTGAAGAGAAAGAGGGAAGGACAGAGAAAGGAAAAACAACTAAATAAATGGAGATACTATGTTCTTAAATAGTTGAATTTTGCATGGATGTGGTCAGTTCTTCCCAGATCTAAAAACTCAGTGCAATTCCAATTATAACTGCAACCACTTTTTAAGGAGGCGATACTGAGGGGTGAGAGTGAAGTCTGATCATGCAGGTGCTTCAGAAGAACTCAAAAAGGCTGTAAATAAGGTTTTTGTCATGAAGTGTCATGAAAAACCATGATGAGGTAAATAATGCAGATGTTTATTAACTGAAGCTGAGGTACTAACTGAAGTATACAGGCACATATAATAGAGATAGCCTGTCATATGCTCGAAGTTAAGTTTTTGAAGTTTTCCAGAGAATCCAGAAACAACTAAAGTTATTTCTCTCTGTGTACCATTATGCCTCTGTATGTATCAAAGAATACAACTCGATACCTTTGGTGAACCCACACAAAGCCAGATTTTCCACACCAACCTGTTTGCTCTCAGCCAGTTCACCCTGCCTCCCAGGCGTGCAAGCAGGACTTACTGTTCTCAAATGGTCTGCCGTTTTCTCTCTGGCTTACAAATCTTGCTGTTTGTGTGGGTGTTTCCTCATGGGTAGATCCAGGTTATATATTTTTGGCAAAAAAAAATGAGATAAATCTTATGTCTTTTCAGTACATCACATCAGGAGGCTCATGGTTCACTTTGGATTTTGTCCCACTCTTAGTCTTGAAAAAGGCCTTATTTTGATCAAAGGATGGAGTTGAGAAATTCTTACAAGGGAAATACTGCCAACCTGGTTTAACTAAAGTGGAGCTACAGGAAGACCTTGCCGCAGGCTGTTTTGTGTGCTCCACAGCTAAACTAAAAAGTTTTCTACAGATTCTAGCAATAATGAACTTTTTCTCTGACACCTGTAGTCAGCCTTCAAAAACCGTCTGGGCTACCTCTTTACTAGCTCTCATTTTACCTGCAAAAATGTACAAACAAGAATCACAGAGACTCGTAAATGCTTCATTGGCCTGCTACCTGCTGCTCAGTAACTTGAAAAGGAGAAAATCTGAGGTTCTGGTCATGTGGGTATACTAAAGGGGGTGTGTGGGGATCAGCATTGAGTCAGTTCTACTCTGATGTAGCCTCAATTGAAACCTGAGTCTGCACTGATTCTGAGTCTTAAATGTTTTAAATTCACGCCACATTTTTTTGTTTCTCTACTAATAGCCTATTGTAAATTCAGCTTTACCTCTTTATTATAAAATAAATGCTTCAAGTCGGAGTGATCATCTATTAGTGGTGACCAAAGTGGCATAATAGGCATACTACTTCCCTGGACCTTAGAGGTAGGTTTCCTTGAATGTTTAAAATGAAAGTTTTCATAGCACTAAAATGAAGCTTGTTTTATTTTGTTTTAAATCCTAGCACCCAGGTGTGAACAGCTGGCCGCCTTCCCTTGCCTTCCAGCGACCAGGCGCAGAGTGGGAAGGCAAACGAGGTGGAGGTGCTAATCATCACTGCAACCGCAATTACAGCCTGTAAGGGTATCGAAGGAATGTGTGTATCTTGATGTGATACAGTGTCATACGGGGAATATACTTCAGTTTTTAAAACGTGACAAAGAGGGCTCCCGACGCTGCGGCCTTCTTCGCCAGCGCTGCTTGCCTCTCGCCCTCAAGGTCGCTGCGCCTGCAGGGCTGCCATCCTGGCTCCGCCTCTAGGTTCTCCACCTCGCAACCGCCGCCAGAGGCAGGGAAGTTGGAAGTCGCGGCTTGCAGCCACCATGCGCCTCCAGGCCAGGGTTGGAACCAGGTCCGACTCCACGGGCAAAACCAGATGCACGTGGTTAAGGAGACCCGCTGAGCACCTGCGGGGGTGGGGAGCCCGTGGCCTCTGGTAGCCTGAAGTCCAGGAGGTCTCCCCTGGCCTGAGAGCAGCCCAGAGCGGACAATGGGTGCTGGGCAGTGCCCTCTCCCCTCCCCCTCCCAACGACGGGCCTCAGACGTCAGGGAATCCAGTTCACCACTGATTCTTAATTAGGACTTAAGACTAGTGGGAGAAGGGCCACCCACCCGTTCTTTCCTCAGCGTCAGAGGCAGGACTTAGAAGACCGCTGCGGATACAGGCTTCCGCGTTAACCTTGCCTGGCTCTGGCTCCCACACCCAAAATGCCTTCATAACCTAGTATCTGAACCCTGGGCAGCACTGGGGGAGCTCTGGGTCCCCGCCTCCAGGGCAGTGTCTGGAGACCCTCGGGGCTCTGCCTCCCGATGGCCATGGGGGACCCCTGGGCTGCTGCCTCCTAGTCAGGGGCCTTCTCTGAGCCTGGAAGAAGAAGAGTGTGAGGAGGCCACTCCTGTGCCCCCGTAGTCTACAAAAGGAGCCGCCCACAGCGGCATCTGGGGTGGGAGTGTGGAACCTGGGAGCGTGGGGTCCATTTGGCCCTCCAGATCCCTTGCAAAGAGGAGATCCTCTCCCAGATGAGCTAAATGGGTGAGTCCACTACCTGGGCACAGGCAGGAAGCATCAGGACCCCTCCCGAGGAACCCGTCACTGTTCCCATCCACATATTTTGCACCCAGAGTTTGCAGTGATAGGCAAGTTCATGATGGTCTGGATACATCCTTCTGGCAGTAAGGCCGAACAGATACTAAGATCTCAGCCTCACCTTACGGGGCCCCGCTGCGACACATTTGACGCACTGCATGTGCTCTCTGCCCCAGCCTGCGCAGGAAGCAAAGGGTGTGAGAGGTGGGACTTGGGGGCCGGAAGCGGCCCTGGACTGGGGCCAGGGCCATAGGAGAAGCCGCCCTAGGACGGGGCCAGCCTGGCGGTGCGGGTAGCAATGGGGAAAGGAGGCCACATAGGCCGCCCCTCGCTGACCCACTCCCTGAAGATTGCTTCCATCAGCCATGCCTCGCGGTGACCTGTCCTGGGACTCAGTACGCGGACTGGAACCATCAGGGCCGCGTGGTGAGGTTACAGAGCACCTCGACCAGCTTGCCTTCTCGCAGCTCCCGCTGCACAGGCTTCCGAAACCACTTGGGAGTAGTAGCCACGACACTGGGGAGCCTGGCAGGGAGCTGCGGCCTCTGTGCGAACCCCCGAAGGCGGCGGCTCTGCCCTGACCTGGGCCTTATTTCAAGCGCTCTCGGAGAGCCCCTCCCCATCCGCGCCCCTCTCACTGGACTGAGCAGCCAAGGCTTCTTCCTGAGCCCGCGCCTGCGCGCTGGAGAGGTTTCGAAGTAAACTGCGAAAGCTTATGGAAGAGCTAAAAGGTTTGTTTTTTTATACTTTTTGGAATAAAAGATTAATTTTCAAAGAAGGCTCTACATGTTTGGTACACAGAAATCACTGCCAGGGCTTAAAACAAAACAACCAACATCTTTAACCTTTCTCCAGCTTATCTACACACATCAGAACTGGTATTCACCGAATTCACTGATAGGATTCAATGTTCAGACTGCACTATTAGGACCTTGTAAACAACTTTCATATCTGCATGTTGTTTACTATGATTTTGTGCATGGTTTGTTTTTCTTAATGTGATTTTTCAAATTTTTTTCTTTTTAAAATGTGTATTTTTCTATATACTCCTCCTTTATCTCCAAATTCTCCCCAACTGTGTAAATTTCTCATCAGTCCTTCCAAGCACAGCAGGCACTTTATCATTTCATCTGACAGTATTGTTCCTGCGGCCTCACTGCTCCAGCCTCAGCTAGTTGCTCTCACTTTCTGGGGACCCCTGTGGGTTATTACAGCCTTTTCTCCTGTTGACCTGGGCTCTCTGAGTCCCATGGCCTAATTTTCTTCCTCTCTCTTCTCTATTCCTTTCCTTTCTTTTATTTTCTCTCTGTTGTTTGGGAGGTTTTATTGTAGTAGCAACAGCATTCGGGTAAAAATCACTAAATTGATATATTGCCACCTTCAATATGGTCCTTATGATTCCTACTCTCTGATTTACCTTCTAGGAAGCTGGGGACAGCTAGCTGAATTTCAGGAAGGAAGCAGAGAATTAGCATCTGAGTTGGATGCACAGTTAGCTCAGGCTGAACAAAGAAAGTGCCTGGGGCAGGGAGCTAGTGAGCTGCGCTGCATCCGCAGGAGCAGTGGACTGCAAGGACCGTGGGATGCTAGTTGACAGCTTTCTGCTGGACTGTGTGGATTACAGTTCTTAACAGATTTAAAAACATGCTACCTTTAGTCAGCTTGTTTACAGGGGGCAATATCCTCAGAAAGATTCAGGAGAAGAACTCGGATAAACAGGTTGGATACTTTAGTATTTCAAAAAACCTAAATGTCCATATGCTCAAATAAATTAATTCTTGTTAAGTAATTACTGCGTGTATACAGTAAAATGTATAAGAATGCTGATAACATTTTTGGTAGTAAACCTAAGCTAGATACTGCTTGTTATCTAGTTTTGGACTGGATGCATAAACAGTGGTCCAATTCTATTTAGTGATGACCTACAGTTATAATATGGATGAACTGTACAAGGAAGAGTGAAAGAAACAAGACAAAATAATAGTGTAGTATTAATCTGTTCATTAAAGTTCACAAATATGCAAGCTAAGCTGTATTGTTTAAGGATGTATATATAGGTAGTGAAAAGCAAGAAAGTAGTTATTCCACGTGCCAAGAGAGTGCTTACCCCTGGGGAGGAGAACTATGATCTTGGAAGGTCACAGCAGGGGCCTCCAAGGTACTGGCCATATTCTATCGCCTTGGTTGGTAATTACCCAAGTGTTACCTTTATAATTGCTCACTGAATTGTATATACATGGGCTTTGTTTATTCTTATGTATGCTTTGTTTCATAGTAAAAATTTTTTGGCAATTATGATTTAGATCTAGATTTATGGATATGTGAAAATGCGTATTCACGATCTATTAAGTGAAGAAGGAAATTCTGAAATAATATGGACACTATTGTCATTATTAAATAGACGTCGTTAATGTGGAGAAGAGACCTCCGCAAGAGAGGGCCAGGTATTTCCTGGCTGCTTTCTAAGGGGGCTTTGACTGCAGAGTTTTGGGGGAACATATTGGAACCAGGGTAGACAAGGTCCCCAGGCTGTGAGGGTGCTGGCCTGGCCACCTCAGGGTGCGCTGGGGGTAGTCATGGGCGCGGCCCAGCGGGGCACCTGTCTTGTATGTTCGAAGGGGTGTTAGCCAGTGGCCACTAGGCCGGCAAGAGCTTGGCAGGATGCAGGGGCGAAGGGGAGCCCAGGCCTGCAGGATCTCCCCGATGCCCCACTGGGACCCCCACAAGGACCCTGTGGGCCCCTCGCTCGCGCTGCAGGCGGCGACCAGGATGTTGCCCTCGGGGTCTGCGAGAAGCTGTGAGCCGGCCCGCCAGTGTCTGTCCCCGTCAGCAGGACTCCTCACACTAGACCTGTGATGCCCAGCTCCCGGTGGGTGTTGGTGCCAGAGGTCACCCTACCGTGAACAGCCACCTGCAGATGTTTGGGCGGCTGTGTTTTCCTGTCTCACGGGTGTATACCTAGCAGAGGAAATGCTGGTTCATATGGCAGCGCCATGTTTCGTGGTCTGAGGAACGGTTAGATTGTGTAGAACTTCATCTTCCTGCTAGCAAAGTATAAGTGACCTATACTTTCTCTGAAGCCTCACCAGCTTTGGAGTTAACCAGTATTTTTAATTTTAGTTCTTCTGATAGTTCTATTATGTCTCATTGTGTTTTTTTTTAATTTAATTTATTTTATTATCATTAATCTACAATTACATGTGCAATATTACGGTTATTAAACTACCCCTTCATCAGGTCCCCCCCACCAACCCCATTACAGTCACTGTCCATCAGCGTAGTGAGATGCTATAGAATCACTACTTGTCTTCTCTGAGTTGTACTGCCCTCCCCGTGCCCCCCCAACATTACATCTGCTAATCGTAATGCCCCTTTCATTGTGGTTTTAATTTACATTTCCCTAATGGCAAGTAATGATGAACATATTTTCATGTACTTATTAGCCACCTGTATTTCCTCTTAAGTGAAATGTCTCATGATGTCTTTGGCTTATTTACTAATTGTTTGATTTTTTTTTTTTTTACTGGAATTGTTTTACTCGATCTTCATAACAACCCTGTAAGTTAAGGAACAATTTTTTTTTAGGTCCACTAAAGGGCCCTTGCCAAGACTTTTTATTTCTTTAATTAAATAAATTTTTATTAAAGTGTTATTGATATACACTCTTATGAAGGTTTCACATTAAAAAACAATGTGGTTACTGCATTTAACCATCTTATCAAGTCCCCACCCATACCCCAGTACAGTCACTGCCCATCAGTGTAGTAAGATGCCACAGATTCACTATTTGCCTCTCTGTGCTACACTGTTTTCCCTGTGATCCCCCACACCATGTGCACTAAACATAATACCCCTCAGTCCACTTCTCCCTCCCTCCCCACCCACCCTCCCACACTCCTCCTGTTTGGTAACCACTAGTTCCTTCTTGGAGTCTGAGTCTGCTGCTATTTTGTTCCTTCAGTTTTGCTTCGTTGTGATACTCCACAAATGAGGGAAATCATTTGGCACTTATCTTTCTCTTCCTGGCTTATTTCACTGAGCATAATATCCTTCAGCTCCATCCATGTTGTTGCAAATGGCAGGATTTGTTTCCTTCTTATGGCTGAATAGTATTCCATTGTGTATATGTACCACCTCTTCTTTATCCATTCATCTACTGATGGACACTTACGTTGCTTCCATATCTTGGCTATTGTAAAAAGTACTGTGATAAACATAGGGATGCATATGTCTTTTTGAATCTGAGAAGTTGTATTCTTTGGGTAAATTCCAAGGAGTGGGATTCCTGGGTCAAATGGTATTTCTATTTTTAGTTTTTATAGGAACTTCCATATTGCTTTCCACAATGGTTGAACTAGCTTATATTCCATTCCCACCAGCAGTGTGGGAGGGTTCCCCTTTCTCTGCATCTTCGCCAGCATTTGTCGTTCTTAGTCTTTTTGATGCTGGCTATCCTTACTGGTGTGAGGTGATATCTCATTGTGGTTTTAATTTGCATTTCCCTGATGATTAGTGATGTGGAGCATCTTTTCATGTGTCTGTTGGCCATCTGAATTTCTTCTTTGGAGAACTGTCTCTTCATATCCTCTGCCCATTTTTTAATCGGGTTATTTGCTTTTTGGGTATTGAGGCATGTAAGTTTTTTATATCTTTTGGATGTTAACCCCTTGTCTGATATGTCATTTACAAATATATTCTCCCATACTGTAGGATGCCTTTTTGTTCTGTTGTTGGTGTCCTTTGCTGTACAGAAACCTTTTAGTTTGATGTAGTCCCATGAGTTCATTTTCGCTTTTGTTTCCCTTGCTCGAGGAGACGCTTTCAGCAAGAAGTTGCTTCTGCTTATGTTCAGGAGATTTCTGCCTATGTTGTCTTCTAAGAGTTTTATGGTTTCATGATGTAAATTCAGGTCTTTGATCCATTTCGAGTTTACTTTTGTGTATGGGGTTAAACAATAATCTAGTTTCATTCTCTTGCATGTAGCTGTCCAGTTTTGCCAACACCAGCTGTTGAAGAGGCTGTCGTTTCCCCATTGTATGTCCACGGCTCCTTTATCATATATTAATTGACCATATATGGTTGGGTTTATATCAGGGCTCTCTAGTCTGTTCCATTGGTCTATGGGTCTTTTCTTGTGCCAGTACCAAATTGTCTTGATTACTGTGGCTTTGTAGTAGAGCTTGAAGTTGGGGAGCATTATTCCCCCAGCTTTATTCTTCCTTCTCAGGATTGTTTTGGTTATTCAGGGTCTTTTTTGGTTCCATATGAATTTTAGAATGATTTTCTCTAGTTCGTTGAAGAATGCTGCTGGTATCTTGATAGGAATTGCATTGAATGTGTAGATTGTTTTAGGTAGGATGGCCATTTCGACTATATTAATTCTTCCTATCCATGAGCACAGGATGTATTTCCATTTATTGGTATCTTCTTTAATTTCTCTCATGAGTGTCTTGTAGTTTTCAGAGCATAGGTCTTTCACTTCCTTAGTTAGATTTATTCCTAGGTATTTTATTCTTTTTGATGCAACTGTGAATGGAATTGTTTTCCTGATTTCTCTCTCTGCTAGTTCATCATTAGTGTATAGGAATGCCACAGATTTCTGTATATTAATTTTGTATCCCAGAACTTTCCTGAATTCAGATATTAGATCTAGTACTTTTGGAGTGGATTCTTTAGGGTTTTTATGTATAATATCATGTCATCTGCAGACAGGGACAGTTTAACTTCTTCCTTGCCAATCTGGATGCCTTTTATTTCTTTGTGTTGTCTGATTGCTGTGGCTAGGACCTCCAGTACTATGTTGAATAGAAGTGGAGAGAGTGGGCATCCTTGTCTTGTTCCCGATCTTAAAGGAAAAGCTTTCAGCTTCTCGATGTTAAGTATAAAGTTGGCTGTGGGTTTGTCATATATGGCCTTTATTATGTTAAGTGACTTGCTCTCTATCCCCATTTTGTTGAGAGTTTTTATCATGAATGGATGTTGAATTTTGTCAAATGCTTCTTCAGCATCTATGGAGATGATCATGTGGTTTTTGTCCTTTTTGTTGATGTGGTGGATGATGTTGATGGATTTTCGAATGTCATACCATCCTTGCGTCCTGGAATAAATCCTACTTGATCATGATGGATAATCCTTTTGATGTATTTTTGAATTTTGTTTGCTAATATTTTGTTGATCTTTTTGCATCTATGTTCATCAGGGATATTGGTGTGTAATTTTCTTTTTTTGTGGTGTCTTTGCCTGGTTTTGGTATTAGAGTGATGCTGGCCTCATAGAATGAATTTGGAAGTATTCTCTCTTCTTCTACTCTTTGAAAACTTTGAGGAGGATGGGTATTAGGTCTTCCCTAAATGTTTGATAAAATTCAGCAGTAAAGCCATCTGGACCAGGGGTTTTGTTCTTAGGTAGTTTTTTGGTTACTGATTCAATTTCCTTGCTAGTAATTGGTCTGTTCAGATTTTCTGTTTCTTTCTGGGTCAGCCTGGAAGGTTGTGTTTTTGTAGAAAGTTGTCCATTTCTTCTAGGTTATCCAGTTTGTTAGCATATAATTTTTCATAGTATTCTCTAATAATTCTTTGTATTTCTGTGGTGTCCACAGTGATTTTTCCTTTCTCATTTCTGATTCTGTTTATGTGAGTAGACTCTCTTTTTTTCTTGATAAGTCTGACTAGGGGTTTATCTATTTTATTTTCTCGAAGAACCAGCTTCTGCTTTCATTGATTTTTTTCTATTGTTTTATTCTTCTCCATTTTATATATTTCTACTTTAATCTTTATTATGTCCCTCCTTCTATTGACTTTGGGCCTCATTTGTTCTTTTTTTTCTAGTTTTGTTAATTATGAGTTTAGACTGCTCATACAGGATTGTTCTTCTTTCCTGAGGTGGGCCTGTATTGCAATATACTTTCCCCTTAGCACGGCCTTCACTGTGTCCCACAGATTTTGTGGTGTTGAATTATTGTTGTCATTTGTCTCCATATATTGCTTGATCTGTTTTTATTTGGTAATTGATCCATTGGTTAATTAGGAGCATGTTGTGAAGCCTCCATGTGTTTGTGGGTTTTTTCATTTTCTTTGCATAATTTATTTCTAGTTTCATACCTTTGTGGTCTGAGAAACTGGTTGGTACAATTTCAGTCTTTTTGAATTTACCAAGGCTCTTTTTGTGGCCTAGGATATGATCTATTCTTGAAAATGTTCCATGTGCACTTGAGAAGAATGTGTATTCTGCTGCTTTTGGGTGTAGAGTTCTGTAGATGTCTGTTAGGTCCGTCCTCCTCCATTCTTTATATATTAGGTATCATATTCTGTACTCTTTGTCTATCCCTTGATTGACTTTGGGGATAGTTGATTTAATTTTGCATTTGCTTAATAATTACCTGTTCTGCTTTCTTTTCTGTGGTTTTATTACCTCTGGTGACAGCTATTAAACCTTAGGAACACTTCCATCTATAGCAGTCCCTCCAAAATACACTGTAGAGATGGGTTGTGGGAGGTAAATTCTCTCAGCTTTTGGTTATCTGGGAATTGTTTAATCCCTCCTTCAAATTTAAATGATAATCTTGCTGGATAAAGTATTCTTAGTTCAAGGCCCTTCTGCTTCATTGCATTAAATACATCATGCCACTGCACTCCCTTCTGGCCTGTAAGGTTTCTGCTGAGAAGTCTGATGATAGCCTGATGGGCTTTCCTTTCTATGTGATCTTATTTCTCTCTCTGGCTGCTTTTAATAGTCTGTCCTTATCCTTGATCTTTGCCATTTTAATTACTCTATGTCTTGGTGTTGTCTTCCTTGGATCCCTTGTGTTGGGAGATCTGTGCACCTCCATGGCCTGAGAGACTATCTCCTTCCCCAGATTGGGGAAGTTTTCATCACTTACCTCCTCAAAGACACTTTCTATCCCTTTTTCTCTCTTCTTCTTCTTCTGGTATGCCTATAATGGGAATATTGTTCTGTTTGGATTGGTCACACAGTTTTCTCAATATTCTTTCATTCTTAGAGATCCTTTTTTCTCTTTGTGCCTCAGCTTCTTTGTATTCCTCTTCTCTAGTTTCTATTTAATTTATCTTCTTCTCCACCATATCTAATCTGCTTTTAATACCCTCCATTGTGCTCTTTAGTGATTGGATCTCTGACCAGAATTCATTCCCGAGTTCTTGAATATCTTTCCATACCTCCATGAGCATGTTAATTATTTTTATTTTGAACTCCCTTTTTGGAAGGGTCATGAGGTCGATGTCATTTAAATCTTTCTCAGGAGTTGTATTAATAATTTTACTTTGAGCCAGGTTCCTTTGGCACTTCATATTTGTATATGTTGCCCACTAGTGCCCAGAAGCTCTACTCTCTGGAGCTGCTTAGCCCTTGAATCAGCGTTCGTGGTGGCAGGGGAGTGGTATTCATGCCTAGGGGAGGAAAGACCTGTTTCCTGCTTCCACTCTGCTATGCCTGACTCCACTGCCTGAACCAGTGGGCCGAGCACACAGGTATAAGCCTCTATGCTTTGTGTTTGTAGTTGCTGTAGACAGATCTTCCCTCTGGTGGCCTGAATCCAGGGTAGGGTTTGCCGGTTTGTGAGCCAGGTGGGGCTAGCCGGGAGAAAGGCGCAGTAGGCTGCATATCACGGAGGGCGTCCTTGGAGCTGTGTAGCTAGCCAGGGAGGTGGAGTACCTGAAGATCATGATAGCTCCCCACGTGCTGGGCAGAGTGCAACCGGACAATTTTGTCTACCTGTCCTTTCACCTGAGCAGTAAGCTCTGTGCAATCCTTGCCCCTTTAGCAGGCCTCTTGCTAAGGGCTTCCTTGTTAGGAAGTCTCTCAGACTGCCCACCTTTCTTTTGTCCCAGAGCAGCTTGATATGGATCCCTGCTTTCCGCAAGCGACTGGGATCTCAGTCTCTCCAGGAATTCTGCCTGTGTTAGCTTTCCAAACCCTACTCATGAGAGTACCATGCAAGCACCATGAATTGTAGGTTTGTGCTCCCAGCGCAGATCTCTGGAGTTAGGTATTCATTAGTCTTAGGCCTCCACTCTGTCCCTGCTCCATTTCTCTTCCTCCTGCCAGTGAGCTGGGGTGGGGGAAGGGCTTGGGTCCTGCTGGGCTACAGCTATGGTACGTTACCCTGTTTCCTGAGGTCTGCTCTTTTCTGCAGGTGTATGCAGTCTCACGCAGTCCCCTTTCCTGTTGCTCTGTCAGGATTAGTTGTATTAATTATATTTTCGTATTATATGCGGTTTTAGGAGGAAGCCTCTGTCTCACTTCTCATACCACCATCTTTAATCCCATTACCCTTGAGTTTTGAGTGTTCTTTATATATTCTTGATACTAGTCCTTTGTTGATTATGTGGTTTCCAAATAATACCTCCTGTTGTAGTTTGTCTTTTCATCTTCTTAACAAGGTGTTTCACAAAAGTTTTTACTTTAGATGGGGTCCAATTGATTAATATTGTTTATTTTATGCATCAAACTTTTGGTGACAAGTGTAAGAACTTTTAGCTTAGCCCTAGATGCCGAGGATTTACTCCTATGTTTTTCCCTGAAGGCTTTATGCCTGTACTTTTACATTAAATCTGCAAATATCACAGCCTTGATTACTATAGCTATATAATAATAAATTGAGGCTAACTCACTCTTTTTTAAAAGTTGTTTTAGCTATCCTAGTTCCTTTGTCTTTTCATATAAATTTTAAAATAATTTAGTCTGTATCTACAAAAATCTTGCTTGCATTTTTTTATTGTAATTGTATTAAGTTAATCAAATATCAATTTGGAGAGAACTGATAGAGGACAATATAGAAGCAAGGGGATTATGTACTTCTGAAGGTAGGGAAGCATCTGAGGTGGAGACAATGGGGTGAAGGGTTAGGCTTCAGGCTTTACTACTCTATTGCGAGCACACTGTTTCCTGGAGCCTGAGGATATAGGTGGATCTGGAACCCAAGACACCGTTTTGAAGTTGCTAACTGCTTTTCATAGGCCTAATAGCAATGGTGTGCTTTGTTTCACTCACACCATTTTTTCTTTGTGCCAACATTATAAAAATGTCAGATTTTACACACAAATCAGACTATCTTGCAGTTTGGGAGCTCACATACCTGCATGTCAATTTGCCAATGATAACTAATAGTCATCTTTTTATTGGGGGACTGGGAGGAAGTGTCTGGTCGGGTCAGGGGTAAAGGAGGATATTTAAAGGAGTCCCTCGTGTTGAAAAGGTATGAAGCCCAGGATGTTAAAACAATATGTTATACAGAGCTTGAGAGAGCACGCATTAGAAAACTTACCAATCACCTCACACCTTTCTATCTCCTGGTTTTTATCTTCGATGTGGTCTTAGGTAAACAGTTGAGGCACCTATAACGTTGCTGCCCAAAATGTGATTCATTAACTGGCAATATGAGAATTACCTGGGAAATTGTTAAAAATGAAGAATCTTAGGTCTGCCGGCCTGACTGAACCTGCATTGGAGCAAAATCCCCAAGTGACTTTTTAAAAATACATTCAAGCTTGAGAAACCTTATCTGTAATATTTCAGGTTTCCCTAAAAATCTAGGGAACAACAGATTCTTGTTGGAGTATAAATTAAAAACTCTTTAGTTTTAAATGTTTTATAATAAAGTAACAATTGAAATCTAGGACGAAAATCGTTCTCGATTTCAGCATCCAATCAAATGATTCCCCCTCTCAAATGTTCAAGGGACATTTTTGAATACAAATAGCCAGAGTATTAAAAATCTCACCTGTCCTTTCATCTATGATTCTTACTGTGGGCAGCCATTTACATAAATAAAACACTCCTAAACATAGTTAATGAGCCAAATGGTCTTATGATTTATTCAAGGCAGCATATAAATGGAAGCCAACAAAATCTGATAGAAAACTTGGATCGAATATTATAGCACCATTGTGGAAACCTAACCTTTTCGTAAATTAAATGTGAATTTGGTAGAGTGTGATCTATTCTATTGGAAAATTCTCATTAAAAACACTTCCTCTCCTGTTCTAGCCAGGTGGTCCTCCCCTCCCCTCCCCTACCAAGTTGCAAGGACCGGCGCACCGAGAGCCTTCCCGCGTGGGTTGCAGTGAGACGTAAGAAATGGGGTGTTCCCGACGGCCAGGGAAGGGCTAGAGAAGCAGAGGTCGGCCCGGAGCAGAGTATCCATCAGTGGCAGTCAGTGACTGTGGTCGATGAGTGATGCTCTGGGATCCTAAAGAGCCAGAGGTTGGGCTGTCTGGACTGGCTAGGCCTCCACGAAGGGCGGGCTTGCCCTAAGAGGTCGTGTCTGGATCGCTCACCAGCCCCAGGTTTTCCTGGAGCCCCAAGGGAGGTAGCCTGGCCTTTCTCTGACCGCAGCCTGGGCACCGCCGAAGCCCAGGCAGAGTAAGCGGACTTGGAAAGGGAGGTGGATGGGTCTCCCAGGCTTCTGCTGCCGAGGAAACTGCAGGCGCGGTGGGGAGCTGCCGGCGGACTTGGGGCGCCGGCCGGTGGCGTTGCTGGAACTCGTCTGTCGTGGGTCGGGCCGGGCTCTCTCCGCGGTGGTGGGCCTCGGTCTGTAACGCTTGTCGCGGGCCTTCCAGCAGCCTCGCTGCGCTGAGCGCCGGGCTCTGCGGGCCCCACGACGCGCGGATTCCGGGCAGCAGCCGGCCCCGCCCCAGCGGCCCTTCGGGAGCCGCGCGCTCAGCCTGGCCCGCGCGGCCCAGCCCTCCGCAGGCGCAGGCACTGCTCTCCCGGGGTTCTTTCGGGGGCCGGACCAGGTGCCTCTGGACTTGAAAGGGGCAGACCCGCCGGGCGACGCCGGCATCACCGCGCAGGAGAGGCAAAGGCAGCTCCCGGCGATGGGCGGCAGGCGCCGCGACAGCCCCGTCTGGGGCGCGGGCGGGCGGCGTGGGGCTCCCCTCTTCTCTCCGGGCCGGGAGCCGCTCGGGCGATAGCCGGGCGCCGTCCGCGGGAGCTGAGCGCTAGGGCCGGGCAGCGCGTCCAGACGCAGCCGCCCGGAAGGGGCGCCGGAACCTGCCTCCCGTCGGATGCACGGCCCAGCCTGCCGGCGGGTGGCGCCCTCCACTTCCTGCGCTGGGTGCACGCTGGGGGGCGACCAGGTGCCAGTAACCAGGGCGGGCGCGGGTGTGCACCCGGAGGCGGGAGAAGACTTCTTGCCTGAAGTCAGGGACCCAAGCGGATTGACAAGAAGGTCGCCCGGGACTCGTGGGTGTGTTTTTAGCCGCTGGCCCCGCGGAGGTCCGGCGAAGCTCCCGGGACCCTTGCCCGCTTCTCTTGGGCAAACCTTGGAAAGCCCCACGGGGATGGGCTAGAATCTTATCAAGGGGGCCCAGGGAGCTGAAGAAGCGGACAGGTCGAGGATATCTGGGCTTCAGTGACTGCTCTGGACGTGGGGAATCATTCCTGGATACTTTGTAAAGTCCGGTGCCCGGGGTCCGCAGGGTTTCTCTGGCCACAAAGATGCTGGCCTTCGACAGCTGCCTTTTCCTGAGAAAGGCGAGGGGTGGGATGAGGGTGCTCAGGACTGCCTTTCCTGCCGTAGCGTCCCGGGATCCTGTAGACTGGCCAGTTCCTGCCCTGTGACGCTCATTGGAAAAGGCCAAGGGGCCCTGTGGGTGGTTGTAGATGGTGATTAAGATTAAAGGCCACTATGCGTCTTAGGGTTGGAAGGTGTGACCCTCCGAAGACTGCGTCCAGCCATCGTTTGCGGGGTCTTCTCGGGCCCACATACCATGGCTGAGGGTGGGTGGCTTGAAGCTTTCCGATTCCGGTCCAGGTGTAGCTGACCAGAACATGCTGTGAATTTTCAGAAATCCCAGGAGAGGAGCCCTGGGTTCCTCTGGCAACTCTTGTTCGGTCACCTAGCACGTACCTGCTTTGCCTCTGAGGCCAGAGGAGGACATCCGTGAGCTTTCTGTGAACCGCCCACTTTTAGCCTTCCTCCACCCAGCATCTGGTACCGGCAGTGAGAGAGAGGGAGGCTGGCAGGTGTGATTGCGCTGGGGTCCTGCATCAAACAAAAAGCAGGCAGTTAATATTGGACTTAGAGTGACTTTTCGGTGGCTCTGTCTGTTGTATATTCACAGCACTTAGTGTGGGCCAACCTGGGAAGCTAAAGGTTTGCCTTAAGACAGGTAAACAATTGCATCTGGGGAGGTCAAATTGAGTTACTTATCCTCCAAACAGGAAGGTGGTGATGGCACCTTTTTGGGTAAGTAGGCAGGGATCTTACACCCCTTAGTGAATCACATTGCTGTCCAACCAGCAATTTGTTGAATTTGTGATTCTAAGTTCCAAATGTGTAAAAGAAAAAGTAATGAGGCATCCATAGCCACTTATCCCAGTGACAAGGCAAACAACTGAGAATTATCAATAGGAGCGCAGAAACTGACACTTAACAGCTGTTGTGACTCTTCTGTGCTCATGTAATTGTACACGAGCTCCTTAAAAGGGAGTATTTCCTTACTATTCAAAACTTTTTGATGGTGATATTTTTTAAGCCAACAATTCAAAGTCCTGGTTGTTTGCCCTATAAGTTTGTACAGTTTTACAAGCTTGAAATAACTTTGTATAGTTATGCAGGCTTGTCTCTAATACCCTTAAGTCAAACACATGTCTGCTTTTAAAAATACCAGGCAAAGAAATGGTGTGTGTGTGTGTGTGTGTGTGTGTGTGTGTGTGTGTGTGTGTGTGTGTGTGTGTGTGTGATTTAGAAAGAATGATAAGGGAACTCCTCAGAGAGGCTATGGGCTGCACTTCTTCCCCCCAGAAAAGTTACTTTTTATTAGCTACTAGATACACTTCCTCTCCTCCCTTTTAGTAACATTCAAAAATACAGAAAAGTAGAATCCTTAATGTCCTCTACAGAACCAACTATTGACATTTGTCACATTAGCTGATCTCTTTATATACAGAAATCGATGGCGTTCCGTCGTGGTCTTGGGCAAAGGTAGCACCTTCCTCCAAGTGTATTGTAATGGAACGTTTTCTGTTTTGTAATACATGATCTGTGGGCTCGGATTTCCAGACCTTGTGAATATCCACTTCCTTAATTACCTTTCATTTGATAGTTTTAGCCACTGATCATTATCTAAACTGATTACACTGGTTGCAAATGAACCCAGTTTTTGATTGAATGTGAAGAGGTCTGTCCTAAGAAGTGGTCATAATTGCCAGCTGATGGGATACGATGTTGCCATAATATGCTCTTGGGAAAAGTTAGCTTCATCACCATCTATGAAGCCATAAAACACTGAAGGCACACCCTCATGGGGTGAATCTAGTTCATTGCTTCAAGTAATTTTTTTTGTTTTTGTTTTTTAAAGAATAAAACAAGTTTATTTGGAGCCCGAAGCCTGGACCACAGGGTTTGGCCAGAGTGGCCAAGAAGGGCACACACGAGCTTCAAAGTCGGGGTAGATTCAGCAGTCCAGACCCAGGGGCTTCTAGGAGCGTGAACCATGGAGACATTTTAGAGCCCCATCACATTTCTTTAATATAAGGAATTTCGGAATTCTGTTTTCCTCTTTGTTAAATGGCAGGAATGACTCTTGGGTCCCCAGGAATTGCAGGGGCAGCCAGCGAAGAGAAGCTCTGGGTCTGGTTAAGCAGAGGAGAAACGGGGTCCTCCTTTGGAACATGGGTTGCAACAACTCGACTTGGCAGCTCCTGCAGGTCCTCACACCCTCAAACCTGGATTTCCGCTTTCTGGGGTTCAGGCCCAACCCATTGTTCCTAGGGGACAGCGCCCTCGGCCCACGCACTCCCAAGGCCAAGAGATTCTGGAGCGTAAGGAACGAGTGGGTGCAGGTGGAAATCCTTGTAAGGTCGGAGACAGCTGGGTCCACCAGGGCTCCTGAGAGGGAAGGACCTAGACCGTCAGCAGCGAGACAAAGGCGCCGACGGTGGGGGTGAGCCAAGCGCTGTGAACGTGCGAAACGGCGACGAGGCCTGGGGCGGGGCCTTTCGGGGGCGGGCCTTCCAGGGCCAGGGGCAGGGGGCGGGAGTGGGGCGTGTCCGGAGGGGCGGGGCCTGCTCAGGTCTTCCACCTGCGTGCGGCGGCTCTCCTAGGCCTAGCACAGGCCCAAGCGTGGTTGCTTTCGAGGTGCTCCAGATGGGGACCCCGCGAGAACGCGGCATGATACCACCGTGGATGAAGGTTCCCGACGACTTGAAAGACCCGGAGGTGTTGCAGGTGCAGACGCAGCTGCTGGGAGCCATGTTTGGTGAGTGAGCTCGGCCCAACCGCGCGCCTCGGCCTCCGAGGGCGGACGCGCTCACCTCCTTCCCCAACAGGCCCAGACGGATCTCGAATCCCCTACATTGAGCAAGTGAGTAAAGCCATGCTCGAGCTGAAGAGTCTGGACTCCTCGGACCTCACCGAGGTGGTGATTTACGGCTCTTACCTGTACAAGCTCCGGACCAAGTGGATGCTCCAGTCTGTGGCCGAGTGGCACCGCCGGCGGCGAGAGCGAGGTGAGGGGCCTGGCGGCCAGCGGCCGCGCGGGCGGCCTCACGCCCAGTGCCGCAGCCCATAGCCACCCTCCCCACACCCCGGGCATCACGGGCCTGGCGCAGGTGACTGCACGGTCCCTGAGGCCCATCCCGTGGTGCGGTGGTTGGTCCGAGGGCGCCTGGGTAAGGCTGCGATGGACGGCGGCCTAGCGCGGGCCTCACAGGCGGTTAGCTGAGAACTCAACCCAGTTCCTCCCTGCGTTACCCCACCCCCAGCATCTTGGAGGGTGTTGTAACGGGCCGGGGGACCCCACGTTCTGAGGTCCTGAGAGTCCCAGGCCCAGGACGCCTGGCTGGGAAGGCCCAGAAAGTAACCTTGAAAGAGGCTGAGAACTGGCCAGGTGGGCCTGTCGTCTCACCCACACCTGTTGCTGCTTTCTGGTGCAGGGCTGCTCGAACTAGAGGAAGCCGTTAGAGCCCTCGAGCTCGGTCCTTGAATGAAGTGAGCCAGTTTGCAGCCAACGCACCTGCGACCAGGATGTAGAGAGGAGGCTGTGGCCAGAGCAGGAGTGGGTCTGGCCTGGTTTAAACTCTCCTCCAGCCTGGAAGGAATAACCAGCTGGTTTGGCGTCCCTGCCTTTGCCTCGCAGTCCCACTAGGACTACATCCCGCCCTCCCCAAAAGTTATTAATTTAAGAATAAAGTTTTAAATAAATAGTTTCTTGGTGTGTAGTTGAAGTATTGAAGGTAAAGTTGCAGCCAAGGTGGCCTTTCAGCTTAACCCTTGATTAAAACCCCCCAAAGCTAGAAAGAGGTCCAAGACTGCACTTGGCTAAGGTGAAGAGGGGGCTAGGACCCACACTGAGATGCAGCTCTGACCCAAACCTGTCAGTTTTAGGAGAGATGTGATGCTGTCTGGAGTTGACGTGGACTCTTAAAAATAATAACTCTCTAACAGTTTAACTTACCATGTAAAATGGATATATTTTCCAAAACAAATACAGAAGCACCATTACCTTCTAGTGTAGGGGTTTTCTATCCTTGTAAACCTAACTGCTAGCTGGGTTCTCGTCTGCAGTCTGCTGCAGAATGTTATTTAGGTTGGAGTTTGAAGAAAATTCAGCCTTACAAATAGGTGGGATAGGAGAACTTAACAGCCCCCTGAAAGAATCTCTGGGATTCTCAGCCACACTTACAGAATTGTGGCCCTTGGCCGCCAAAGGGTAAGTAAGATTGGGGTAGGTGAAGGCATTACCGCAGGAGGGGCTCCATCCTCATGGTGGGGGGGCCATCAGAATGAGGTCTATAGATTTCCCCAGTGGGGCTTGGTAGTTCACAAACCAGAATGAATTCCACTTAGGAAGGTTTCTGGCCCTGTGATCCTAGTCAAGTTGTTTAGCCTCTTCAGTCTCTAAATTGAAGATAATACCACCCAACCCACTATCAAGTTGTGAGGTATAGCTGTTGATATATGTAGGGTATTTTTGACAGGCATTACACATAGTGACAAGTGTTGACTGTTTCTTGGAGAGGCTGCCCAATAATGGGAGAGAAAACCACCGTGAGCCGTTTTCTGCAAGAGACAAATGTAGCATGTTCACCTAGCCCTGGTATCACTTACCCTTTGGGGACCAAGAGCCACAGTTCTGTAAGTGTGGTGGACAATCACAAAGATGCTTTCAAGGGCTCTGTGAGGTTCTCCCTTTAGCATGCCCATGAGACGTGTGCTTCCCCCTCACTATCAGTAAATGAATGGCACCACCATTTTGGCCCAGTGGTTCAGGCCAGAGCTAGGAGCCATCCTTGACCCTTCACCACCCACATGAAGTCCCTGAGCAAGCCCAGTCAGTTTGACCTCAACCCAGGTTTTGAGCACTTCCCACACCTCACTTAGTCTAGCAGCTGCTGCACTCCATCCACCCTTCTGAAAGAGACTTAGTGGGGCCTCAGTGGTTTCTCTTTCGGTTATCTCACAGCCTGTTCGTCACAGACTTAATTTTACAAATGTTAATGATAGGGTCCCTCCTGCAAAATTCTCCATAGTTTTCTGTCCAACCCAAGCCAGCCTCCTTACCCCGACCCACGAGGCCCGTGTACCCTGACCTCTGCCTAGATCTCGTATCTAGCTCATTATCCCTTTGCTGCCCCTAAAGTCATCTTTTTACCACTACAGAGCTTTTATTTTCACTCTTGTACCTGGAACACGTCTCACATTTCCAATTCAAATTCCCCTTTGCTCAGGTGGTCCACGTTCCCCTCTAGAGGGGTCCTCTCCTCCAGCACAGTCCCTCTTCAACTTACTTTATTTTTCTCCATGGCATTTGTAAACCTGACTGACAGTGTTAGCTGTTAATTTTCCTCCTGTCCACCACTAGAATGTAAACAGCAAGACAAGGAGTTTTTTTTTTATATAATTTATTTTATTATCATTAATCTACAATTACATGTGCAATATTATGGTTATTAAACTACCCCTTCATCGGGTCCCCCCACCAACCCTATTACAGTCACTGTCCATCAGCTTAGTGATACGCTATAGAATCACTAGACAAGGAGTTTTTTTAAACAGGCAGTATGTAGTGCAGAGTGGATAAGGATAGCGTTACAAGGTGCTGACCCCAGTCACACTGCTTGGGCTTAGGTCTCGGCTCAGCCTCTTGCGAGCTGCGGAACTGCAAGCATGTCAGCCCTTGTGGTTTGGTTCCGCATCTGCCGTAATGAGGATAATATCTGTCTCATGGGGTTGCAGTGAGTTTGAATAAGTTAGACCATGTCCTAACTGTGTCATGTCTTAGAACAATGTCTAGCACAATGAGCAGTCAATAAATATTTCTGGAATGCTTGAAGGACAGGCCAGTCTTGGTCCACTGCAGGACAGGAGCTAGATTGTCCCCGTCCCTGGGCTTAGGGAGGGAGAGACTGTATCTTCCAGCCCTATCCTCTGAGGTCCTCATTACCAAAGACTCAATGAGGGAGCCTTGGGGGTCCTCTGGAAAGGGCATTGCTTTCCTGCCCCTTGAAGGTTCAAGGTGTGTGTGCTGTGTTCTGGGATCTGCACAGCTTTTGGGTCACTGGGAAGACAAAGGTGCATTTTAGCAGGCTGTTGGAGTTCGCTCGGAGTGGAGATCAAGGCACGAGGTGGGCACCTCGTTGGTATTTTACACCCTCCCTTCCAGCCTTTAGAACTGTACCAGGGCATCTCTGGTTTTGAAGAACTAGACAGATGTATGCATTTCCTTGTATTTGGAGTGTCAAGAGGGAAACCTGGCTCCACGTGGTAAGAGGCCATGATTGTTTACAAGGTTGGCCTGCCTTGCACGTTTGTTCCTTTCAGGCAAGAAGATCTTGTGGCCTCTCGTAGTCCCGTCCCTGGTGGCTGGGAGGCAATGCCAGGGCTCAGAACTGCGCAGACCAGAGAGGGTCTTCTGCGGGGATGAGGTGGGCTGTGGGCAGGTGGTATTTCAGTTTCCAGAGAAGAGGCCGCCTGTGGTTTCTGGTCACCTCGTGGTCCCCTGGGGCTTTGGGTGGGTGTTGAGTGACATGGCAGTGGGCAGGATATTTCTAGAAACCTGTCAACAACTGCAATATGATGAGGTGTAACTATGAACTAACTGGGAATATTATTTGTTCCTAAACTGGAGTAAACAGCATTTTCTTAAGTAATACATGCTAATATTTAAATTCACTTGCATTTTTAATAGGTAATATATTCATATGGATCAAAATCCCAAAATGATAGAAATGTCTCCCTCCATTTCATATTCACGCATAATTACTCTCCAAAAATAAGAAGCTTTAGGTTAATCTGTGTCAAAGTAGCAAAATTTGGAAATTCAAGAATGCCACAAATTCCATGCCTGCCCTGGACTAAAGGGATTTCAGTCCTTTAAAAGCCGAAACAACACAGAAGTTTGAGAAAATTCATAGGAAGAGTTTTGGAAGTCGTGGCCTGAAGGTAAAAACATCATGGTTGTCTTGGAATTGCTTTTTTTTTTTCCCAATTTTCAGCTTTGACCAGTTTTGCTCCAAGGGTAAGTACCAGTTATGAGAAGCCAAACAAGCTTTCACTGAAGATTGGGGGTGGGGGGTGGTCTGCCCTAAGGAAGGCCAGACTTTAGGGTTGAAGAGATTTGGAAAGGAGGTAAAACTAT
>JAVSCE010006791.1:0-27743 GCA_032199065.1 Smutsia gigantea | reverse complement strand
ATTCCATTGCAATCCACAAAATTCCATTCTCTTCCTTAACCTCCAATGCTTTCCCCTATGTTTGATTCCTTTCAACTACTTTCCATTGCATTCCGAACTATTCCATTCTATTCCATAACATTCTATCCCATTCCAATACTCTATGCCAAGTCTGTTACAAAACATTCAGTACCATTCATCAAAATTCAGTTCTATTAATCAACATTCCCCTTCAGACCATGACATTCCATTCGATTACACAACATTCCATTCCATTTCAAACATTCTATTTCATTTTATTGCTTGAGATTCCATTGCAATGCACAAAATTCCATTCCATACCATAATATTTCCCCACATTCCATTCAATTCCACAACACTGCATTCCATTCCATAACATTCCATTCGATTCCATAACGTTCGATTCCTTTCCTCAACATTCCTTTGCATTCCACAGTATTCCATTCCATTCCATAACTTTCTATTCCACTCCAACACTATATTCCAATTCTGGTACAAAACATTCAATACCATACATTAAAATTCAGTTCTATTAATTAACATTCCCCTTCATACCACAACATTCCATTCTATTACACAATATTCCATTCCACTTAAAACATTCTATTTCATTCTATTGCATAACATTCCATTCCATCCCACAAAATTCTATTCCATTCCTTCACCCTCCATTCCTTTCCCCAAATTTCTATTGCTTTCCACAACTTTCCCCTGCTTTCCAGAAAATTCCATTCCTGTCCATAACATTCCCTTCATTTCCATATTCCATTCCATTCCATTACTTTCGATAACATTCAAATACATTATTCCCATTCTTTCACCTAACATTCCATTCCATTCTTTAATATTCAGTTCTATTAATCAACATTCCAATTTATAGCATAACATTCCATTCCATTTCACAGCATCCCATTTCATTCTCACATTCTATTTCATTCTATTGCATAAGATTCCATTGCAATTCACAAAATTCCATTCGATTCAATAATGGTCGATTCCTTTCCTCAACATTCCTTTGCATTCCACAGCATTCCCTTCCATTCCATAACATTCTATTCCATTCCAGCACTTTATTCTAATTCTGTTACAAAACATTCAATACCATTTATTAAAATTCAGTTCTATTAATCAACATTCCCCTTCATACCAAAACATTCCATTCTATTTCAAACATTCTATTTGAATCTATTACATAAGATTCCATTGCAATCCTCAAAATTCCATTCCATTTCGTAACCTTTCCCCAAAATTCCATTCATTCCACAGCATTGAATTCCATTCCGTAACATTCCATTCAAATACATAACATTCTATTCCTTTCCTCAACATTCCTTTGGATTCCACATCATTCCATTCCATTCACTAACATTCCATTGCATTCCAAAATAATCCATTCCATTCCGTTACATTCGATTCCTTTCCAGCACATTATTCCCGTTCTGTTGCACAACATTGCATTCCATTCATTAAAATTTTATCCCATTAATCAACATTCCACTTCATACCAAAACGTCCAATTCCATTTCTCAATATTCCATTCCTCTTAACATATTCTATTTCATTCTATTGCATAAGATTCCATTCCAATCCACATAATTCCATTCCATTCCTTTAACTTCCATTCCTCTACCAACACACTATTGCTTTCCACAACATTAAATTCCATTCCACAGAATTCCATTCCATTCCATTCTACAACACAGCATTCTATTCCATTACATTCGACTCCATTCGAACATGTTATTCCAATTATTACCTAACATTCCATTCCATTCTTCTAATTCGGTTCTTAATCAACATTCCTCTTCATACCATAACATTCCATTCCATTACACAACACTCCTCTCCATTTATATCTTTCTATTCAATTCTATTACATAACATTCCATTCCATCCCAAAAATTCTATTCCATTCCTTCACCCTCCATTTATTTCCCCAAATTTCTATTGCTTTCCACAACATTCCATTGCATTCCAGAAAATTCCATTACTCTCCATAACATTCCCTTAAATTCCACATTCCATTCCATTCCATATCCTTCGATTCCATTCAAACAGATTATTCCCATTCTTTCACCTAACATTCCATTCCATTCTTTAATATTCAGTTCTACTAATCAACATTGCAATTCATAGCATAACATTCCATTCCATTTCACAGCATCTCAATCCATTTCAAACATTCTATTTCATTCTATTGCATAAGATTCATTGAAATCCACAAAATACCATTCCATCATGTAACATTTCCCCACGTTCCATTCCTTTACACAACACTGCAATCAATTCCATTACATTCCATTCGATTGCATAACGTTAGGTTCCTTTCCTCAACATTCTTTGCATTCCTCATTATTCCATTCCATTCCATAACTTTCCATTGCATTCCAAAACTTTCCATTACATTCCATGACATTTGATTCCATTCCAACATATTATTCTCTTTCTGTTGCATAACATTCCATTCCATTCATTAAAATTGGGTTCTACTACTCTACATTCCACATCAGCCAATAACATGCCATTAGATTACACCACATTCCATTCCATTTCAAACATTCTATTTCATTCTATTTCATAAGATACAATTCCAAACCACAAAATTCCATTTCATTCCTTAACCTCCCATTCCTTTCCCCAAAATTCGATTCCTTTCCCCACATTCAATTCCAATCCACAGCATTACATTCAAATCCACATTATTACATTCCATTTCTTACATTCGATTAAATTCCAACAGATTACTAACGTTCTATTTCATATCATTCCATTGATTCAGTAAAATTTGGTTCTATAGATTAACATTCCAATTCATACCATAACATTCCATTCGATTACACAGAACACCATTCCATTTCAATGATTCTATGTCGTTCTATTGCAAAGGATTCCATTCCAATCCACAAAATTCAATTTTATTCCTTGACCTTCCAATGCATTCCCCAATGTTTTATTCCTTTCACCGTTTTCCACTGCCTTTCACATCATTCCATTCCATTCCGTAACATTCCATAAATTTGAATTTCATTCAAACACCTTATTCCTGTTCTGTTACCTAACATTCCATACCTTGCTTTAAAATTCGGTTCTATTAATCAACATTCCACTTCATATCATAAAATTCCATTCGATGATACAACATTCCAGACCATTTAAAACATTCTACTTCATTCCATTCCATAAGATTCCATTCCAATACACAAAGTTCCATTCCATTCCTTTAACTTCCATTCCTGTACCAACACACTACTGCTTTCCACAACAGTCCATTCCATTCCACAGCATTCCATCCTTTCAAGAACATAGCATTACCTTGCATAACATTCGACTCCATTCGAACATATTATTCCGATTATTACCTAACATTCCATTCCATTCTTCAAAATTCGTTTCTATTAAACAACATTCCTCTTCATACCAAAGCATTCCATTCCATTACACAACAATCCCTTCGATTTAAAACATTCAATTCAATTCTATTGCATAACATTCCATGCCATCCACAAAATTCTATTCCATTCCTTCACCCTCCATTCCTTTCCCCAAATTTCTATTGCTTTCAACAACTTTCCACTGCATTCCAGAAAATTCCATTCCTGTCCATAACATTCCCTTGATTTCCACATTGCATTCGATTCCATTACTTTCGATTCCTTTCAAATACATTATTCCCGTTCTTTCACTTAACATTCCATTCCATTCTTTAATATTCAGTTCTATTAATCAACATTCCAATTCATAGCATAACATTCCATTCCATTTCACAGCATCCCATTACATTCACACATTCTATTTCATTCCATTGCATAAGATTCCATTGCAATCCACAAAATTCCATTCCATTCTGTAACATTCCCCACATTCCATTCCATTCCACAACACTGCATTCCATTCCATAACATTCCATTCAATTCCATAACGTTCGATTCCTTTCCTCAACATTCCTTTGCATTCCTCAGTATTCCATTCCATTCCATAACTTTCCATTGCATTCTCAAACTTTCCATTACATTCCACAACATTCGATTCCATTCCAACATATTATTCCCTTTCTGTTGCATAACATTCCATTCCATTCATTAAAATTTGGTTCTATTAATCAACATTCCGCTTCATAGCATAACATTCCATTCGATTACACAACATTCCTTTCCAATTCATTCTATTTCATTCTGTTATACAAGATTCCATTTAAATCCACCGAATTCCATTCCATTCCTTAACCTACCAATGCTTCCCCAAAATTCGATTCTTTTCCCCACATTCAATTCCATTCCACAGCATTGCACCCCATTAAAAAAAATTCCATTCAATCCAAAGCATTCTGTTCCTTTCCTCAACATTCCATTGGATTCCACAGCATTCCATTCCATTCAGTAACATTCCATTGCATTTCAAATATTCCATTCCATTCCTTTACATTCAATTCCTTTCCAACACATTATTCCCATTCTGTTGCATAACATTGCATTCCATTCATTAAAATTTCATCCTATTTATCAACATTCCACTTCATACCATAACATTCCATTCGATTGCACCGCATTCCTTTCCAATTCATTCTATTTTCTTCTTTTGCATAAAATTCCATTGCAATCCAAATATTCCATTCCAATCATTAACCTCCCATTGATTTCCCTAACTTTATATTCCTTCCCTCAACATTCCGTTGCATTCCCCATCATTCGATTCTATTGCATAAAATTCCGTTCAATTCCACACATTCCGTTTCATTCCATAACATTCAATTGCATTCCAAAATATTAATCCCGTTCTGTTACCTAACATTCCATTCCATTCTTCAAAATTTGGTTCCACTTATCAACATTCCACTTCATAGCATAATGTTCAGTTCCATTCCACAATATTCCAATCCTCTTAAACATTATATTTCATTCTATTGCATAACATCCCATTCCATTCCACAAAATTCCATTTCATTCCATAACCTTCGATTTCCTTCCTAAACATTCTATTCTTTTCCACAACATTCCATTGCATTCCACAGAATTTCTTTCCATTAGATAACATTCCATTCGATTCCACAACATTCCATACCATTCCATAACATTCAATTCATTCCAAACACATTATTCCCAATCTGTTACATAACATTCCATTCCATTCATTAAAATTCGGTTCTACTATTCTACATTCCACATCAGCCCATAACATGCAATTAGATTACACCACATTCCATTCTATTTCAAACATTCTATTTCGTTCTATTGCATTAGATTCCATTCCAAACCACAAAATTCCATTTCATTCCTTATCCTCCCATTCCTTTCCCCAAAATTCGATTCCTTTCCCCACATTCAATTCCATTTCACAGCATTCCATTCAAATCCACAATATTCCATTCCATTCCTTACTTTCGATTCCATTCCAACAGATTACTCCTGTTCTATTACCTAACATTCCATTGATTCAGTAAAATTTGGTTCTAATAATTAATATTCCAATTCATTCCATAACATTCCATTCGATTACACAGAACACCATTCCATTTGAAACATTCTATGTCGTTCTATTGCATAGGATTCCATTCCAATCCACAAATTCCATTATATTCCTTGACCTTCCAATGCTTTCCCCAATGTTCTATTCATTTCACTACTTTCCATTGCTTTTCACATCATACCATTCCATTCCGTATCATTCCATTCCATTCCATAAATTTGAATTCCATTCAAACCATTATTCCTTTTCTGTTACCTAACATTCCATAACTTTCTTTAAAATTCGGTTCTATTAAACAACATTCCACTTCATACAATAACATTACATTCGATTACACAACATTCCGTTCCACTGCCAATATTATGGTTCATTCCATTGCATAAGAGTCCATTTCAATCCACAAAATTCCATTCCATTCCTTTAACTTCCATTCCTGTACCAACACACTCTTGCTTTCCACAACATTGCATTCCATTCCACAACATAGCATTCCCTTCCATAACATTCGACCCCATTCGAACATGTTATTCTGATTATTACCTAACATTCCATTCCATTCTTCAAAATTCGGTTCTGTTAATCAACATTCCTCTTCATACCATAACATTCCATTCCATTACACAACACTACTTTCCATTTAAAATATTCTATTCAATTGTATTGCATAACATTCTATTCCATCCCACAAAACTCTATTCCATTCCTTCACCGTCCATTCCTTTCCCCAAATTTCTATTGCATTTCCACAATATTCCATTGCATTCCAAACCATTCCATTCCTGTCCATAACATTCCCTTCAATTCCACATTCCATTCCAATCCATATCTTTGGATTCCATTCTAACACATTATTCCCGTTCTTTCAGCTAACATTCCATTCCATTCTTTAATATTCAGTTCTTTTAATCAACATTCCATTTCATAGCATAACATTCCATTCCTTTTCACAGCATCCCATTCCATTTCCAATGTTCTATTTCATTCTGTTGCATAAGATTCGATTGCAATCCACAAAATTCCATTCCATTCCGTAACATTTCCCCACATTGCATTCCATTCCACAACACTGCATTGCATTCCATAACATTCCATTCAATTCCATAACGTTCGATTCCTTTCCTCAACATTCCTTTGAATTCCTCAGTATTCCATTCCATTCCATAACATTCCATTGCATTCCAAAACTTTCCATTACATTCCATGACATTCGATTTCATTCCAACACATTATTCCCATCTGTTGCAAACATTCCTTTCCAGTCATTAAAATTTTGTCCTATTAATGAACATTCCATTTCATAACATAACATTCGATTACACAACATTCCTTTCCTACTCATTCTATTTCATTCTGTTGCGTATGATTCCATTTCAATCCAAAAATTCCGTTCCATTCTTTAAACTTTCATTCCTTTTCCCAATATCTATTCCTTTCCACAGAGTTTCATTGCATTCCACAGCATTCCATTCCATCCCATCCTGAACATTTTTTCCTTTCCACAACATCCAATTGCATTACACAGCATTCTATTCCATTCCATAACATTGCGTTCTATTCCAACACATTCCATTCCTTTCCATAACTTTCGATTCCATTCAAACACATTATTCCCATTCTTTCACCTAATATTACTTTCAATTCTTTAATAATCAGTTCAATTAATCAACATTCCACTTCATACCATAATATTCCATTCCATTTCACAGCATCCCATTACATTTCAACATTCTATTTCATTCTAATGCATGAGATTCCATTCCAATCCACAAAATTGCATTCCATTCCATCATCTTTCCCCAACATTCCATTCAAATCCACAGCATTGCAATCCATTCAATAACATTCCCCTTTATTCCATAACATTCTATTTCTTTTCACAACATTCCATTGCACTCCACAGATTTCCATTCCATTCCTTCAACTTCTATTCTTTTCCCCAAATTTCTATTACTTTCCACAATACTCCTTTGCATTCCACCGCATTCCCTTCCTGTATATAACATTCCATTCAATTCCACTACATTCCATCCATTCAATAACATTCAATTCCATGACAACACATTATTCTCATTCTGTTACTCAACATTCCATTCCATTCATTAAAATTCTCTTCTATTAATCAAATTCCATGTTATAACATAATATTACACTCGATTACACAACATTCCATTTCATTTCAAACACTCTTTTTCATTCTATTGGATAGGACCCATTGAAATTTACAAAATTCCATTAAATTCCTTAAATTGCATTCCGTTCAGAAATGTTCTATTCCTTTCCACAACATTCCATTGCATTCAACAGCATTCCATTTAATTCCTTAACTTTCCATGCAATTCCCCAACATGCAATTCCATTCCATTCCATTTGTTTCCATTGAAACACATTATTCCCTTTCTGTAACCTCATACTCTATTCCATTAGTGAAAATTCGTTTCTACTAATCTACCTTCCACTTCATACCATAACATTCCATTTGATTACACAACATTCCATTACATTTCAATCATTCTATTTTATTCTTTTGCATAAGATTCCATTCCAATCAAAATAATTCCATTGTATTCCTTAACATTTCATTGCTTTCAGCAACATTCTGTTCCCTTCCGCAACATTCCATTGCATTCTAAAGTGTTCCATTCCGTTCCGTAACATTCGATTTCATTCCAACACATTATTGCCGTTCTGTTGTAAACATTCCGTTCCACTCATTAAAATTTTGTCCTCTTAACGAACATTCCACTCTACAGCATCCCATTCCATTCACACATTCTATTTCATTCTGTTGCATTAGATTCCATTCCAATCCAAAAAAATTCCATTCCATTCCTTAAACTTCCATTCCTTTCCCAACATTCCATTCAATTCCACAACAGTCCATTCCATTCCATTACATACAATTCATCCCCAACACATTGTTCTCATTCTGCTACAAAACATTCGATACCGTTCATTTAAATTCGGTTCTATTAAGCAAAATTGAGCTTCATAGCATCACTTTCCGTTCGATTACACAGTATTCCTTTCCAATACATTCTATTTCATTCTGTTGCATAAGATTCCGTTCTAATTAGCAAAATTCCATTCCATTGTTAACCTCCATTCCTTTCTCCAACATTCTATTCCTTTTAACAACATTCCATTGCCATCGACAGCATTCAATTCCATTCCTTTCCCCAACATTCTATTACTTTCCACTACTTTCCATTGCATTTCACATCATTCCATTCCATTGCATAACATTCCATTCAATACGACACCACTCCACTACATTCCAAAACATTTGATTCCATTCCAACAAATTATTGCCACTCTGTTACCTAACATTCCATTCCATTCGTTGAAATTCTTTTCTATTAATCAACATTCCACTTCATAGCATAGCATTCATTCTTTTACGCAACATCCCATTCTACTGCAAACATTGTATCTCCTTCCATTGCATAAGATTCCAATACAACCCACAAAATTCCATAGCATTCCTTAAAATTCCATTCCTTTCTCCAACGTTCTATTCCTTTCTATAACATGACACTGCATTCCACAGCATTCCACACCGTTCCATAACATTCGATTTCCTTAAAAAACATTATTCTCGATCTGTTACATAATATTCCATTCCATTCATTACAATTCACTTCTATTAAGCAACATTCTACTTCATACCACAAAGTTCCAATCGAATATACAACATTCTTTTGAATTTCCAAAGCTATATTTCATTCTATTGCATAAGAATCCATTCCAATCCACGAAATTCCATTCCACTCCTAAACGTCCCATTGCTTTCCCTAACGTTCTACTTTTTTCCACTACATTCCATTGCATTCCACAACATTCCATTGCATTCCAAATCATTTCATTCCTTTCCATTCCTTTCGATTGCATTCCAACACATCATTCCCATTCTTTTACAAAACATTCCATACCATTCTTCAAAATTCGTTTCTGCTAATCAACCTTGCACTTCATACCATAACATTCCATTCGATTATACAACATTCCCGTCCATTTAAAACATTCTATTTCATTCCATCCCATTCGATTCCATTCCTATTCAGAAAATTCCATTCCATTCCTTTAGCGTCCATTCCTTTACCAACATTCTATTCCTTTACACTACATTCCATTGCATTCCACAGCATTCATTCCATTCCTTCACATTCCATTTATTCTACAACATGCCATAACATTCCATTGATTTCGAACACATTATTCCCTTTCTGTTACATAACTTTCCATTCCATTCATTAAAATTCGATTCTATTAATCTATATTCAACTTCATACCATAAAATTCCATTCGAATAAACAACATTCCATACCATTTCAAACATTCTACTTCATTATGTTGCATAAGTTTCCATTCCTGTCCACAAAATTCCAATTCCTTTCCTTACCCTTCAATTCCTTTCTCAAACTGTCTATTCCGTTCCCCTACATTCCATTCCATTCCCTATTATTCTATTCCATTCCAAGACATTATTACCCTTTTATTACATAACATTCCCTTGATTCAGTAAAATTTGTTCTATAAACATTCCATTTCATATCATAATATTCCATTCGATTACACAGAACACCATTCCATTTCAACCTCTCTATTTCGTTCTATTGCACAGGATTCCATTCCAATCCACAAAATTCCATTCCATTCCTTAACCTCCCATTCCTTTCCCCAACTTTTCATTACATTCCACAACATGCCAGTACATTCCACAGCATTCCATTCCATTCCTTTCCCCATAGTTCTATTCCTTTCCACTACATGGCATTGCATTCTACATCATTCCATTCTTTTCCACAACATTCAATTCAGTTCCACAACATTCCATTACATTCCATAACATTCGATTCCACTCCAACACATTATTCCAGTTCTGTTAACTAACATTCCATTCCATTCATTAAAATTCTTTTCTATTAATCAACATTCCACTTCATAGCATTGCATTCATTCGATTACACAACATCCCATTCAATTGCAAACATTGTATATCGTTCCACTGCATAGGATTCCAATCCAACCCACAAAATTCCATTCCATTCCTTTAGCTTTCATTCCTTTCCCCTAAGTTCTATTCCTTTCCACAACATGACACTGCATTCCACAGCACAAAATTCCATTCCTTAAAGTTCGATTCAATTCCAAAACCTTCAATTCCTTTGCATACAGTTGATTCCATACAAAAACATTATTCCCATTCTGTTACCTAACATTCCATTCCATTCTTTGAAATTCGGTTCTATTAATGTGCATTAGACTTCATACCATAACATTCCATTTGAATACACAACATCCCTTTCAATTGCAAACATTGAATATCATTCCATTACATAAGATTCCCTTCCAATCCACAAAATTCCTTTCCATCCCTTCAACGTCCCTTCCTTTCCCCTGCTTTCTATAGTTTTCCACAACATTCTATTGCATGCCACAGCATTCCATTCCTGTCCACAACATTCCATTCAATTCCACAACATTCCACTTCACAACATAACATTGCAATCTAATATACAGCATTCTATTCTATTTCAACAACTGTATTTCATTCTATTGCATCAGATTTCACTCCAATCCACGAAATTCCATTACATTTCTTAACCTTTCATTGCTTTCCCTCGCATTCTATTCCTATCCAGAACATTCCATTGCATTCCACAGCATTCTATTCCATTCCGTTACATTCCACTCAATTCCACAACCATCCATAACATTCCAAAATATTCCATTCCTTTCCATTCCATTTGATTCCATTCCAACACATAATTCCAATTCCTTTACAAAGCTTTCCATACCATTTTTCAAAATTAAGTTCTATTAATCAACATTGCACTACATGCCGTAACATTCAATTCGATTATACAACATTCCATTCCATTTCAATCATTTTATTTTATTCTATAGCCAAAGATTCCATTCCAATCCAAATGATTCCATTGCATTCCTTAACATTTCATTCTTTCAGCAACATTCGGTTCCTTTCCGCAACATTCCATTGCATTCCAAAGCATTCCATTCCATTCCATAACGTTTTATTTCATTCCAACACATTCTTGCCCTTCTGTTGCAAACATTCCATTCCATTCATTAAAATTTTGTCCTCTTAATGAACATTCCACTTCATAGCATAACATTCCATTCGATTATGCAACATTCCTTCACAATTCATTCTATTTCATTGTGATGCATAAGATCCCATTCCAATCCAAAATATTCCATTCCATTCCTTAAACGTCCATTCTTTTCCCTACATTCCATTCAACTCCACAACATTCCATTCCATTCCATTACATACAATTCATTTCCAACACATTATTCTCGTTCTGCTACAAAACATTCGATACCGTTCATTAAAATTCGGTTCTATTAATCAAAATTACCCTTCATAGCATAACGTTCCATTCGATTACACAACACTCCTTTCCAATTCATTCTATGTCATTCTGTTGCATAAGATTCCATTCTAATCCACAAAATTCCATTCTATACTTAACCTCCATTCCTTTCTCCAACATTCTATTCCTTTCCAGAACATCCCATTGATTTACACCACATTCACTTCCATTCCGTAACATTCCATTCAGTTCCCAACATTCGATTACATTCCATAACATTTGATTCCATTCATATTATTCCTGTACTGTTACATAACATTACATTCTATTCATTAAAAGTCTGTCCTATTAATCAACATTCATCTTCATACCATAACATTTCATTTGATTACATAACATTCCATTTCATTTGAAACATTCTATTTCATTCTATTGCATAAGATTGCATTCAAATCCACAAAATTCCATTCCATTCCTTAACCTTCCATTCCTTTCCCCAATATTGTATTCCTTTCCACAACATTCCATTGCATTCCGCAGCATTCTATTCCATTGCATAACATTGCATTCTATTCCAACACATTCCATTCCATTCCATAACTTTTGATCCCATTCAAACATATTATTCCTGTTCTTTCACCTAACATTCCATTCCATTCTTTAATATTCAGTTCTATAAATCAACATTCCAATTCATACCATAATATTCCATTCCATGTCACAGCATCCGTTTCCATTTCAAACATTCTATTTCATTCTTCGGCATAAGATTCCATTTAAATCCACAAAATTCCATTCCATTCCATAACATTTCCCCAACATTCCATTCAAATCCACAGCATTGCATTCCATTCCATAACATTCCACTTAATTCCATAACATTCTATTCCTTTCTGCAACATTCCAATGCATTCCACAGAATTCCATTCCATTCCATAACTTTCCATTGCATTCCAAAACATTCCGTCTCATTGCATTATATTCGATCCCATTCAAACACATTATTCCATAACATTCTATTCCTTTCCACATCATTCCATTGCATTCAACAGCATTCCATTCCTTTCCTTAACTTTCCATGCAATTCCACAACATTCAGTTCCATTCCATTCCATTTGTTTCTATTGAAACACATTATTCGCTTTCTGTAACCTGATATGCCATTCCATTCATTAAAATTCGGTTCTATTAATCTATATTCCACTTCATACCATAACATTTCATTTGATTACACAACATTCCATTCCATTTCAATCATTCTATTTTATTCTATTGCATAAGATTCCATTACCATCCAAATAATTCCATTGCATTCCTTAAAATTTCATTCCTTTCAGCAACATTCTGTTCCTTTCTGCAACATTCCATTGCATTCCAAAGCATTCCTTTCCATTCCATAACATTTGATTTCATTACAACACATTATTGCCCTTCTGTTAAAACATTCCATTCCATTCATTAAAATTTTGTCCTCTTAATGAACATTCCACTTCATAGCATAATATTTTATTCGGTTACACCACATTCCTTTCCAATTCATTCTATTTCATTCTGTTGAATAATATTCCATTCCAATCCAAAAAATTCCATTCCATTCCTTCAACATCTATTCCATTCCCCACATTCCATTCAATTCCACAACAGTCCATTCCATTCCATTACATAGAATTCATTCCCAACACATTATTCTCGTCAGCTACAAAACATTCAATACCATTCATTAAAATTCGGTTCTATTAATCAAAACTGCCCTTCATAGCATAACTTTCCATTCTATTACACAACATTCCTTTCCAATTCATTCTATTTCATTCTGTTGCATAAGATTCCATTCCAATCCACAAAATTGCATTCTATTCCTTCACCTTCCAATGCTTTCCCTAATGTTATCTACCTTTTCACTACTTTCCATTGCAATCCACAGCATTCCATTCCAATCCAACACTTAATTCCAATTCTGTTACAAATCATTCAATACCCTTCATTATAATTCTGTTCTATTAATCTACATTCCCCTTCATAGCAGAACATTCTATTTGATTAGACAACATTCCATTCCATTTCAATTATTCTATTTCATTCTGCTGCATAAGATTCCATTCCAGGCCACAAAATTCCATTCCATTCCTTAACCTCCCATTTCTTTCCCGAATGTTCTATTCCTTTCCACAACTTGCCATTGAATTCCACAGCATTCCATTCCATTCCTTAAGGTTCCATTCAATTCCACAACATTCTATCCAATTGCATAACACTTATTAAATTCAATCACATTATTCCCCTTCTGTTACATAACATTCCATTCCATTCCTTGAAATTCGGTTCTATTAATCAATATTCCACTTCTTACCATCACATTCCATTTGATTACACAACATCCCATTTAATTGAAAACATTGCATCTCCTTCCATTGCATAAGATTCCATTCCAATTCATAAAATTCCTTTCACTTTTTTTACCCTCCATTAATTCCTCAAGTTTCTATTGCTTTCCACAACATTCCATTGCATTCCATAACATTCAATTCCATAGCAAAACATTATTCTACTTCTGTTACCTAACATTCCGTTCCATTCATTATAATTCTATTCTTTTAATCAACATTCCACTTCATCCCATTAGATTCCATTCGACTACACAGCATTCCATTCCATTTCAAACATTCTATTTCAATCTATTGCATAAGATTACATTCCAATCCACAAAATTCCATTCCATTCCTTAACATATCATTCCTTTCTGCAACATTCTATTCCATTCTGCAAAATTCCATTGCGTTCCACATATTCCACTCATTCCATTCATAACATTCGATTCCTTTCCAACACATTATTCCGTTCTGTTTCATAACATTCCATTCTATTTGTTAAATTTGGTTCTATTAATCAACATTCCAACTCATAGCCTAAAATTCCATTCGATTACACAACATTCCCTTCCAATTCAAGCATTTTATTTCATTCTGTTGCATAAGATTCCATTCCAATCCAAAAAATTCTTTTCCAATCCTTAACCTTCCATTCCTTTCCCCAACATTGTCTTCCTTTTCACAACATTCCATTGCATTACACCACATTCCCTTCCATGACGGAACATTCCATTCAGTTCCACAACATTCCATTCCATTCCATAATATTTGATTCATTTAAAACACATTATTCCCATTCTGTTACATAACATTCCATTCCATTCATTAAAATTCTGTTCTATTATTCTTCATTTCCCTTCACACCATAACATTCTGTACAATAACACATTCCATTCCATTTGAAACACTCTTTTTCCCTCTACTGCATACTACTCCATTGCAATCCACAAAGTTCCATTCCACTCCTTAAACTTCCATTCCTTGCCCCAATGCTCAGTTTTTTTCCACTACATTCCATTGCATTCCACAGCATTCCATTACATTCCTTAACATTCCCTTCAATTCGACAACATTCAATTCCATTCCGTAACATTTCTTTCCAGCCAAACACATTATTCCCTTTCTGTAACCTAACATTCCATTCCATTCACTAAAATTCTCTTCGAGTAATCAACAATCACCTTCATACAATAACATTCCATTTGATTACACAACATTCCATTCCATTTCGATTATTTTATTTCATTCTATTACATAAGATTGCATTCCAATCCACAAAATTCCATTCTATTCCTTAACCTTCCATTCCTTTCCCCTACATTCTATTCCTTTCCACAAAATTCCATTGCAATGCACAGCATTGTATTCCATTCCATAATATTCCATTCAATTCCACCACGTTCTTTTCCATTCCATAACATTCCATTCCATTGCAAAATATAATTCCTATTCAGTTAGAAAACAGTCAATAGCATTCATTAAAATTCTGTTCTATTGATCAACATTCCCCTTCATATCATAACATTCCTTTCGAATGCACAATGTTCTATTAAATTTCATTCTACTGCATAAGATTACATTCCAATCACAAAATTCCATTCCATTCTTTAACATTTCATTCCTTTCTCCAACATTCCACGGCATTCCACAACATTCCGTTCAATTCCATAACTTTCCATTGTATTACAAAGATTCCATTCCTGTCCATAAACTACGACTACATTCCAACACATTATTCCCATTCTGTTGCATAACTTTCCAATACATTCATTAAAATTTTGTCCTCTTAATGAACATTCCACTTCATAGCATAACATTCCCTTCGATTACGCAACATTCCTTTCCAATTCATTCTCTTTCATTCTGTTGCATAAGATTCCATTCCAATCCAAAAAATTCCATTCCATTCCTTAAACTTAAAATTCCTTTCCCAACATTCCATTCAATTCCACAACATTCCATTCCATTTCATTCCATACAATTCATTCCCAACACATTATTCCCGTTCTGCTACAATACATCAATACCGTTCATTAAAATTCGGTTCTATTCATCAAAATTCACCTTCATAGCATAACGTTCCATTCTATTACACAACATTACTTTCCAATTCCTTCTATTTCATTCTGTTGCATAAGATTCCATTCCAATCGACAAAATTCCATTCTATTCCTTGACCTGCCAATGCTTTCCCCGATGTTCTCTTCCTCTCCACTGCTTTCCATTGCAATCCACAGCATTCCTTTCCATTCCATAACATAGCATTCCATTCCATTCCAACACTGTATTCCAATTCTGTTACAAAACATTCAATACCATTCATTAAAATTCGGTTTTATTAATCTGCATTCCCCTTCATAGCATAACATTCTATTTGATTACACAACATTCCATTCCATTTCAATTATTCTATTTCATTCTGTTGCATAAGATTCCATTCCAGTCCACAAAATTCCATTGCAATCATTAAACTTCCATTCCTTCCACGTGCGTACTATTCATTTCCACAACATGCCATTGAATTCCACAGCATTCCATTCCATTCCTTAAGGTTCCCTTCAATTCCACAACATTCAGTCCAATTGCATAACATTGATCCCATTCAAACACATTATTCCCATTCTGTTACATAACATTCCATTCCATTCCTTGAAATTCGGTTCTATTAATCAACATTCCACTTCATACCATAACATTCCATTTGATTACACAACATCCCATTTAATTGAAAACATTGTATCTCATTCCATTGCATAAGATTTCATTCCAATTCATAAAATTGCCTTCAATTTTTTCACCCTCAATTAATTCCCCACGTTTCCATTGATTTCCACAAGATTCCATTGAATTCCACAGCATTCCATTCTTGTCCGTAGCATTCCATTCAATTCCACAACAATCCATTCCATTCCATAACATTCAATTCCATACCAAAACGTTATTCTCGTTCTGTTACCTAACAATCCGTTCCTTTCATTATAATTCTTTTCTGTTAATCAACATTCCAATTCATCCCATTAGATTCCATTAGATTACCCAGCATTCCATTCTATTTCAAACATTCTATTTCAATCTATTGCATAAGATTCCATTCCAATCCACAAAATTCCATTCCATTCCTTAACATATCATTCCTTTGCCCAACATTCTACTCCATTCTGCAACATTCCATTGCATTCTACAGCATTCCACTCCATTCCATTCCATAACATTCGATTCAATTCCAACACATTATTCCCGTTGTGTTGCATAACATTCAATTCCATTCGTTAAATATGGTTCTATTAATCAACATTCCACCTCATAGCCTAAAGTTCCATTCGATTACACAATATTCCTTTTGAATTCAAACATTTTATTTCATTCTGTTGCATAAGATTCCATTCCAATCCAAAAAATTCTTTTCCATTCCTTAATCTTCCATTCCTTTCCCCAACATTCTCTTCCTTTCCACAACATCCCATTGCATTCCACCGCATTCCCTTCCATTCCAGAACATTCCATTCAGTTCCACCTCATTCCATTCCATTCCATTATATTTGTTTCATTTCCAACACATTATTCCCGCTCTGTTACATAACATTTCATTACATTCATTTAAATTGTGTTCTATTATTCAACACTCCCCTTCATACCATAATATTCTGTTCGATTACACAACATTCCATTCCATTTGAAACACTCTTTTTCCTTCTACTGCATACTATTCCATTGCAATCTTCAAAGTTCCTTTCCACTCCTTAAACTTCGATTCCTTTCCCCAATGCTCTATTACTTTCCACTACATTCCATTCCATTCCATTCCATTCCTTAACATTCAATTCAATCCCACAACATTCAATTTCATTCCGTAACATTTGTTCCCAGCCAAACACATTATTCCCGTTCTGTAACCTAACATTCCATTCCATTCATTAAAATTCTCTCCTACTAATCTACAATCCCCTTCATACCACAACATTCCATTTGATTACACAACATTTCATTCCATTTCAAATATTTTACTTCATTCTATTTTATAAGATTTCATTCCAATCCCCAAAATTCCATTCTATTCCTCAACGTTCCATTCTTTCCCCGACATTGTATTCCTTTCCACAACATTCCATTGCAATGCACAGCATTGTATTCCATTCCATAATATTACATTCAATTACGCCACATTCTGTTCCATTCCATAGCATTCCATTCCATAACATTCCATTCCATTGCAACACATTATTCCTATTCAGTTAGAAAACAATCAATACCATTCATAAAAATTCTGTTCTATTGATCAACATTCCCCTTCGTACCATAACATTCCAATCGAATAAACAACGTTCTATTCAATTCATTCTACTGCATGAGACTCCATTCCAATCGAAAAAACTCCATTCCATTCCTTAACATATCTTTCCCTTCCCCAAAATTCCATTGCATTCCACAACATTCCTTTCCATTCCATAACTTCCATTGCATTCCAAAATTTCAATTCCATTCCATAACCTTCGACTCCATTCCAACACATTATTCCCGTTCTGTTGCATAACATTCCATTCCATTCATTAACATTTTGTCCTCTTAATGAACATTCCACTTCATACCATAACATTCCTTTCGATTACTCAACATTCCTTTCCAATTCAATCTATTTCATTCTGTTCCATAAGATTCCATTCCAATCCAAAAAATTCCATTCCGTTCCTTAAACTTCCATTCCTTTCCCAACATTCCATTCAATTCCACAACATTCCATTCCTTTACTTTCCATACAATTCATTCCCAACACATTATTCCCGTTCTGCTACAAAACATGGATACCATTCATTAAATTTCGGTTCTATTCATCAAATTTCGCCTTCATAGCATTACTTTCCATTCTATTACACAACATTCCTTTCCAATTCATTCTATTTCATTCTTTTGCATTACAATCCGTTCCAATCCACAAAATTCCATTCTATTCCTTTACCTTCCAAGCTTTCCCCAAAGTTCTCTTCCTTTCCACTACATTCCATTGCAATCCACAGCATTCCATTCCCTTCCATAACAATCTATTCCATTCCAACACTTTATTCCAATTCTGTTACAAAGCATTCAATACCATTCATTAAAATTCGATTCTATTAATCTACATTCCCCTTCATAGCATAACATTCTATTTGATTACACAACATTCCATTCCATGTCAATTATTCTATTTCTTTCTGTTGCATAAGATTAAATTTCAGTCCACAAAATTCCATTCCATTCCTTAACCTCCCATTTTTTTCCCGAACATTGTATTCCTTTCCACAACATGCCATTGAATTCTACCGCATTCCATTCCATTCGTTAAGGTTCCATTCAATTCCACAACATTCAATCCAATTGCATAACATTGATTTCATTCAAACACATTATTCCCATTCTGATGCATAACATTCCATTCCATTCCTTGAAATTCGGTTCTATTAATCAACATTCCACTTCATACCATAACATTCCATCTGATTACACAACATCCTATTTAACTGAAAACATTGTATCTCATTCCATTGCATAAGATTCCATTTCAATTCATAAAATTGCTTTCAATTTTTTCACCCTCCATTCATTCCCCATGTTTCTATTGCTTTCCACAACATTCCATTACATTCCACAGCATTCCATTCTTGTCCATAGCATTCCATTCAATCCCACAATATTCCATTCCATTCCATAACATTCAATTCCATACCAAAACATTATTCTCATTTTGTTACCTAACATTCCGTTCCATTCATTATAATTCTTTTCTGTCAGGCAACATTCCACTTCATCCAATTACATTCCATTCGATTACACACCATTCCATTCTATTTCAAAAATTCTATTTCAATCTATTGCGTAAGATTCCATTCCAATCCACAAACTTCCATTCCATACCATAAAATATCATTCCTTTCCCCAACATTCTATTCCATTCTGCAACATTCCATTGCATTCAACAGCATTCCACTCCATTCCATTCCATAACATTCGATTCCATTCCAACACATTATTCCTGTTGCGTTCTGTAACATTCCATTCCATTCGTTAAATTTGGTTCTATTAATCAACATTCCACCTCATAGCCTAAAATCTCATTCGACTTCACAACATTCCTTTCCAATTCAAACAATTTATTTCATTCTTTTGCATAAGATTCCATTCCAATCCAAAAAATTCCTTTCCATTCCTTAACCATCCATTTCTTTCTGCAACATTCTGTTCTTTCCACAACATTCCATTGCATTCCACCGCATTACCTTCCATTCCAGAACATTCCATTCAGTTCCACAGCATCCCATTCCATTCCATAATATTTGATTAATTTTATCACATTATTCCCCTTCTGTTACATAACATTCCATTCCATTCATTGAAATTCTGTTCTATTATTCAACATTCCCCTTCATACCATAACATTCTGTTCGATTACACAACATTCCATTCCGTTTGAAATACTCTTTTTCCTTTACTGCATACTATACCATTGCAATCCACAAAGTTCCATTCCACTCCTTAAACTTCCGTTACTTTCCCCAATGCTCTATTCGTTTCCACTACTTTCCATTGCATACCACAGCATTCCATTACATTCCTTAACATTCCATTCAATTCCACAACATACAATTCCATTCCATATCATTTGTTTCCAGCCAAACATATTTTTCCCATTCTGTAACCTAACATTATATTCCATTCATTAAAGTGCTTTTTGAATAATCAACAATCCCCTTCATACCATAACATTCCATTTGATTACACAACATCCCATTTAATTGAAAACATTTTATCTCATTCCATTGCATAAGATTCCATTTCAATTCATTAAATTCCTTTCAATTTTCTCACCCTCCATTCAATCCCCATTATTCTATTGTTTCCACAACATTCCATTACATTCCACAGCATTCCATTCTTGTCCATAGCATTCCATTCAATTCCACAATATTCCATTCCATTCCATAACATTCAACCCCATACCAAAACATTATTCTCATTCTGTTACATAACATTCCATTCCATTCATTATAATTCTTTTCTGTCAGTCAACATTCCACTTCATCCAATTACATTCCATTCGATTACACACCATTCCATTCTATTTCAAAAATTCTATTTCAATCTATTGCGTAACATTCCATTCCAATCAATAAACTTCCATTCCATTCCTTAACATATCATTCCTTTCCCCAAAATTCTATTACATTATGCAACATTCCATTGCATTCCACAGCATTCCACTCCATTCCATTCCACAACATTGGATTCCATTCCAATACGTTATTCCCGTTGTGTTCTGTAACATTCCATTCCATTCGTGAAATTGGGTTCTACTAATGAACATTCCACCTCATAGACCAAAATTCCATTCGATTACACAACATTGCTTTCGAATTCAAACATTTTATTTCATTCTGTTGCATAAGATTCCATTATAATCCAAAAAATTATTTTCCATTCCTTAACCTTCCATTCCTTTCCCCAACATTCTCTTCCTTTCCACAACAGTCCATTGCATTCCACTGAATTCCCTTCCATTCCAGAACATTCCATACAGTTCCACAACATTCCATTCCATTCCATAATATTTGATTCATTTCCAACACATTATTCCCGTTCTGTTACATAACATTCCATTCCATTCATTAATATTCTGTTCTATTAATCAGCGTTCCCCTTCATACCATAATATTTCATTCGATTACACAACATTCCATTAAATTTCAAATATTCTATTTCATTCTATTGCATAATATTCCTTTCAAATCCTCAAAATTCATTCCATTCCGTAACCTTTCCCCAAAATTTCATTCCATTCCACAGCATTGTATTCCATTCCACAGCATTCCGTTCAAATCCATAACATTCTATTCTTTTCCTCAACATTCCATTGCATTCCACAGCATTCCATTCCATTCAGTAACATTCCATTGCATTCAGAAATATTCCATTACATTCTGTTACATTCGATTTCTTTCCAACACATTATTCCCGTTCTGTTGCATATCATTGCATTCCATTCATTAAAATTTCGTCCTATTAATCAACATTCCACTTCATAGCATTACATTCCTTTTGATTACACCACATTCCTTTCCAATTCATTCTATTTCCCCCTTTTACATAAGATACCATTGCAATTCAAATATTCCATTCCATTCATTAACCTCCCATTCATTTCCCTAACTTTCTATTCCTTCCCTCAACATTCCGTTGCATTCCCCATCATTTGATTCTATTCCATAACATTCCATTCAATTCCACAACATTCCATTTCATTCCATAACATTCAATTCCATTCCAAAATATTAATCACGTTCTGTTACCTAACATTCCATTCAATTCTTCAAAATTCGGTTCCATTAATCAACATTCCACTTCATACCATAACGTTCAATTACATGTCACAATAATCCATTCCTCTTAAAACATTCTCTTGCATAACATTCCATTCAAGTCCACAAAATTCCATTTCATTCCATAACCTTCCATTCCTTTCCTCAATGTTCTATTCTATTCTACAAAATTCCATTGCATTCCACAGAATGTCATTCCATTAGATAACATTCCATTCAATTCCACAAAGGTCCATACCACTCCATAACATTCAATTCATTCCCAACATATTATTCCCAATCTGTTCCATAACATTATATTCCATTCTTTAAAATTCGGTTCTACTGCTCTAAATTCTACATCAGCCCATAACGTGCCATTAGTTGACACCACATTCCATTCCATTTCAAACATTCTATTTCATTCTATTGCCTAAGATTCCATTCCAAACCACAAAATTCCATTTCATTTCTTATCCTCCCATTCCTTTCCCCAAAATTCTATTCCTTTCCCCACATTCAATTCCATTCCAAAGCATTCCATTCAAATCCACAATATTCCATTCCATTCATTACTTTCGATTCCATTGGAACAGATTACTCCCGTTCAATTACATAATATTCCATTGATTCAGTAAAATTTGGTTCTATTAATTAACATTCCAATTCATACCATAACATTCCATTCGATTACACAGAACACCATTCCATTTCAACCATTTTATTTCGTTCTATTGCATATGATTCCATTCCAATCCACAAAATTCCATTCTATTCCTTGACCTTCCAATGCTTTCCCCAATGTTCTATTCCTTTCACTACTTTCCATTGCCTTTCACATCCTTCCATTCCATTCCTTAACATTCCATTCCATTCCATAACTTCGAATTCCTTTCAAACACCTTATTCCTGTTCTGTTACCTAACATTCCATAACTTTCTTTAAAATTCGGTTGTATTAATAAACATTCCCCTTCATACCATAACATTACGTTCGATTACACAACATTCCTTTCCATTGCAAACATTCTAGTTCATCCCATTGCATAAGATTACATTCCAATCCACAAAATTCCATTCCATTCCTTTAACTTCCATTCCTGTACCAACACACTATTGCTTTCCACAACATTCCATTCCATTCCACAACAGAGCCTTCCATTCCATAACATTCGATTCCATTCGAACATGTTATTCCGATTATTACCTAACATTCCATACCATTCTTCAAAATTCGGTTCTATTAATCAACATTCCTCTTCATACCATAATATTCCATTCCATTACACAACACTCCTTTCCATTTGAAACATTGTATTCAATTCTATTGCATAACATTCCATTCCATCCCACAAAATTCTAATCCATTCCTTCACACTGCATTCCTTTCCCCAAATTTCTATTGCTTTCCACAACATTCCATTGCATTCCAGACCATTACATTCCTGTCCATAACATTACCTTCAATTCCACATTCAATTCCATTCCATATCTTTCGATTCCATTCAAACATATTATTCCCGTTCTTTCACCTAACATTCCATTCCATTCTTTAATATTCAGTTCTATTAATCAACATTCCAATTCATAGCATAATATTCCATTCCATTACACAGCATCCCATTCCATTTCAAACATTCTATTTCATACTATTGCATAAGATTCCATTGCAATCGACAAAATTCCTTTCCATTCCGTAACATTTCCCCACCTTCCATTCCATTCCACCACACTGCATTCCATTCCATAACATTCCATTGGATTCCATGACGTTCGATTCCTTTCCTCAACATTCCTTTGCATTCCTCAGTATTCCATTCCGTTCCATAACTTTCCACTGCATTCCAAAACTTTCCATTACATTCCAAGACATTCGGTTCCATTCCAACATATTACTCCCTTACTGTCGCATAAAATTAAATTCCATTCCTTTAAAATTTGGTCCTATTAATCAACATTCCACTTCATAGCATAACATTCCATTCGATTACACAACATTCCTTTCCAATTCATCCTATTTCATTCTGTTTCATAAGATTTCATTCCAATCCACAGAATTCAATTCCATTCCTTAACCTTCCATTGCTTTCCCTAACATTCTATTCCCTTCTACAACATTCCATTGCATTCCACAGCATTCCATTCCATTCAGTAACATTCCATTGCATTCCAAAATATTCTATTCCATTCCGTTACATTCGATTGCTTTACAACACATTATTCCCGTTCTGTTGCATAACATTGCATTCCATTCATTAAAATTTCATCATAATAATCAACATTCCACTTCAGAGCATAACATTCCATTCGATTACACCACATTTCTTTCCAATTCATTCTATTTTCTTCTTTTTCATAAGATTCCATTGCAATCCAAATATTCCATTCCATTCATTAACCTCCCATTGATTTCCCTAACTTTCTATTCCTTCCCTTAACATTCCATTGCATTCCCCATCATTCGATTCTATTCCATAACATTCCATTCAATTTCACAACATTCCATTTCATTCCATAACATTCAATTCTATTCCAAAATATTAATCACGTTCTGTTACCTAACATTCCATTCCATTCTTCAAAATTCGGTTCCATTAATCAACATTCCACTTCATACCATAACGTTCAATTCCATTTCACAATATTCCATTGCTCTTAAAACATTCTCTTGCATAACATTCCATTCAAGTCCACAAAATTCCATTTCATTCCATAACCTTCCATTCCTTTCCTCAATGTTCTATTCTATTCTACAACATTCCGTTGCATTCCACAGAATGTCATTCCATTAGATAACATTACATTCAATTCCACAACAGTCCATAACATTCCATAACATTCAATTCATTCCCAACATATTATTCCCAATCTGTTCCATAACATTCTATTCCATTCATTAAAATTCGGTTCTACTGCTCAACATTGTATATCAGCCCATAACATGCCACTAGTTTACACCACATTCCATTCCGTTTCAAACATTCTATTTCATTCTATTGCATAAGATTCCATTCCAAACCACAAAAATCCATTTCATTCCTTAACCTCCCATTCCTTTCGCCAAAATTCTATTCCTTTCCCCACCTTCAATTCCATTCCACAGCATTCCATTCAAATCCACAATATTCTATTCCATTCCTTACTTTCGATTCCATTCCAACAGATTACTCCCGTTCAATTACATAACATTCCATTGATTCAGTAAAATTTGGTTCTATTAATTAACATTCCAATTCATACCATAACATTCCATTCGATTACACAGAACACCATTCCATTTCAACCATTTTATTTTGTTCTTTTGCATATGATTCCATTCCAATCAACAAAATTCCATTCTATTCCTTGAAATTCCAATGCTTTCCCCAATGTTCTATTCCTTTCACTACTTTCCATTGCCTTTCACATCCTTCCACTCCATTCCGTAACATTCCATTCCATTCCATAACTTTGAATTCCTTTCAAACACCTTATTCCTGTTCTGTTACCTAACACTCCATAACTTTCTTTAAAATTCGGTTTCATTAATCAACATTCCACTTCATACCATAACATTCAATTCCATTTCACAATCTTCCATTCTTCTTAGAACATTCTATTTCATTCTATTGTATAACATTCCATCCCAGTCCACAAAATTCCATTTCATTCCATAACCTTGCATTCTTTTCCTCAACATTCTATTCTTTTCAACATTCCATTGCATTCCACAGAATTTCATTCCTTTAGATAACATTCCATTCAATACCAAAATATTCCATAACAATCAACTCATTCATAACACATTATTCCCAATCTGTTACATAACATTCCATTCCATTCATTAAAATTCGGTTCTACTACTCTACATTCCACATGAGCCCATAACATGCCATTAGATTCCACCACATTCCATTCCATTTCAAACATTCGATTTCATTCTATTATCTAAGATTCCATTCCAAATCACAACATTCCATTTCATTCCTTAACCTCCCTTTCCTTTCCAAAAATTCGATTCCTTTTCCCCACATTCAATTCTATTCCACAGCATTCCATTGGAATCCACAGTATTCCAATCAATTTATTACATTCGATTCCATTCCAACAGATTACTCCCGTTCTATTACATAACATTCCATTATTTCAGTAAAATTTGGTTCTATTAATTAACGTTCCAAATCATACCATAATATTCCATTCGATTACACAGAGCACCGTTCCATTTCAACCATTCTATTTCGTTCTTTTGCATAGGATTCCATTCCAATCCACAAAATTCCATTCTATTCCTTGACCTTCCAATGCTTTCCCCAATGTTCTATTCCTTTCACTACTTTTCATTGCCTTTCACATCATTCCATTCCATTCCATAACTTTGAATTCCTTTCAAACACCTTATTCCTGTTCTGTTACCTAGAATTCCATAACATTCTTTTAAATTCGGTTCTATTAATCAACATTCCGCTTCATACCATAACATTACATTCGATTACACAACATTCCTTTCCATTGCAAACATTCTAGTTCATTCCATTGCATAAGATTCCATTCTAATCCACAAAGTTCCTTTCCATTCCTTTAACTTCCATACCTGTAACAACACACTATTGCTTTCCACAACATTCCATTCTATTCCACAGCGTTCCATTCCATTCCACAACAGAGCCTTCGATTCCGTAACATTTGACTCCATTTGATTAAGTTATTCCGATTATTACCTAACATTCCATTCCATTCTTCAAAATTTACTTTTAATAAACATTCCTCTTCATATCATAACATTCCATTCAATTACACAACACTCCTTTCCATTTAAAACATTCCATTCAATTCTATTGCATAATATTACATTCCATCCCACAAAATTCTATTCCATTACTCCACCCTCAATTTCTTTCCCCAAATTTCTATTGCTTTCCACAACATTCCATTGCATTCCAGAGCATTGCATTCCTCACCATAACATTCCCTTCAATTACACATTCCATTCCATTCCATAAATTTCGATTCCATTCAAACACATTATTCCCATTCTTTCACATAACATTCCATTCCATTCTTTAATATTCAGTTCTATTAATCAACATTCCATTTCATAGCATAACATTCCGTTCCATTTCACAGCATCCCATTCCATTTCAAACATTCTATTTCATTCTATTGCGTAAGATTCCATTGCAATCCACAAAATTCCATTCCATTCCGAAACATTTCCCCACATTCCATTCCATTCCACAACACTGCATTACATTCATACCATTCCAT
>JAVSCE010006790.1:600000-785528 GCA_032199065.1 Smutsia gigantea | reverse complement strand
TTATTCTCCCTCCCAAAAGTGGGGTAGTTTTCTTTCTGAGCTATATTATCCTCTATGTTCAGTAAGTGGTCACTGAACATCAATCCTACTACAAAATATTGTCAATGTCAATCAGGAAACCATGCAGGAAAAAAAAACACTGAATTTTATATTATATTTGGCTCCTCGTTCCAAGTATTCTTAGCATCAAAAATCACTAATATAGCTGGCAACTTCGGGAATCTTGAGAATATATAACAATTAAGTTTTACTTATGTAAGTCACTTGGCAGTGTTAAAGTACCTTTAAATCAAACACCAAAAGTTTAACAAAAGGAATCTGAAGGAGCCATAAGTTGTGACATTAATGTATATGTGGAATAATATCCTTCTCCATCTCTATCTTCTACATAACATCTAGAAAAACCTAGTTATTGTTAAATATTTTATCAATTTTTACAAATGAAAAATGCTTCTAAAAACTCTCAGTAATTATTTCCTTCCTTTTGGTTTTTAGGGATGAAGGGAAAACCATACAGGATTAGATCTAAAGTTTTTCAAAGAAACAAAAAACATGTTAATTTGGAACCTAAACTGTTTAAAAGCTAAATCAAAGCATCCTTTTTATAGGATATTCCAAAATGAATTAGTAGACCACTCAGGATAATCTAATTCATAAACGTCTCCTTTGGAGGGAAACACTTAAAAGAATATAATTGACTTAATAATATCCTTTTTAAAAGGAAGTACTAGTAGTACATATAATTCACAAGTAATTTACATTTGGCTCTGGAATCTCTGGAATATAGTTTTATACTTTGCTGTTTGTGTCACTTAACAGAATCTGATATTCTGGAAATTCAGAATGCTTCTAAGATACCATCTTAATTTTTTAAAAGCCCCAAGGCTGCCTATATATCAATATTGTCCTCTGTTCAATTCCTCTTTCTCACCACTTCTCACAGGAAATTCCAGCATCAACTTTCAAAATGCAGTCATGCTAAAGCAGAACTGCCCTTCCATAGTGTGACTGGCTCACACTTTCTCTGAAACATAGTAAAAATAGTTCAGTATTTAAGGGAATAGACTTTTCTGGATAGATCAATTAGAGGCAAAAGAGGGATGGGGCAGGGAGGTGAGGATATAGGCCCTCTATTCCATGAAATCATTTCCCCCGAGACTGATATGATACAGGTAGCACCTTGAGCAGAGTTAGTTAACAGAGATATAAAAATTAACAGAAAAGAAGGCTTCCATGAGAGTTACTTGCCTTTGTTTTTTTTTTTCCCATAAAGTAAACTATAACTAGATTCTAGATGAACAGTGAAAACAAAAGCCTGACACGATCTACATACAAAGGCTACTTAACAATAGTAAACTATAGACGTACCATATCCAGTCCCATGACAGTTTAAAAATAAAAAGAATAAAGAAAGGGGAGAGGAGAGAAAAAAAAATAAAATGAACCGTGATTTCTTAAGCTTCATATTTTTTATTTTTAGGGTAAACAAACACTTCAAATGATTCTAGGAGGAGGTTGTAAGGAAAAGTTTATGCATAAGAAACAAGACCTCTGGGTTCTCACTCCCTCTACTGTTGGTGTTTCTCTGGTCAAGTCATTTAACTTTGTGTTTCAGGTACTAATTCATAATTGGGGTGAATAAAATATTATCTGTCTGAAGGCAGGAAACTAGACAAGAGACCTCAAGTCCTCTTCTAACTTTGAAGATTTAGGATATATACATCAACCTGAGATATATTTTAAGAAGTCAAGATAAGATCGTGGTCCCAAGACACACTCATGAGGGTCGTTTGGCTTTTAAGAGAAGAATGTTGATCATTTACAAAGCAAATGTTTCTAACTCTCATCATCTCACAAATGCATGCTTCTGAACATGATAAAGATCTGAAAGAGATCTTGAAGGGTTCAGAACAGCCACCACCATTCCTGAAAACACTTAAAACTCATGTTTTACTAATATAAAGTCAGTAGCACCACAGCTTTATATGAAAGTCTGCTTTTACTTTCAGCAATACAATGTATAATTTACTTAAGCAAGAGTAAATTTATTTACGTAAAAACAAAACAAAAAGCAACAAGGAAACTCAATTTCAAGTTTTAAGTTCTAAAGGCTATCCTGGATCCTCAATAGTTCCAAGGAAGATCCAATTGTGCATCATTTGATGAAAAGCATCCTTGAAGGTTTATCTGCCACAGATACAGACTCTGAAGGAGGACTTTAACTCCTCTAAGATAACCATGTACTGATTATCAACCTCCAATCCTTGGGAGAGCATCTAAAGAGGTCTGTTTCTAACATTCTGGATCCCGTAAGTACTAATTTCTGTATTATCACTGAAATATCTTTGATCCAAGAGAGACATACAAATATTCCCTGGACTTTCTGTACACAAACTGTAGTAGACAAATTATTTTAAATTAGACTTAACAGCTGAAAAGTGACAAACTCCGTAAGTGAAGTAGTACCTGCACCAATTCTACCAAAATATATAAACTAACTTTGAGCACTTCCACAACATCCTTTAAGAGGCAAAGGATGAAATCCAGACATATTATTCTGGATCCTGGAACAAACTTTAACTGTTCCAAATGGGCCTCTATAAGTCATTTAACCTTCTACTTTTTCCTAGAAATAGTTTGGTCCGAAAAGAAAGCATTTCAAGCAGACTTTTAAAAAAAGATTAATTTTCATGTGAGAAACAATATGCTTAAACTGCAAAAAGATTATGTAATGTTAATTGAAAACAATGTACCCAACACCATGTAACAACCACTTCTAAAAAGAGTCACTTGCCTACATAACTCCTCTGACTAGTCCTAAATGCCTCTGCAACCTATTTCTTGGAAGGCCTTCTCTGTGTATTCAACAGCTGTATTCTTTTTTATGGTTCTGTGATTCTAAGCCTATGTTACATATCATGTTTACTGTTATCAATAAAGGCTGCTGGGGAGAAAAGTACCCGCCATCTCCTCAAAAACACGAAGAAGTGTGGAGGGCTGAGATCGGCCTGAGCACTTCAAAAGGTTTTGCTTGCCTCTGTTCTGGCTACACTCCCTCCTACTGTACTACTCTGTCCTGTAGATTAAATTTCCCCTGCGCTTCTGGCTAAAATGTGGATACCACAGCCAAAAACACTTGCAAGCATCAATCCCTGACTTGGCGGCTCTTGCTTCTAAGTGGCAAGCATCTAATGCCACCCTCACCTGATGCTTGGCCGTCTCCATACCCTCCAGAACTGTCGTCTTGAAGTCCTCCTGCTTGCCCTGTGGAAGGAAAGAGGAGAACTCAGGGACCTTACTCCATAAATTGAGATTATATCTGGACATAAAGGCCTAATAGTTGGCGACTCACGAATTCACCACCAACTAGTAAACCCATATTCAGAGAGCTCCTTCTTCTGGAATCAAGGCCCGGGGAATCACATCATAGTCTTCCAAATTCTGGTCAGGAAATTCGAACTTTACACGCTGATTCTTGTTGAAAGGTAGAACAAAGTACATAGTATTTCTGATTACTAAATCCTTGCTGCCAGTCTCGTTTAATAGTCAAGGTTGGATGGGGGAAGGGGGTTCCAAATGCCTTTTACTATTTGTTGCTAGACTGAGAGTAGATGGGTGTGACATAGGCTCTAGGATCTGCAGTCGTACAATTCAGCATCTGCTCAATATCTCTTTACCTTTACCTTTCTATTGAGAAAGAATATATATAAGACAACAAGCAAAAGATAATTTTAATGAAAAATTCTTCCCCTGACTTCAAAGCAGGGCCTGTAACTAAAAGATTAAGTTCCAAAAGAAGTTTCATTTAGTATGCATGCTAGACTCCCAGAGCTAGATCTGCATATGCCAGTGCTTCCTTAAAACCTTAAAACACATCGTAAGATGCCCTACAGTCATATGCCAAGTACTATAGACAGACACATATATTGGTGTGAGGGGGAGGCAAGTTCTTGGGAGAGCTTCTACCTCAAGCTACACAATAAGCCTGCCAACAGATTTTCCTCATTGGTTAATCTATAGAAATAACTTTGAGAAGTGTATCACTGCTTGAAAGTTCAATGTAAGTAAAAAAGTCAGGATAGATCATCTTCCTGACTTCCAGAATTGTACACCAAGACAGATGTTAGGATCCTCTTAAGCTTCTAGCTGCCTGGTATGCTTGGGAAAACTACAGTGTGTTTGGACAGGAAACTAAAAGAATTTTAAAGAATCTTAATTAGAAAGCAGATTGATAATTCCACCATCTGAGCTAAAAGGGAACAGGAAAGTGAAACTAACAACCCCCTTACTGAAAGGATGCCCAAGGTCTATGGAACTTAAAATGACATTTTCATCTTGAAGTATTTGGAAGTGTTTAATAAAAATGATTTTTTACAATAGCATGTGTTGCTAGAAGGAATATGCTCTGCTTTGAAGGTAGAATAGAACAGCATTCTAAAGTTATTTCATTATGCTCTTTTCTGAAAGGCCCTTCAGGTATCTAGAAGGTTATGCTTCTCAGACAAGGCCCAGGTATATGATTTATTGTTTACGGCCTTTGGAAAAGGGCATATTAATTATGAGGGGATGACTCCAATTACAAAACCCAAAGTACAAACTAATCTTGAAAATGCAGGCCCTACATTTAAAATTTTACCTTTACAGTTTAAATAAATCATGTTCATTCTCAATAACTTCTGAATTTATTCATAAGAAATATTTTAGAGTTAAAAAAATTACTGTCATTGTTTGGTTTGGTTCCAAATAGAACCAAGCTAGATCAGATTTAACAGCATTTTAAAAAGTGGGGAAGAAGGGCTTAGAACAATGAAATACATAGTTTCAAAAAATAACATTTAGGCATTAGGAACAATATAGCTCCTGGCTTGTTGATAGCTTGGTAAAGGATAAAAGCAACAGTGTTTTATCATAAAGGCAACTTACCACTTCTAAAACAAATAAAAATAAAAACAAGAACACTTCAAGCTAGCTATTAAGTCTGAATAATTTTATCTTTCTTATTTCTATCATTCCTTTCTTTGCCCACTATATGTCATACACTATGCTAGTTTATTTTAACCAAAGGTAGCTCTTATTTTTTTCATCATTGGTACTTAATAGATACGGATTTCTTACCCCTGACTTAATGTGCTCAAAGGGTTAACAAGGTTGTTGTTTTACAACAAAAAGCTAGGGAAATCTTTATTGTATTCTGCTTTTGAAAAAAGGACTAGCAACACTCTTATAAAGATATTGTCGTTTGGTAAGTATTTGTAGGAGAAATATGGTAAACATTCAATACCCTAGGAAGATTTTTAAAGAGATACCCTCACGACAGCAAAAAGTCTCAAAAGGAATGAAACTCTAAGTATTATTTAAGCAGAGAAATAGGAGAAAACCATGCAGAAGGTGGTATAAACATAAGAAATGATGGAAAATAAAATTAAAAAGTGCTTAAAATTAAGTAAAAGAACTATATCTCTTGACTTGAGGAAGGTTTATAACATGTTTGGAAGTAAAGATGAGGTTGCTATTTTCTTTCTAATCATAATATACTCATGACCATTTTGAGAGTGATTACAAAGACAAGTGAAAATAGCATCATCTTTATTAGTAATATTCCAGACCAATTCTTCCATCATTTTCTTAAAAAGAGCACACACACAAATGTTTGCAGCTACCTTTCCACCCAGGTAATGTCTCTGATTAGAACATACAGCATCATATTTATTTGCTCTTTAAGTCTTTCCAGTCTAAGGTCCTGCTTCTGGCAGGGGCACAAAGCCATGGGACAGCAGCAAACTATAGTTACTCTCTTCCCTGGGCTCAAATTCAAAACAGAAAATGAAAATATACAGAAGCAACTTTTAAAGATCACCTTGATTTTGGTACTACTGTGCAGGAGATTTCCTTTTGTTTTCATTCCCACCACCGCACATAAAATCCTTAAGTTTGAAGTAAAGAACCATTACATGAGTTATTTGTGCATATCATCTCCAAACTGAAAATAAATTTTTTTGCTTTATCTTACATAATAATAGCCTTTCAGGGTTCTCTAACAAACCTTCTGGACATCTGTTATCTTGAAGAACACTGAAGTACTTTAGTTACAGTCACACTACTTGATGTTTTCTTATCTTGATTCAAACTAAGGGACCATTCTTCCAACATCTTAAAAGGAAGTCTACAGTCTACAATGACTTTCAAATACTTTTATCTGGTGACAGTGGAGGTGAAAAATCACTGATTTGTTGTTCCTAGGAACAAAATAACCAACAGATTCACATTTTAACTAGTTTCTTGGAATCACATTAGAATTGATGACTTTTATAAACAATTTGAGAAACTGCTAAATCTTCTAGGAAGCAATGATTTTTAAACAAAGTTAACTTATCAAAATGCATTTAATCAAAATTTTACCAAATTTACAACAAAGGTGACTGCCAAACTATTGATTTTAACTGAGCCTGACAAATTGGTAAAGGAAAAAAACATCTCAAGTTAAAACCATCTTTGAACACACTGTATTAACATACTAGCTGAGTTTCTATTTTAATAGCATCACTAATTCAATGTTTACTGAATACCCAACCCCAAACTGCCAAACACAAATAAAAAGTAAACTTTTATTTTTTTAATGGAAACAAGAAGCCAATACAGACTTGGGGTGTTAGGGAGGCTTTTCTGCACAAATCTAGATTTGGTTATATTGGGAGGCAATGAAACCAGGAGCATGGTCCAGAACATTCACAACAGCAAGGAGAAAAGCACAGATACAGTATGTGCAGAGAACCACACATGCACCCTGGTTAAATGAAGACGATGGTCTCAAAGAGCAGCGGGAGATAAAGCAGGACAGGGAAAAGTGCGCCAAAACCTGCACCTGATCTTAGTGGTAATGGTAGAGACTGTATGATCCTTGGCAGGAAAGCAGCAAAACAAATGATATTTTAGTTAAACTAACCTGGTCACTTTATAGCAAATGGATTGGAGGGAAAAGATAACCTAAATAAAGGAGATCTAGTCAAAGGGCTGCTGAAATAGCTTAGATGTGAAGTGAAATCATTAGAATAAAAAGGTGACAGTGAAAACTGGATAAGGCATAACAAATCAAAGAAGCCATGCACAGGAAAATACATGACTTTACAATAAACTTGATAAAAGGATAAGGGACTTTCAAGATGACTCCAAAATTTTAAGTTCATGATAGTAATGACCAGTGGAAAACTTGGGGGATAGGCTAGTAAAATTAAATGGAAATACTCTAAGGATGGTTGGAAATTCTACTCACCAGGTAGAACAGGTATAGAAGACTTTAAAACAGCATGAAGGTAATAACACACTTAGAGTGTTTGAAGCCTTATAAATACATGATTAATCATGCAAGTTGCAGTTTCAAAGAGGAATTGGTCAACTTAGACAAATTATCAAAAAAAAGTTAAGAGAGAGAGAAAGGTGGTAACTTGGTGACCATCACTACCTGGTGATGAATTCCTGTCCTCTGTAGAGGGGTGGCTTTAAAAATACCTTCAAGTATACCATCCTTGATGCATCTCTTTCCTGCTAATTTTTTTTTACTGATTTTTTGCAGAAAAATAAATGATCTACAGCAGTCTGAAGAAATGCAAAGGAAAGTAAACTGGGTTCACAGAGGCAGATTAAACTAGCCTGAATTAAGGAAAAGCCTTGGGCTCCTTTGAGGCACATTAGAGCATTTTAACACAGCTAACACTGGTTAATACTCTCCAACAAAATCACCCATAATGAAATCTATGGGTGCAGCAATCCTAGGGTTTCACTGTCATTCAAAACACTGAACGAAAATAGACAGCCTTCTTAACTGAAGTCTAAAAAGCAGGAAAATGGTTCTGCCTGAGATAGAACCTGCCTGACATTGCACCACTAGAGGAGAGCTGGTAGCACAGCACTGCTAATTTGTGCCTAAGACTTAACACTGGGGCAGAAGTGAAAGTTCAGTAGCGGGGATCCTATACAAAAGCAAAAGCCCTGCAAGCTCCAGAGGAAAGCAAAGCTTTTAGAAGCCAATGGAAGAAATGACTTTTTCACCAGCTGTTTACCTCTACATTCCACAGTAGGAATTTTCCTTATTTATCTTGTTGCAAAGTCTTGGTTTGTAGATCACTTTTCAAAGCAAGTCTTCAGATACTGTTATTTTGCTCAGATACCAAGCGTAAGGTGAGTTTGAATAGTTAACAACAAAGCTTACTTTTCTAATTATTTCAGTTACTTAAATCCTATAAATATTCTAGTTATTTCCTAGTTGCTTAAAAAGCCAATACTGAATTTTATTCTGGACCTGCTATTAAAGAACCATTATAACTTCACAACTGATAACTATGAATGAATTTCCCAACAAAAGAATCCTTTTTTTCCTGCTCAAGTTAACAGTTTCTTAGATCTCTGGTTATCCACCTCTTCCCAGACTATGGTAGACTCTTTCCATCTTAAATATGATTTGAGTCTATACTACAATGAAGAAGATACAATTTCTTAGGCATTAATTAATTATATGTGCTCTTCTATCCTCAAATATTGAAAGCAGCAAAAATAACAAAAGCAAAAACAACTCTATCTTCAAATGTTAAAAATCTCTGATCAGCAAATATGGCAAAATGTTAACATTTATTTTATTGCCAATAGTTGATACATGGATTTGGGCAATGTTATTCTCCAAGGAGAAAAAGTCTGTATCAGAAAGTACCAAGATATGCCATTCCTCCTATGATTTAACATATAAAAACTTAATGAATGATCTATCTTGAGACATGTTACTGAAAATGAGCTACGACACTTTCTAGTTTCCAAAAGTGACACAGTATGTATGTCGACCCAGTCTGTAACTGAACCTGATTTTTTCTTGAATAAAAACATCAGTTCTGTGTTTCAGAAATCAAGATGTTTGTACACAAAGATGGAATTCATATTTTCTCATTTGATCCTCACATAAAGCCCCATTTTGCAGATGAAAAAATCCTCATAGAACAAAATAACCACTTCTTCTATTATACCATGATCAGACAAAATAAAGGATGGTAGCAAGAAGAATTAATGGAAATTATAAAGTTGCCCAGCTAAGCAAATTATTATTTTGCCTTAATAAAAATAATCAATGAAATTAAATTGTTCATTAAAGCAGCTCAATGTCTCAAAGACAGAACATAAATTGGTAGCATCTGATTCAATGGTTCATATTAGCCAAAAGCAGTAAGAGTTCAAAATCAAAGATCTCAAATTACTTCATTAAAAGCCCAACTTCATTCCTTCATCCCAAAATATGACTTGGGGTAATCATTATAAAAACAACTTTTGGGTTCTCACCATACTCTGAATATATTTTTATTGTATTGTTTCTGCATTATAGCTACTTATTAATATCTGTTACTCTAACTGGACTGTGAATTCTTTGTAAGAGGACCTAGTCTTCAGCTCTGAACCCTCAGAATCCAACACCATATCTGGGGCAAAGAACTGTGGTTTTATAATTAATGTATATAGAATAAAGGGAATGAGGAACTGCCATGTTTAAAGGAATCTTATTTTGTATAGAAAATGTCTCTATTTTTGTTTTCCTCTTCACACTATGAATTCCTTTTTTTTTAACTCTTCCCATAAGCCAGGATTTGGGAAGACTTACTTCCTCCCCCCATCCTTTCTGCCTCTAAGTCCCTCCCAATTTTGGTTTACTGGAACACAGTATTTAAGAATATTCTGCTTATTATACACTTATGTATACATTTGTGTCCATATTAGGCTATCTAATCTGAGAGTGGGGACCGTGTGTTTTATAATCATGTAGGTCTTGGCTCATTTTTAGTTATCTCTCAAAATATAAAAATTTTGTTGCATTGATCTAGATTACCTTTTCTGCCTGCGACATTTTTTTCTCAGCCCTCCAGTAAGTTATTCTGAAATATCGTTCCAAATCAGAACACTTAAAAAAAAAAAAGGTAAGAAAATTAATCCTTGGTCTGTTTTCTAAATGTATGCATCATACTTCAAATAAGGAGAACTCAAATAATTTCAGGTACTTATTTGACACTAGCAGGCCAAAATGGCAAATAAACTACTGTCAGGATGAATTTCCCAGCAACTTCTAGTAAATCTACAAAATATCATCTGGGTTCTATAATCTTTCCTGTAGAGGTAATCTGAATCCTATTTCACCAAACCTGAAAGCTACTCCTGCTGACTGTACTTGCAGGCATTGAGAGAGATATCGGAATGGAAGCCGGGGATAAACCACTTGAGAATAGTCATAGCATGATAAAAAACAAAATCATTCACGTGAACTCTGACCATAACTATCCGTGTCGCCGATCAAGCGCTGTTACTGACTGCGATCAGTGTGACCGCCTCACAGAAGATCAGCACACCTTACAAAGAACTACGATAATGTAAGGACCACTCTACAAATACTAGACAACTAATTTTTTCTTTTAAAGTAAGGAAATCCACCTTCAACTCTTCTCTGTCAAATTCTATTACATCAAGTTCTAAAGGACAGTCCAAAAGATTTTGCCTTTTTGATTTCTGCTATACTGAATAAGCAACTCATCAAATTTTTGGTCCCCAATTTTTAGTCACACATATTTTCATTATAACAGTATTTGTGATCAAATTTCATTGAATTTTAAGCTTAAATTCTTTAAGCTTTTAATACACATAGATTTTGCATGGTTTCTATATTTTAGTATTTTTACTAATTCAGGCTGCATCTCTTGCATACCTACAATATGACTATTACATAAACAGGGCCCCCAAATTATTAAAACTACAAACATTTGTCATACCTATCTCACACATCAATGATTTTTATAATGTTTTAACAGCCTACATCTCTTTCAAACATACACATCACAAACATCCAAAATTACCATGCACAAATGAGAAGAGAGCAGGTATTTCCTTTGTTTATATTATTATAAGAATCCTTACATAGGCGATTGGATTAAAGATGGCGGCATGAGAGGTGAGACAGAGGCTTCCTCCTAAAACCTCATATAATATGAAAATAAAGCTACTACAACTATTCTTGAAAGAGCAACAGGAAAGAGGACGGCAACAAACTACATACACCTGGAGACAAGAGCAGCCCTCACAGAAAAGGGCAACGGACTAAAGCTGTGGTCCTGCGGGATCCAAGCCCTTCCCCCACCCCAGCTCACCAGCAGGAGGAACAGGAACGGAGCAGGGAGGGAGTGGAGATGTGGGACTGCTGAATACCTAACTCTGGAGATCTGCTCTGGGAGCACAAATATACATTTCATGGTGCTTGCATGATACTCTTGTAATTAGGGGGTTGGAAAGCTAAGACAGGCAGAATTCCTGGAGAGACTAAGAATCCAGCTGCTTGTGAAAGCAGGGATCAATACCCAGCTGCTCGGGGACAAAAGAAAGGCAGGCAGTCTGAGAGACTTCCTAACAAAGAAGCCCTTAGCAAGAGGGCTACTAAAGGGGCAAGGATTGCACAGAGCTTACTGCTCAGGAGAAAGGACAGGCAGACAAAATTGTCCGTGTGCACTCTGCCCAGCAGGTTGGGAGCTTTCACAGTCTTCAGGTGCTCCAGCTCCCTGGCTGACTACACAGCTCCAAGAACCCCTTCTATGACAGGCAGACTAGTGCGCCTTTCTTCTGGCCAGCCCCACCGGGCTTGCAAACGGGGAAATCCTTCCCTGGTGTTAGGCCAGCCAGAGGGAGGATCTGTCAACAGCAACTAAAAACGCAAAGCACAGAGGCTTATACCTGTGTGCTCAGCCCACTGGTTCAGGCAGTGGAGACAGGCACAGCAGCCAGGAACCAGCAAACAGCCCTTTGCTCCCGGAGGCACCAATACCACTCCCCTACAATCCCTGCATTGCTTCAGGGGCTGAGCAGCTCCAGAGAGTAGAACTTCTGGGCCCTAGAGGGTGCCATACACAACTATGAAACGCCAAAGGAACCTGGTCCAGAGTAAAATTATGAACACAACTCCTGAGAAAGATTTAAATGATATGGACTGTATGACTCTCCCTGAAAGGGAGTTCAAAATAAAAATCATTAATATGCTCATGGAGGTACGAAAAGATATTCAAGAACTCAGGAATGAATTCCGGTCAGAGATCCAATCATTGAAGAACACAATGGACGGTATTAAAAGCAGACTGGATATGGTGGAGGAGACAATAAATAAAATAGAAACTAGAGAAGAGGAATACAAAGAAGCTGAGGCACAGAGAGAAAAAAAGATCTCTAAGAATGAAAGAATATTGAGAGAACTGTGTAACCAATCCAAACGGAACAATATTCACATTATAGGGGTACCAGAGGAAGAAGAGAGAGAAAAAGGGATAGAAAGCGTCTTTGAGGAGGTGATTGCTGAAAACTTCCCCAGTCTGGGGAAGGAGATAGTCTCTCAGGCCATGGAAGTGTGCAGATCTCCCAACACAAGGGACCCAAGGAAGACAACAGCAAGACATATGGTAATTAAAATGGCAAAGATCAAGGATAAGGACAGACTATTAAAAGCAGCCAGAGAGAGAAATAGGATCACACATAAAGGAAAACCCATCAGGCTATCATCAGACTTCTCAGCAGAAACCTTACAGGCCAGAAGGGAGTGGCATGATGTATTTAATGCAATGAACCAGAAGGGCCTTGAACCAAGATTACTTTATCCGGCAAGATTATCATTTACATTTGAAGGACGGATTAAACAATTCCCAGATAATCAAAAGCTGAGAGAATTTGCCTCCCACAAACCATCTCTATCTACAGTGTACTTTGGAGGGACTGCTATAGATGGAAGTGTTCCTACAGATTAATAGCTGTCACCAGAGGTAATAAAACCACAGTAAAGAAAATAGAACAGCTAATTACTAAGAAAATGCAAAATTAAATTAACTATTCCCAAAGTCAATCAAGGGATAGACAAACAATACAGAATATGACACCTAATATATAAAGAATGGAATAGAAAGAAAAAGGAGGAAACAAACAAACAAACAAAAAAGGAACCTTTAGATTGTGTTTGTAATAGCATATTAAGTTAGTTGTTAGACTTTTAGATAGTAGGGAAGTTAACATTGAACCTTTGGTAACCACGAATCTGAAGCCTGCAATGCCAATAAGTACATACCTATCCATAATCACCCTAAATGTAAATGGACTGAATGTACCAGTCAAAAGACACAGAGTCACCGAATGGATAAAAAAACAAGACCCATCTATATGCTGCCTTCGAGAGACTCACTTTAAACCCAAAGATATACACAGACTAAAAGTGAAGGGATGGAAAAAGATATTTCATGCAAACAAGGAGAAACAAGCAGGTGTTGCAGTACTTGTATCAGACAAAATAGACTTCAAAACGAAGAAAGTAGCAAAAGATAAAGAAGGACATTACATACTGATAAAGGGGTCAGTCCAACAAGAAGATATAACCATTATAAATATATATGCACCCAACACAGGAGCGCCAGCATATGTGAAACAAATACTAACAGAATTAAAGGAGGAAATAGACAGCAATGCATTCATTTTAGGAGACTTCAACACACCACTCACTCCAAAGGACAAATCAACGAGACAGAGATTAAGTAAAGACACAGAGGCACTGAACAACACACTAGAACAGATGGACCTAACAGACATCTACAGAACTCTGCACCCAAAAGCAGCAGGATACACATTCTTCTCAAGTGCACATGGAACATTTTCCAGAATAGAACACATACTAGGCCACAAAAAGAACCTCAGTAAAGTCAAAAATACTGAAATTCTACCAACCAACTTCTCAGATCACAAAGGTATAAAACTAGAAATGAATTTTAGAAAGAAATCAAAAAGGCTCACAAATACATGGAGACTTAACAACATTCTCCTAACTAATCAATGGGTTAATGACCAAATCAAAACAGAAACCAAAGAATATATGGAGACTAATGACAACAACAACACAAAACCACAACTTCTGTGGGACGCAGCAAAGGCAGTTCTAAGAGAAAAGTATATTGCAATCCAGGCGTATTTAAAGAAGGAAGAACATTTCCAAATGAATAGTCTAAAGACACAATTACTGAAATTGGAAAAAGAAGGACAAATGAGGCCCAAAGTCACCAGAAGGAGGGACATAATAAAGATCAGAGAAGAAATAAATAAAATTGAGAATAAAACAATAGAAAAAAATCAACAAAACCAAGAGCTGGTTCTTTGAAAAAATAAACAAATAGATAAACCCCTAGCCAGACTCATTAAGAGAAAAAGAGAATCTACACACATAAACAGAATCAGAAATGAGAATGGAAAAATCACAACGGACCCCACAGAAATACAAAGAATTGTAAGAGAATATTATGAGAATCTATATGCTAACAAGCTGGAAAACATAGAAGAAATGGACAACTTCTTAGAAAAATACAACCTTCCAAGACTGACCAAGCAAGAAACAGAAAAACTAAACAGACCAATCACCAGCAATGAAATGGAATCAGTAATCAAAAAACTACCCAAGAACAAAACCCCCAGACCAGATGGATTCACCTCTGAATTCTACCAGACATATAGAGAAGAAATAACACCGATTCTCCTTAAAGTTTTTCAAAAAATAGAAGAGGAGGGATTACTTTCAAACTCATTCTATGAAGCCAGCATCACTCTAATACCAAAACCGGGCAAAGACCTCACCAAAAAAGAAAATTACAGACCAATATCCCTGATGAACGTAGATGCAAAAATAACAAAATGGGTATAGAGGGCAAGTACCTCAACATCATAAAGGCCGTATATGACAAACCCACAGCTAACATCATACTTAACAGCGAGAAGCTGAAAGCTTTTCATCTAAGATCGGGAACAAGACAGGGATGCCCACTCTCTCCACTGTTATTCAACATAGTACTGGAGGTCCTAGCACGGCAATCAGACAAAACAAAGACATACAAGGCATCCAGATTGGTAAAGAAGAAGTCAAATTGTCACTATTTGCAGATGACATGATACTGTACATAAAAAACCCTAAAGACTCCATTCCAAAACTACTAGAACTAATATCTGAATTCAGCAAAGTTGCAGGATACAAAATTAACACACAGAAATCTGTTGCTTTCCTATACACTAATGATGAACTAACAGAAAGAGAAATCAGAGAAACAATTCCATTCACATTTGCATCAAAAAGAATAAAATACCTAGGAATAAACCTAACGAAGGAAGTGAAAGACCTGTACTCTGAAAACTACAAGACACTCCTAAGAGAAATTAAAGAGGACACTAACAAATGGAAATGCATCCCATGCTCTTGGCTAGGAAGAATAAATATTGTCAAAATGGCTATACTAACTAAAGCAATCTACAGATTCAACGCAATCCCTATCAAACTACCAACAGCTTTCTTCAATGAACTGGAACAAATAATTCTAAAATTCATATGGAATGACAAAAGACCCCGAATAGCCAAAGCAATCCTGAGAAGGAGGAATAAAACAGGGGGAATTACACTCCCTGACTTCAAGCTCTACTACAAAGCCACAGTAATCAAGACAATTTGGTATTGGCACAAAAACAGACCCACAGACCAGTGGAACAGAAGAGAAAATCCAAACATTAACCCAAACATATACAGTCAATTAATATTTGATAAAGGAGCTTTGGATATACAATGGGGAGATGACAGCCTCTTCAGCAGCCGGTGTTGGAAAAACTGGACAGCTACATGTAAGAGAATGAAACTGGACTACTGTCTAACCCCATACACAAAGGTAAACTCAAGGTGGATCAAAGACCTGAATGTAAGTCATGAAACTATAAAACTCTTAGAAAAAAACATAGGCAAAAATTTCTTGGACATAAACATGAGCGACTTCTTTATGAACTTATCTCCCCAAGCAAGGGAAACAAAAGCAAAAAGGAACAAGTGGGACTATATCAAGCTGCAAAGCTTCTGTACAGCAAAGGACACCATCAGTAGAACAAAAAGACATCCTACAGTACGGGAGAATATATTCATAAATGACGTATCTGATAAAGAGTTGACATCCAAAATATATAAAGAACTCACACACCTCAACAAACAAAAAGCAAATAATCCAATTAAGAAATGGGCAGAGGACATGAATAGACACTTCTCCAAAGAAGAAATTCAGATGGCCAACAGGCACATGAAAAGATGCTCCACATCGCTAATCATCAGAGAAATACAGATTAAAACCACAATGAGATATCACCTCACACCAGTGAGGATGGCCAACATCCAAAACACAAACAACAGCAAATGTTGGCGAGGATGTGGAGAAAAGGGAACCCTCCTACACTGCTGGTGTGACTGCAAATTAGTTCAACCATTGTGGAAAGCAGTATGGAGGTTCCTCAAAAAACTCAAAATAGAAATACCATTTGACCCAGGAATTCCACTCCTAGGAATTTACCCTAAGAATGCAGCAGCCCAATTTGAAAAGGACAGATGCACCCCTATGTTTATTGCAGCACTATTTACAATAGCCAAGAAATGGAAGCAACCTAAGTGTCCATCAGTAGATGAATGGATAAAGAAGATGTGGTACATATACACAATGGAATATTATTCAGCCATAAGAAGAAAACAAATCCTACCATTTGCAACAACATGGATGGAGCTAGAGGGTATTATGCTCAGTGAAATAAGCCAAGCCGAAAAAGACAAGTATCAAATGATTTCACTCATATGTGGAGTATAAGAACAAAGAAAATATACTGAAGGAACAAAACAGCAGCAGACTCACAGAACCCAAGAACGGACTAATAGTTACCAAAGGGAAAGGGACTGGGGAAAATGGGCGGGAAGGGAGGGATAAGAGGGAAAAAGGGGCATTACGATTAGCAGATGTAATGTTGGGGGGGCACGGGGAGGGCAGTACAACTCAGAGAAGACAAGTAGTGATTCTATAGCATCTCACTACGCTGATGGACAGTGACTGTAATGGGGTTGGTGGGGGGGACCTGATGAAGGGGTAGTTTAATAATCGTAATATTGCACATGTAACTGTAAATTAATAATAATAAAATAAATTATATTTTTAAAAAGGCAAAAAATAAAATAAAATAAAATAAAACATATTTCCCCTTAAAAAAAAAAAAGAAAAAAAAGAAATGGGCAGAGGACATGAATAGACACTTCTCCAAAGAAGAAATTCAGATGGCCAACAGGCACATGAAAAGACGCTCCACATCACTAATCATCAGGGAAATGCAGATTAAAACCACAATGAGATATCACCTCACACCAGTGAGGATGGCCAACATCCAAAACACAAACAACAACAAACGTTGGCGAGGATGTGGAGAAAGGGGAACCCTCCTACACTGCTGGTGGGAATGTAAATTAGTTCAACCATTGTGGAAAGCAGTATGGAGGTTCCTCAAAAAACTCAAAATAAAAATACCATTTGACCCAGGAATTCCACTCCTAGGAATTTACCCTAAGAATACAGCAGCCCAGTTTGAAAAAGACAGATGCACCCCTATGTTTATCGCAGCACTATTTACAATAGTCAAGAAACGGAAGCAACCTAAGTGTCCATCAGTAGATGAATGGATAAAGAAGATGTGGTACATATACACAATGGAATATTATTCAGCCATAAGAAGAAAACAAATCCTACCATTTGCAACAACATGGATGGAGCTAGAGGATATTATGCCCAGTGAAATAAGCCAGGCGGAAAAAGTCAAGTATCAAATGATTTCACTCATATGTGGAGTATAAGAACAAAGAAAAAAACTGAAGGAACAAAACAGCCGCAGACTCACAGAACCCAAGAACGGACTAATAGTTACCAAAGGGAAAGGGACTGGGGAAGATGGGTGGGAAGCGAGGGATAAGAGGGAAAAAGGGGCATTACGATTAGCAGATGTAATGTTGCGGGGGGCATGGGGAGGGCTGTACAACTCAGAGAAGACAAGTAGTGATTCTATAGCATCTCAGTATGCTGATGGACAGTGACTGTAATGGGATTGGTGGGGGGGACCTGATGAAGGGGGTAGTTTAATAATTATAATATTGCACATGTAATTGTAGATTAATGCTCCAAAATAAATTATTAAAAAAAAGAATCCTTACATATTCCTAAGGGAATATAAATAAGGAAATAAAAGTTATTCTTTCCACAGTCATTCAACAAAATAGATTATAATACAGCTGTCACTGATCAACTATCCATATGTAACAAAACCAATTTGAAGAGTTAACCACTGGTTTAATGGAAGCCGTTGTGCTTCATTACAGTGTATTAGTACATCACTGAGCCTGGAAAAATGGTACAAGTACAGACACATGCACATGCTTTTATATATATATGTGTGTGTGTGTGTGTGTTTTAACATACTTCTGATATCCCTATTGAGAAATCCATTAACTTTAAGAAGTCTTGAGAAAGATATCTTAATAGCTCATTTCAAATTTCAAATTTCATTTTAGAGAAAGTTTCCATAAAAGTCTTAAGCTATATATAAGTAAGTTACTGCTAACAGTTATCCACTACAAAATTTAAATCCAGGAACTACTAATGAGATTTTTCTAGAAAATTTCAACTAAAAGGTAGTGGAGGAAAAAAAGAATCATGTTTTTGTATGAAAATAAAAAAGCTAAGTGCTAGCAGACTGGTTAATATAGTAAAACCTCACTGAGTAATTATCTAAGGAACACAGAGTAACAACTAAGCCAAGAAACGAAAACAGCATTTCTCCAACAGAAGGCTGCTTTAAAAGAGGGGCGATTATTCTAAACTAGTAAAGTTCAACAACAGAGATTTTACTCTATTTGTAGATGCTCCGCTATCTAACACCACTAAGTACCAAACAATTCCAAAGGCAACCTGCTCTGATTCAGTTCCTATGACCCAAAAAAGCCCTTTTATCTTGATAGAAAGGGTACTAGGAAACAAAGTAAAATTATCATTTGTTAAAACAAATACATTCAAATATTTATCAAAACAAATATATTGTATATAATAAGTATAAAAATACATGGAGATGTTTAACAAATTAGTAATTTTAAATATAAACAGCAATACTTACAGTATGAAAAATACACTGTTTACTCATTTAACAACCACAGGGCTACATATCACATTATCATCAAAAATTGACAAATCTAAAGGCAATGTTTAAGCCAGAACAGAGAACTTCCTCCCAATTACATAAATCCAAACAAATAAAACCAAAATTCTCATTTCCATAAAAATTCAACTTTAATATTGAGAACACTTTTCCAAAATCCACTAAACTCGATTATCAAAATGGCCACGTCCCTTTACTCCTTTAGATCACCCACAGAAAGCACTCCAATCCCAGTCTCTTTGGTCCTTTAGTTCACTCTTACATAGCATATCAGATTATTTTTCCAAACGTATTTGGTACCATTCCCTTCACTCAAAATACCTCAGTGCCACCCCTGACCAGATACCCCCAGTGTTTAAAGGACTTTGGGTTCAAATTCCTCAGCCTGGTAACCAAGGCTCCAACCTTCCTTTCAGGCCTGCTCTCAGAAATCTTCTAGAGGAATCTTCTTCAGTTGTATCGTTTGATCCACTGACTTTAGGATACCTTGCACTTTCATAATTAACAAAATATTTTATTCTTAAAATTAATACTGTAGAAAACAATGCAAAATTTTCTATACAAATTTAAATGCTGGTAAGAATAAATGTATTCAAGTCTCATTTATGTATTTTAAGAGAGCACACTTATTTCTATTTATTATCAAAGATGACTGAGATGAAGAAAAGATTTGAAAAAGAACTAGATCTGCATGTTCTCTCAAGATTTTAAGATACCATATGGCAATACTTCCATTCAATTTTTGAACAAAATTCAAGTGAAAGAACTGGTTTTGATAAGAGATTTGAAAACCCTGGATATTTCTAAATACTTGAACTCACCTGGTAATATTTTATGATTCGCCATCAGGGCCTAATCTATTTCTAAATTAAATAGGCCAGTAAGTTGACACTACTTCTTCGGAGAAAGCACTTCCCCAATTCACCCTGGAATTAATTTTTTTAAGGGAAAAATTAATTTATTTTCATAACTATAAATACTATATTGGCAAGTTTGGGCTGTTACTAACACATCTCTGAGCACAAGAAGATATCCTGAGCTTAAGAAACAAAACTTTAACTTTTCCCAAGACTATTAGGAAAACTTATTTAAACAAAACCACTGAATTAAAATTAACTAGAACATAATGGCATAAAGACAGTTTCCCAAATACTAAATACCTTTGCTAAAATATTTACTTATTGTGGGAAAAGTGTCTGACATTTATGGAAAAATAAATAAATAAATAAAAATAAAAACTTCTTTCACTCACACTCACACACACCACAAACAAAAAAACCTACCAAAACTAATCCTTGGTTTAAAATTTTCAAATAGCAGAGAAAACATTTATCAACTTGGTACCTATGGTAAATCAGTTATGTACTGGAGACACTGACAACCGCACAAAAAGGAGGGTGAGGCAGCACCTGAGATATCAGACCTACTCAATAATACTTAGAGCCCCAGAACTAAGAGATCAGCAGCGTCTTGAGCTGTGACAGCTACCAAGAGGATTATCTCCATGTACCCCATTACCATTAGCAAGTCCACAGCAAAGGTAGAAAAGAAAGACAAGAGTCAAAGAATACAAAAGAAAGGAGTAGAGAGTCAAGGAAAGAGTTGGAGGTAAGGACAGAAAGAAGGGAAGAGAACGAAATGTAAAAGACTAGAAAGAGGAGGGGGGAAAATCACAAGAGAGGAGGTGTTGCTGAGGTACAGAGAAGGCTACATCTGCCTCAGGGACTTAGACCCAAAGTTAATAGGCCACTCCCAATGGGGAGTTGTCTAAGAAGCCATTTTAAGAAAGTTTTGGGAAAACCATTCTTAGATAACCCCTAATTTTTTACATGAATTGAACCCAGAATCTATCTTCCTGGAAATGTTCTCAAAATGCATTCTTTTATTACATTTTATTGTAAACACTATAAATTATGAATTTTTATTTTTGGGTTTTAGTCAGAATCTGTTCTAAATCTAGGTTTAAATTAATATCTGACTTGTAATCCTCAAGTGATATATCAGTACTAACCCCTTTTTAAAAAATAAAATGACATCTGGTGATTCATATAACATCATAGACAACAAAAACCTTAAAACATAAAAGAGGTTAAAACAAAAGATAAAACATCTTAGATGAAATATGTCTTAATCCAGGTACCTATGAAAGTCATGCAAGATATAGCAGATGGTCCTGACACAAGCATTTTGTTTTTAAAAGGTGCAGGAATCAAAGAACTGATGAGGTGAATGGGCCTGGAGTTATGGAAATATAAAAAGTATTTTAAGGGGAAAAACAGTAAAAATTCAGAGTCAAGAAGAGTTAATGAAATGCCATTAAAGACAGATGATAAATTAGATTCCACTTTTGTTTCATCTCTCCGAATGGAAGGGTATCTCTCATTGATCTTGGCATCCTCATTAGGATTCAGGCTGAGGGGATGTTAGTGAGAATTCTTTAAAGATGTTGGAAACTCTGAAACCAGTACTATAGATTCTGGTAGTCTTTCCTGTCATAAGAAACATTGCAGGAGCTTAGAATCTCTTCATAGCCTTTTCTTATACCACTTCTTTGACTGGAGGACTCAAAAACTATATAAAGCAGGCCCTTAGGCCTTTTCTTTTTGCAGAAAATATAATTTACATTTGTTTGTTTATAGTACATTTGTCATGTAATTTTACATTTGCTCACCAGGAAAAGACCCTTCTCAAAACTGTTCTACACTACTAAGGTTTTATCAGACAGTATCTAACCATGTTGTAAATGCCTAATTCAGCCAGAATTAATTCCTGAACCATTCTCTCTCTAACTTCTGAATCAGAATCACCACTGAGATGTTGGGGCCCTCGGATCTGGCTTTCTGTATATTTTATCTAATTGTTTATTTTTTCCAGCTTTCCAACTGCCTTATATTGCCACTATCCTTCCACCCCAACTCTTTACTTTCCTCTTATACACACACACACGAAGAGTATCAGTATCACTAGGCACGTATGTATGCACATACACATATATGCATACACACACACAGTAGACACACATGGCCGATATCAGAGTATAAACCAAAGATAAAAATAGTAACATTGCAAAGTAGGAATAAATCCATTTATTATTATTTCCAAGATAAAATAAAACTGTGGCTAGTTACTACAACTCACCAGATGGTTCTTCAGGCTCACTCTCATTTTCTTCCTCAGGTGGGGCTTGAGGGGGTGGTGGAGGAAGCTTCTTTTCTTTCTCTGCTTTAGCATTTCTTTCTTCTTCTGAATAATACTCATCTTCTGAGAGGTTGGCCAAGCTTTCATCCATCTCTCTGTACTCTACCTATATGAAGATTATACCAGGGAAAGCTAAATACAGTGAACATCTAAAATCAGGGACTCAATTTGGAACCATCAGTGAACATGAATTGCTTTTTAACTTCAAATTTTAAAGGAAATAACAAGAACAGGCTAGCTCATAATAGGTAACTATTAAAAACATAATCTTTTATGAAATATTAATGACACGTCAATTAAAAAAAAACTCTCATGAAAGAGTCTTGTGTCAGTTCTGATTTAGCCCAGTCTATAAATTTCACATCACAGTACTGACATTCATTCAGATCAATAACTCTGAAACTCAACTCTAAAAAAAAATATTCTTAATGTGTGTGTGTATATATGTGTATGTATATATATCATGTTTACATACTGGAAGTGTCAACAAAAGACTAAAATACCCCTCAGACAAAAATATAGTTAACTAGATGCAGGATACAAACTTAATACACAGAAATCTGTTGCATTCCTATACACTAACGATGAACTAGTAGAAAGAGAAATCAGGAAAACAACTCCATTTACAATTGCATCAAAAAGAATAAAATACCTAGGAATAAAACTAACCAAGGAGGTGAAAGACCTATACCCTGAAAACTACAAGACACTCATGAGAGAAATTAAAGAAGACACCAATAAATGGAAATATATCCTGTGCTCATAGATAGGAAGAATTAATATTGTCAAAAAGGCCATCCTGCCTAAAGCAATCTACAGATTCAATGCAATCCCTATCAAAATACCAACAGCACTCTTCAATGAACTGGAACAAATAGTTCTAAAATTCATATGGAACCACAAAAGACCCCGAATAGCCATAGCAATCCTGAGAGGAAGAACAAAGTGGGGGGATTATGCTCCCTAACTTTAAGCTCTATTACAAAGCCACAGTAATCAAAACAATTTGTTACTATCACGAGAACAGACCCGTAGGTCAACAGAACAGAAAAGAGCCTAGATATAAACCCACACATTTATGGCCAATTAATATACGATAAAGAAGCCATGGATATACAATGGGGAAATGACAGCCTCTTCAGCAACTGGTGTTGGCAAAACTGGACAGTTACATGTAAGAGAAGGAAACTGGATTATTGTCTAACTCCAAACACAAAAGTAAACTTGAAATGGATCAAAGACCTGAATGTAACTCATGAAACCATAAAACTCATAGAAGAAAACATAAGCAAAAATCTCTTGAATATAAACATGAGCAACTTTTTCTTGAACACATCTCCTCGGGCAAGGGAAACAGAAGCAAGATTTTGAACAAACAGGACTACATCAAACTAAGAAGCTTCTGTATAGCAAAGGACACCATGAGCAGAACAAAAAGGCATCCTACAGTATGGGAGAATATATTTGTAAACGACTTATCCAATAAGGGGTTAACATCTACAATAAAGAGCTCACACGCCTCAACACCCAAAAAACAAATAACCAGATTAAAAAATGGACAGAGGATATGAAGAAACTTCTCCAAAGAAGAAATTCAGATGGTCAATAGGCGCATGAAAAGATCCTCCACATTGCTAATCATCAGGGAAATGCAATTAAAATCACAGTGAGATATCACCTCACACCAGTTAGGATAGGATAGGCCAACATCCAAAAGACAAGGAACAACAAATGGAGAAAGGGGAACCTTCCTACATTGTTGGTGGGAATGTATATTAGCTCAACCATTGTGGAAAGCAATATGGATGTTCGTCAAAAAACGAAAAATAGAAATACCGTTTGACCTAGAAATTCCACTCCTAGGAATTTACCCAAAGAAAACAAGATCCCTGATTCAAAAAGACATATGTACCCCTATGTTTATTGCAGCACTATTTACAACAGCCAAGATATGGAAGCAACCTAAGTGTCCACCAGTGGATGAATGGATAAAGATGATGTGCTACATATACACAATGGAATATTACACAGCCATAAGAAGAAAACAAATCCTACCGTTTCCAATAACATGGATGAAGCTAGAGGGTATTATGCTCAGTGAAACAATCCAGGCGGAGAAAGACAAGTACCAAACGATTTCCCTCATTTGTGGAGTATAACAACAAAGCAAAACTGCAGGAACAAAACAGCGGCAGACTCACAGACTCCAAGAAGAAACTAGTTGTTACCAAAGGGAAGGGATTGGGAAGGGCTGAGTGGAGAGGGAGGAAGAAGGGGATTAAGGAGCATTATAATGAGCATATACAATATAGGTAGGTCATAGGGAAGGCTGTACAGCATGAAACAAGTAATGACTCTACAGCATCTTACTACGCTGATAGACAAGTGATTGCAGCGGGATGGGAGGGGGACTTGATAATATGGGTGAATGTTGAAACCACAACATTGCCCATGTGAAACCTTCGTAAGACTGTATATCAGTGATACCTTAATTAAAAAAATATATATATATATACAGAATAACAATGCCAGTGTAATGTCAAGCACATACTTTCTAACTACTACTCCATAGGAAAACAGCAAAAGAATTCCAGAAACCAAATGGGAGATAGGGAATATACACTGCAAATGGAAGCAGTCAAATTGAAACTATGAAAACGTCCATTTGCTTAAAATATAAGGTGACTTAAGGAGATGAATGATGAGTGCAAAGAATCCTGTGACAACAAATTAAGTAGTAAGTGATAAAGAAATGGAGGCTACAGGTCTTACCACTAATTTATACACTGGCTATAAAGGAGAGAATCAAGTTAATATGTAGAAAGAGGAAGCAGTCTTAATGAATGTATTATTGGGGCTAAGACAACCTAGAATAGGGATGTTTGTCAAAATACACATGTGTAGTATATTACAAACAGTCATCAACCTTAGAACACTATCAAATTATCATTGTGACCCTCACCCTAATAAAGATTCCAGGAAGCCACAGAAAAAAACAGCTATTTCAGATTCAATGAAAAAATAGAGTGAAATAAAAATAATTTATTACATGTGAAAACAGAGCAAAGACAACATGGTTTCCACATACACATGAATTAGACTTCTGAAATGAAAAGCCCTGTGGGTTACAGTGAATATAATCTATTTTAACCTTCAAAAAATCTTTGACATAGATCCAGATGGCTGGCTGCTTTTACCGACACACACACACACATTTTTTTAGTGACATGACCACAGGATCTGAGGGATGGGGGAATGGTGGCTAGGGCAGTAACAGGGATTGTTAGAAAATGGAAATAAAAATAAAGCATAAATTGAACAGTTCTGATCCATGCTCTAAAAATCTTATTTAACACACAAATAACTGTAGTCATATATCAAATGCTGAACACTGAGTGGCACAATAGAGAACATTATGAATCAGAGTCTCCCTGACCTTAAACTGAAACTCTAGACGCAAACAAAAGATCCTGATCAGGTGACCATATCTTAAGGACTTCACAATATCCAAAAATGTAGAAACTACATCCTACTTGACTGAGATAAACTATAGGAACAGACCTCAGGACAATGGGTAAGAAAGCAGGAAGGAGGGAAAAAAGTTTCAGGGGGAGAGGGGTCAGAAAATGTAATATACGTGTCCAGTACGCAGTTCCCTTTCTCTGTTTACCCCTCAACAATGCTTGACCCCTTCCTAACCCAACGATTAAGCCCTTTAATACTCTGCCCATCAATCCTACCCATTAGATAAATAACCACTTGACAAGTGCCTACCATGGAACTGGGAAATGCGCAAATTCTGAGACAAACACAAACAACGTAAGATCCTTTCTACTGCAGTAGTGCAACTTTTCCTAAGGGATGTTCCCTAAGACACAAGGCCCTTTGAAGGAAAAAGGAATCCAAGAATAAGTTTGTGAAACACTGCCTTCTTTATAGGCCCCTACAGGAAATCACAGTACATATTAAAGATACTGAGAAGTTTTGCAGCAAAAACTACCTTTCTAACTTTTTTTAATCCAATGGTTTGATGAAGTAGTAACTACTAACAAGGAATACACTTGGAAGAAGTTGGTCTAGAGAGTTTTTAGTTTTCAAGAAAAAAGAGATTAGAAAAATACCTAGCAGTAGTAGGAGCAAGTTCTAAAGGTAGTGTTTTAAAAAAACAACTACAAAAAAAAAATCTCCGTGTTCCACAAACCTTAGGATTCTTCGGGATTTATTAATTTTTAAATATATTTTTAAAAGAAGTAAATATAGACTCATATGTGTTAAAACAAACTTTAACCCTTTAGAGGACCTGTGAACTCGTACTACTTGGGTCACTCAATTTTGGGTAAACCTAAGAGCGAAATTTCTTCTGTCATCTTGATTCAATTGAGGGAGTGTCATGAGATGGTGAGGCAAGCTAAAAAACATCCAACCCAAACAATCTTCCTTTCACACTACTTATCAATCAGCAACTGGGTTTTTTAAATACTGCATAAGCAAAATACAAAAATAAAATTAAGATTCTGAGGCTGAAACAAGACTGCAACTATTATACATGGCCTCTACTCTCTAATTTTGCTCTATCAAAATAGCCTCATTTTACTTGAAGATGGACAAAATAAATGTTATAATTTTAAACTTGTTAATAGTAAAGAGGCAAGTAGTATTTTATTTTGGGGTTTTGCATAAAACTTTATTTTGTAAAAAAGGGTTTCTCCACGTAATAGGAAGTTAAAAAACTATCTTAAAGAATCACACAAACTCTAAAAAATAAAAACTATTCCACTGAGAAAAGGAATTAGATACTCTGAACACAGAGAATTGGGAATCTCTTACCCTAAGTAAAATCCTCAGACTTCAGAGTTGTAGAACTCTGAAGGACATAAAAATGTCCCACTTATTCCTACTTTTATACTACATAACTCTCAAATTTACATCTCTAGAGATTCTCCCTTCTCTTTCACATCCTTTCTGTAATGACTGATTCACTCACTTCCTAATCACCTAAAAGCTTCTGTCTTTTTTGTTTTAGCATTTCTTCTTTTAAACCTAGGGCACAACTGCCAGATTAAATTTCCAAATACCTGGTATTTTCAGATAAAACAGGTGAATGCCATATTACACATATCCCCTGCATACACATCAGAACTCTTTGAAAAAAGGCCTGTCTACACTGGGCTCAACTTGCTTTTTTTTATTCCTTTATTGGATACTCCATCCCTTGAGGTTTGTTTCCCCTGGTCCCCTGGCTATCAATAGGTCAGCTTTCCAGTTCCCTGCTTCCTAGCTGCTCCTCAAAATAAACACATTACCCATTTTCTTTTGAGAGTATCAGTGTTAAACACAATGGAAGAACAGGATAACAGAAGAATTACAAAGAAATCTTATAGCATGCTCCAAATTGATCTACAGATGCAACACAATCCCAGTAAGAATCTCAGCTGCCTTTTTTGCAGAAATCAATAACCTGATCCTAAAGTTCATTTGGAAATGTAAGAGATAGAGAATAGCCAACACAGTCTTGAAAGGCAGTACAAAGTGAGAGAACCCAATTTCAACACAGTGCAAAGCTACAGTAATTAGGACTATGTGGTACTGGCATAAGAACAGAAGCATAGATCAGTGGGATAGAATTGAAAGTACAGAAATAAGCCCTTACATTTATGGCCAATTAACAAGAGTGTCAACCATTTAAAGGGAAAAGAGAAGAGAAGAGTATTCAACAAACTGTTGGGACAAGAGGACATCCATATACAAAAGAATGAAGTTGAACCCCCTACCTCATACCATACACAAAAACTAACCCCAAAATGATCATGGACCTAAAGAGCTAAAACTATAAAACTCTCAGAAGAAAACAGGAGTAAATCTTCATGACATTGGATTAGGCAGTGGTTTCTTAGGTACAACACCAGAATTAACAGGGACCAAAGGGGAAAAAAATAGGTAAATTGAATATAAGAATTTAAAAATTGGTAATCAACATATGTAAAGAACTCTACTCAATAAAAAAGACCCACAATAGTAAGAATCTAGAAATTAATTACAAGGAAAAAACTGGCAGAAATGACAAACACATAGAGGCTAAACAACATGCTACTAAACAACCAATGGGTCAATGAAGAATGCAAAGAGGAAATTAAAAATCACCTGGAGACAAATGAAAATGGAAATAAAATTGTTCGAAATCATTGGGAGGCAGCAAAAGGAGGTCTAAGAGCGAAGTTCATGGAGATACAGGCCTACCTCAAGAAGCAAGAAAAATACCAAGTAAACAATCTAATCTTATACCTAAGGACCTAGAAAAAGAAGAACACCCAAAGTTAGCTGAAAGAAGGAAATCATAAAGATCAGAGCAGAAATGAAATAGAGACTAAAAAAACAATTAAAAAGATCAATGAAACTCAGTGCTGGTTCTTTGAAAAGATAAACAAAACTGACAAACCTTTAGTCAGATTCATCAAGAAAAAAAGAGAGAATTCAAATAAAATGAGAAATGAAAGAGAAGCTACAACCAATATCACAGAAATACAAAGGATTATAGGAGAGTACTAGAAAAATTATATGCCAACAATTTGGACAACCTTTTAAGAAATAGATAAATTCCTAGCAACACACAATCTTCCTGGACTGAATCAGGACGAAATAGAAAATCTAAGCAGACCTATTACTAGTAACAAAATTGGATTGGTAATCAAACACCCACCACAAACAAAAGTGCAGGACCAGATGCCTATAAAAGAAAATTATACCAAACATTTAAAAAAAGAGTTATACCTATCCTTCTCAGCTATTCCAAAAAATAGAAGAGGAAGAAACTGTCCCAGGTTCATTCTATGAGGTTAGCATTATCCTGATACCAAAACCAAAGACACCACAGAAAAAGAAAATTACAGGCCAACATTCCTAATGAGCACAGATGCAAAAATCCTCAACAAAATATTAGCAAGCTGAATTCAACAATATACTAAAAGGACCATTCACCATGATCAAGTGGAATTACTCAAGGAATTCAAGGTTCAATATCTGTAAACCAATCAACATGATACACCACACTGACAAAATGAACGATAAATGATCATATGCTCATCTCAATAGATACAGGAAAAGCATTTGACAAAATTCAACATTCATTCATGATAAAAATTCTCAACAAAGTGTGTGTAGAGGGAATATAACACAATATAATAAAGGCCATATATGACAAATCCACAGCTAACGTAATACTCAATGGTGAAAAGATGAAAGCTTTTCCTTTTTCCTCTAAGATCAGGAACAAGAAAGGATGTCTACTCTCACCACTTTTAATCAACACAGGACTTGAAGTCCTAGCCTCAGCAACCAGACAAGAAAAATAAAAGGCACCCACATTGGTAAGGAAGAAGTAAAACTGTCACTATTTGCAGACAACATGATACTGTACATCACAAACCCTAAAGACACCACCAGAAGACTATTACAACTAATAAATGAATTCAGTAAAATTATAGGACACAAAATTGAAATACAGAAATCTATTGTGTTTCTATACATTAATGATAAAGTAGCAGCAAGAGAAATTAACAATCCCATTTAAAATTGCATCAAAAAGAATAAAATACCTAAGAATAAATTTAACCAGGGAAGTGAAAGACGTATACTTTGAAAACTATAAGATACTGATGAAAGAAACAGAAAATGACAAATAAATGGAAAGATATACCATTGTAATGAATTGGAAAAATATTGTTAAAACGTTCATACTACCCAAAGTAATCTACAGGGATTCAATACTATCCCTATCAAAATAGAAATGGTATTTTTCATAGAATTAGAATATCCTAAAGTTTATATGGTACCACAAAGATCTTGTCATCCTGAGAAAGAAGAACAAAGATGGAAGTATCACAATACCAGATTTCAAACTATATATACTACAAAGCTATAGTAATCAAAGCAGTATGGCACTGGTACCAAACTAGACACATAGATCAATGGAACAAAATGAAGCCCTGAAATAAACCCACACTTATACGGTCAATTTACAACAAGGGAGGCAAGAATATATAATGGAAAAAAGACAGTCTCTTCAATAAATTGAATAAATTGTGTTTGGAAAACTGGACAGCTACATGGAAAAGAATAAAACCGGACCACTTACGTAAACCATACACAAAAATAAACTCAAAATGGTGTAAAGACCTGAAATCATAAAACTCTTAAAAGCAAAACACAGGAAATAATGGACATCAGCCTTAGTAGTATTTTTCTGGATCTGTCTTCTCAGGCAAAGGAAACAAATGCAAAAATAAACAATTGGGACTACATCAAACTAAAAAGCTTCTGCACCACAAAGAAAACCATTAGCAAAATGAAAAAGCAACATACTGAATGGGAGAATATATTTGCAAATGATACATCTGATAATGGGTTAATATCCAAAATATATAAAGAACTCATACAACTCTAGCACACAGAAGATAAGTAGTGACTCTAAAGCATCTTACTTTGCTGATGGACAGTGACTGTAATGGGGTATGTGGTGGGGACTTGATAATAGGGGGTAATGTAGTAACCACAATGTTGCTCATGTGAAACCTGAGCATAAGATTGTATATCAATGATACCTTAATAAAAAAAGAAAAAAACTCATACAACTCAATTCCAAAAACAATCTGATTAAAAAATGGGCAGAGAAACTGAACAGACATTTTTTCCAAAGAAGAAAGACATACAGATGCCCACAGACACATGAAAAGATGCTCAACATCACAAATCACCTGGAAATTAAAACCAAAGCCACAATGAGACATCACCTCACACCAGTCAGAATAGCAAGTAACAAAAATACAAGAAATAACAGTGTTGGTGAGGATGTGGAAGAAAGGGAACCCTCATGCAGCTGGTGGGAATGTAAGCTGGTCCAGCTACTACAGAACACAGTATGTAGGTTCCTAAAAAAATTGAAAATAGTAACAGCATACAAAATAATAATTCCACTCCTAGATATTCACCTGAAGAAAAACAAAAACTAATTCAAAAAGATATACATACCCCTATGTTTACTGCTATATTATTTATGATAGCCAATATATGGAAGCAAAGTAATTTTCCATGGAACAGATGAATGGATAAAGAAGATGTGGTATACACACACACATAGAATATTACTCAGAAAGAAAAAGGAATGAAATCTTGTCATTTGTGATAACATGGATGGACCTAGAGGGTATTATGCTGAGTGAAATAAGTCAGACAGAAAAAGACAAATACCATATGATTGTATGCAGAATCTAAAAAAACACAACAAATGAACAAAACAAAACAGAAATGGACTCATAAATACAGAGAACAACCTGGTGGCTGCCAGAGGGGAGAGAGGTGGATGTGCAAACAGATGAAGGGCATAAAAGGTACAGACTTCCAATTATAAAATAAATAAAAGTAACAAGGATGAAAAGTAAAGTCTAAAGAAAATAGTCCATAATACTGTAATAACTTCGTATGGTGACAAATGGTAAGTATGCCTAATTGTAGTGAGCATTTCATAATATATATAACTGTTGAATCACTATGTTGTGCACCTGAAACAAATACAATATCATACATCAACTATACTTCAATAAAAAAGGTAAATAACCACCAACAACAAATGTGGGCGAGGATGTGGAGAAAGGGGAACCCACCTACACTGCTGGTGGGAATGTAAATTAGTTCAACCATTGTGGAAAGCAGTATGAAGGTTCCTCAAAACTCTCAAAATAGAAATACCATTTGACCCTGGAATTCCACTCCTAGGAATTTACCCTAAGAATGCAGCAGCCCAGTTTGAAAAAGACAGATGCACCCCTATGTTTATCACAGCACTACTTACAATAGCCAAGAAATGGAAGCAACCTAAGTGTCCATCAGTAGATGAATGGATAAAGAAGATGTGGTATATATACACAATGGAATATTATTCAGCCATAAGAAGAAAACAAATCCTACCATTTGCAACAGCATGGATGGAGCTAGAGGGTATTACGCTCAGTGTAATAAGCCAGGCAGAGAAAGACAATTACCAAATGATTTCACTCATATGTGGAGTATAAGAACAAAGAAAAAACTGAAGGAACAAAACAGCAACAGACTTACAGAACCCAAGAATGGACTAACAGTTACCAAAGGGAAAGGGACTGGGGAAGATGGGTGGGAAGGGAGGGATAAGGGGGGAAAAGGGCTATTACAATTAGCACACATAATGTAGCGGGGGTGGGGTGGGGTAGGGGTATACGGGGAAGGCAGTATAACACAGAGAAGACAAGTAGTGATTCTATAACATCCTTCTACGCTGATGGACAGTGAATGCAATGGCGGTATGTGGTGGGGATTTGATAATAGGGGGAGTCTAGTAACCATAATGTTGCTCATGTAATTGTATATTAATAATAGCAACAACAACAACAAAAATACAGAAAAAAAAGGTAACTTACTTTAAAAATGAGCCAAGGATTTGAGAAGACATTCACCAAAGAAGATATACAAATGGTCAATAGCACAAGATGCCCAACATCATTAAGAATTAGGGTAATACATACCAAAACCACAATGAGATACCACTTCACATCCACATCTTTAATAAAAAGACAGTATCAAGTGTTGACAAGGACATGGAGAAACTGGAACCCTCATACAATGCCAGTGGGAATGTAAAATGATAAAGTTGCTATGGAAAACTGGCAGTTCCTCAAAAAGTTAAACACAGACATACCATACGACTCTGCAATTCCACTCCTATGTATATACCTAAGAGAACTGAAAGCATGTTCAGAGAAACATTTTTTAATAAATGCTCATAGCAGCATTATTCGTAATAGCCAAGAAGTGGAAACAACCAAATGTCCATCAAATGATGACTGGATAAACAAAATGCGGTATATCCAGATATTATTCCACCAGAGTTATCAAGTACTGAATGGAAGTAAGGAATCTTTGAAAACACACTAAAGCAAGACACAAAAGACCTATGTTACATGATTCCATTTATATAAAATGTCTAGAATGAGCAAATCCATAAACAGAAAGGAGTTCAGAGGTTGCCAAGGGTTGGGGGAAGGGGAAAATGGAGAGTGACTGTCAATGATATAGATGTCTTTTGGAGATGATGGAAATGTCCTAAAATTGACTGGTTTTGGTCGCATAACTTTGTGAATATGCTAAAAATCGCTGAATCATATGCTTAAAAGTGGTAAATTTAATGGTATATGTGAATTATCCCAATACATCCCATTTTTTAAAAACAGCTTATCAACATGGTTTTTGGCCACATTTTGTACTGAAATAGTAAAATAAAACAATTTGGGTTTCTGCTTCTGTATCACTTCTGAAAGATGGGAGTCGTAACCTCTATGATTTTCTAACCCATGTTTGGTAAAAGCCCCCAAAAGCCTTTCCTCTTAATTAGCACAGGGTATTTGTTCTTGGAGAGAGATCTCTAAGTGGGCAGCTGGATCTGAGGGTCCTCAGTTTGGGTACTGTTCATCTCAAAAAGATCCTTATAACCAGAAGGAGGGACATAATAAAGATAAGAGAAGAATGAAATAAAATTGAGAAGAATAAAACAATAGAAAAAATCTATGAAGCCAAGAGCTGGTTCTTTGAAAAAATAAATAAAATAGATAAACCGCTAGCCAGACTCATTAAGAGAAAAAGAGAATCTACACACATAAACACAATCAGAAATGAGAAAGGAAAAATAACGACAGACCCCACAGAAATACAAAGAATTATAAGAGAATATTATGAGACTCTATATGCTAACAAGCTGGAAAACATAGAAGAAATGGACGACTTCTTAGAAAAATACAACCTTCCAAGACTGACCAAACAAGAAACAGAAAAACTCAGCAGACCAATCACCAGTAACGAAATTGAATCAGTAATCAAAAAACTACCCAAGAACAAAACCCCCGGACCTGATGGATTGATTCACCTCTGAATTCTACCAGACATATAGAGAAGAAATAACACCCATTCTCCTTAAAGTTTTCCAAAAAACAGAGGAGGAGGGAATACTTCCAAACTCATTCTATGAAGCCAGCATCACTCTAATACCAAAACCGGGCAAAGACCTCACCAAAAAAGAAAATTACAGACCAATATCCCTGATGAACGTAGATGCAAAAATACTCAACAAAATATTAGCAAACCGAATTCAAAAATACATCAAGAGGATCATACACCATGATCAAGTGGGATTCATCCCAGGGATGCAAGGATGGTACAACATTCGAAAATCCATCAACATCATCCACCACATCAACAAAAAGAAGAACAAAAACCACATGATCATCTCCATAGATGCTGAAAAAGCATTTGACAAAATTCAGCATCCATTCCTGATTAAAACTCTCAACAAAATGGGTATAGAGGGCAAGTACCTCAACATCATAAAGGTTATATATGACAAACCCACAGCTAACATCATACTTAACGGCGAGACGCTGAAAGCTTTTCATCTAAGATCGGGAACAAGACAGGGATGCCCACTCTCTCCACTGTTATTCAACATAGTACTGGAGGTCCTAGCCATGGCAATCAGACAAAACAAAGACATACAAGGCATCCAGATTGGTAAAGAAGAAGTCAAATTGTCACTATTTGCAGATGACATGATACTGTACATAAAAAACCCTAAAGACTCCACTCCAAAACTACTAGACCTAATATCTGAATTCAGCAAAGTTGCAGGATACAAAATTAACACACAGAAATCTGTTGCTTTCCTATACACTAATGATGAACTAACAGAAAGAGAAATCAGAAAAACAATTCCATTCACAATTGCATCAAAAAGAATAAAATACCTAGGAATAAACCTAACGAAGGAAGTGAAAGACCTGTACTCTGAAAACTACAAGACACTCCTAAGAGAAATTAAAGAGGACACTAACAAATGGAAATTCATCCCATGCTCTTGGCTAGATAGAATAAATATTGTCAAAATGGCTATACTACCTAAAGCAATCTACAGATTCAATGCAATCCCTATCAAATACCAACAGCTTTCTTCAATGAACTGGAACAAATAGTTCTAAAATTCATATGGAACCACAAAAGACCCCAAATAGCCAAAGCAATCCTGAGAAGGAGGAATAAAACAGGGGGAATTACGCTCCCTGACTTCAAGCTCTACTACAAAGCCACAGTAATCAAGACAATTTGGCATTGACACAAAAACAGACCCACAGACCAGTGGAACAGAATAGAAAATCCAAACATTAACCCAAACATATACAGTCAATTAATATTTGATAAAGGAGCCTTGGATATACAATGGGGAGATGAAAGCCTCTTCAACAGCCGGTGTTGGAAAAACTGGACAGCTACATGCAAGAGAATGAAACTGGAATACTGTCTAACCCCATACACAAAGGTAAACTCAAGGTGGATCAAAGACCTGAATGTAAGTCATGAGACCATAAAACTCTTAGAAAAATACATAGGCAAAAATTTCTTGGACACAAACATGAGCGACTTCTTTATGAACTTATCTCCCCAAGCAAGGGAAACAAAAGCAAAAAGGAACAAGTGGGACTATATCAAGCTGCAAAGCTTCTGTACAGCAAAGGACACCATCAGTAGAACAAAAAGACATCCTACAGTACGGGAGAATATATTCATAAATGACGTATCTGATAAAGGGTTGACTTCCAAAATATATAAAGAACTCACACACCTCAACAAACAAAAAGCAAATAATCCAATTAAGAATTGGGCAGAGGACATGAATAGACACTTCTCCCAAGAAGAAATTCAGATGGCCAACAGGCACATGAAAAGATGCTCCACATCGCTAATCATCAGAGAAATGCACATTAAAACCACAATGAGATATCATCTCACACCAGTGAGGATGGCCAACATCCAAAACACAAACAACAACAAATGTTGGCGAGGATGTGGAGAAAAGGGAACCCTCCAACACTGCTGGTGGGACTGCAAATTAGTTCAACCATTGTGGAAAGCAGTATGGAGGTTCCTCAAAAAACTCAAAATAGAAATACCATTTGACCCAGGAATTCCACTCCTAGGAATTTACCCTAAGAATGCAGCAGCCCAATTTGAAAAGGACAGATGCACCCCTATGTTTATTGCAGCACTATTTACAATAGCCAAGAAATGGAAGCAACCTAAGTGGCCATCAGTAGATGAATGGATAAAGAAGATGTGGTACATATACACAATGGAATATTATTCAGCCATAAGAAGAAAACAAATCCTACCATTTGCAACAACATGGATGGAGCTAGAGGGTATTATGCTCAGTGAAATAAGCCAAGCCGAAAAAGACAAGTATCAAATGATTTCACTCATATGTGGAGTATAAGAACAAAGAAAAAATACTGAAGGAACAAAACAGCAGCAGACTCACAGAACCCAAGAACGGACTAATAGTTACCAAAGGGAAAGGGACTGGGGAGGATGGGTGGGAAGGGAGGGACAAGGGGGAAAAAGGGGCATTACGATTAGGAGATGTAATGTTGTGGGGGCACAGGGAGGGCTGTACAACTCAGAGAAGATGAGTAGTGACTCTATAGCATCTCACTATGCTGATGGACAGTGAGTGTAATGGGGTTGGTGGGGGGGACCTGATGAAGGGGGTAGTTTAATCACCATAATATTGCACATGTAATTGAAGATTAATGATACCAAAATAAAGTATAAAAATAAATAAATAAAAGAAGATCCTTATACACACTACCTAGTAAAACATTATATGCAGATAGAAAATCTGCTTATGCATAAAGTATATAAATCACACGATTTTAAATATTTACTTATTTAAAAATTACATGTACATATATTTCTGGTTTTCTCAACTGGACCATGAAATCTCCAGGAAAAGATCCACGTTTAAAGTCTGAACCCTAGGACTACTGCCCCAGTGCCAGCACACTACTGGTGTTCCATGTGGTCCTTTGTTTTCAGAAGCTTATGATATCATATCACAACAAAAGTGGAGAGCTTACGTTCCAGTTCCACCACTTAACTATGTGACACAGGCAAGTTGCCTGAACTTGTGTGCCTCAGTTTGCTCATTCCTTAAATGGGACTAACAATACCTGCATATTGGTGTTTAGCAAAAATAAAATTTTGGTGACGTTCTGAACACAGCATCTGGCACCCAGATTAATGAGGCAGCTATTGTCTGTTTTACTGTTTTGTGACAAATCTTTTTCTTTCTATATATCTGCACCTTGACTAACTGATATCAGCCTTTTTAGTCAGCTTTCACATCGGTAAAAATCTGTCAAAAGATTGCTGAGAGGATAAAAGGAAAACTCCCAGCCGACTGCAAGGGCAAAAAAAAAAAAAAATGTTCCTTTCTTTTACGTCTCCATGGCTAAGGCAATTCCCTTAGCATCAGCCTACATCCCCAATATGCTCCCAGCTGAAACTCCATAAATACTGCTGGGCAGCATCCAGACACATTTGTGAACCAACAAGTGATATATAATGTCTCCAGCAACACAAACCATAATTCTACGCCAGGGAGCCATTTTTTCCAGTCAAGAAAATGAAAAAGTGTACAGAATGTAATGAGTAAAACACCCCTTACATCAAACCCCCATTCCCAGGACAGCCCGGTCCCAGCACAAAGACCGCATTCAACACCGGCAAGGACCTTCGCCTCTTTCACCCCACCCACTCGGCTAGTGAGGTGACGGGGTGGGGATACGACTGACTGGGACCGACTGGGTGGGAGCAGGGTTCAAGATCGGGGGAAGGGGAGGAGGAGGTTTGGGGGCTGGACACCTCGGGGAAGCTAGGCACCGGATTTGTGGTTTGAAGGAGGGGGTCGGGCCTCACCTTCGCCCGCTTGCGCCGGCTGGTCCGTCGCCCCTCCGGAGTCTCTGCGATTCCCGTTTCCATGGGGGTAGCTGACCCGGCCACGACGGTAGGCCCGGCTTGAGGCCCGGCGGACCCCGGCGGCTCGGCCAGGCTCCCAGGCGGCGAGGCTCGCGGAGGCTCCTTCTTTCGGGGAGTGCGCTCCCCGGCCGCTCCCTGCCCGGCCTCGGCAGGGCCCGATAGGGCCGCAGGCGGCGCGGCCACCTCTGAGCCGTTCTCCGCGCCGGCCGCTGCCCCGGGGCCGGCCTCAGTCCCGGCCGCCGCAGCTGCCGCCGCAGCCGCCGCTGCCGCGGCTGCCGCCTTCTTCCCAGACAACATCTCCGGCCTCCTGGCCGCCGACGGCCGCAGAGGCCGCTCGCTCTGTCGGTCCGTGAGTCTGGAGCCACCCTGCCTCGCCTCACTTCACGCAGTCTGCGCGCTGCCAACCGCCGTCGGTTACGCACGCTCTAAGCGCGCTCCCGCCGCGCCCGGACAAAAAGGCCCGAGTCGCCCGCGGCCCCACCCTCCCTCGCTGCCATAGAGCGGCGTCCTTGGGGCTAGAGTGGCGCCATGGCAAAGAGCGCGATGCTTTCCTAGAGAGTCTCTTGGTTTTTGGAGTCGGTCTCGGTACCATTCCGGTCCTAGGGCTTCTGGGCCAGACTGCACTTCCAAGGGTGACCGTTTCATCCAGGGACTCGCGTGGATTCATAAATTCTTTCATTCATCCATCCACTTACCGGTTCGTCAATTTAACCAATATTTATTAACGCACCCTGTGTGACAAGGGTTTAATTTTGAAGTTCTTGCTTTCAAAGAGCTTACAGTCTAGCGAGGGGAAAACACTGAAATGTAAATGATAAATCATCTTAATTATTTATAATTGGCCGGCTTGGACTGGGGAAATTTGGGGGAGCAAATGAGTTTCGTGAGAATAAAATAGAAGTTAAATCCAGGTTTGAGTCCAAACTGTATTGGCTTTGCCTCCAGGGCTTTGTTGTGCCCTCCCCCCTGTGTCGTCCTTCCCCCTCCAGCTCCATACATAACACTGCTATCTACTCCAGGGTAGTTCTTTCTAATACTGATGATGGTGTTGGTGGCTTTTTCTTTTAATTCCTGAAGGAATCCTTCACTGACCCAACACAAGAGGCTTTGTGTTCTTCAGGTTTATTTCCACATTACACAGAACTGTAATTGTTTTTTTTACATGTCTGTCTCTTCAAAGCATGATTTTAAAAAAATGATTCCGTTTACATGAAATTCAAGAACTGATAAAACTAATCCCTAATTATAGAAGCCAATCAGGAGTTGCCTGGACAAGGGTGGGGGGTTAACTGCAAAAGAGCAGTAGAGAACCTTCTGGGGGTGATGGAAATGTTTTATATCTCGATGGCGGTGGTGTATATATTATTCAACACTCATTGTACTCTACATGTAAAATAAGTATGTTTTATTTTATGTCAATTGTACTTCATTGAAGTTGAATTTTTGCTTTTTTTAAGCTAAACAAACAGAAAAAAAGAGGCAGTCAAGTCCAGGAAAACTAGAAGCTATCCAAGAAAGAAAGTGTAATCATAGTACAACATACGGCTCAGCTGTGACCTCCATTGACATGGCCCTAACAACATAAGCAATGAATACTGTTTAATCAAAGTGATAGAATTATTTTGAAAGGATGGAGAAGAGAAAATTTGTGGAGGAGAGGGATAAGGGGTTTCTGGAAGCAAGGATGAAGTGGGAATGGGGAAGGTTCTGCATAGGAGCTAAGTCCTCATCTTCCATCATAAAAAGATAATACATAATGTGAAAATAAAGAAATCAAGAAATAACACTCTAAGCATACTATAAGATATATTAAAATAAATACCAGAAGAAACAGCTAAAAAAGCTGGAATTGGCTATCTGAGTTGTATAACTTGAGGGAAGGGGTAAGATAGGAGATTGAAACTTGTTTATTTTCAATCCTGTAGTTCTGACTTTTTGCACATTTATTAATTTAATAAAACTTAAAATTTGATTTTTAAATTATGCATATCCTTTGACCAAGCAGTCCTGTTTTCAAGAAAACATAGGGAAATATTTTAAGTATACAGGAAAATATTTAACTTTAATGCTGTTTATCAGATTATAGAAATAACAATTAAGGAGAACTAATCTAAAGCCCCAACAAGTGGCAACTAATTGAATATACGTGATGGCTATTAAAATTGCTATTTGAACGTAAAGAACTCTCATACAAAATACCGAGCATATGTCAAAGATTTATTTAACTCTTTTTTAAGACAAGCAGCATGATGATAAAGTTGGTTCAAAGGAAAATATGAGAAACTGATATATGGTTGCTGGTAAGCATAAAACAGAATGCAGGAATAAGATTGCAAAGTTCTATAAGAAAAAAATGGAGAGTGTTCTACAAGGCTATAAAACTAAACTGTGGGGTTATCCTTTCTGTCAAACAGAACTCATTTGTATTTATGTGCAAAATATAATCTTTTGCAACCTACCCATTTTTTTCCAGAAATAGCTTTCACTTTTAAAAAATTGTGATAAAATACGCATAACATAAAATTTATCATCCTAATCATATTTAAAAGTTATCTTGGTGTTATTATTATTCTATTTTTGTGGCCAAATAAGAACTTAACATCAGCACTTTTTATTTGTTGAAAAAGATTTATTTTGGAATGTGCACATGTGTACGCACACATACACACAAACACGCTGTCCTCCTTCATTCGCTTAGCATAATCTACTCAAAGTTCATCCATGTTGTAGCATGTTTCAGAATTTCCTTTTTTTAAGGCTAAATAATTCCATTGTATGTACATACAATATTTTGTTTATCCATTCATCTATTGATGGGTTTTTGGGTTGCTTCCACGTTTTGGCTATTGTGTAATGCTGCTGTGAGCATGGGTGCACAAATACCTCTTCAAGACCCTGCTTTCAGTTCTTTTGGATATATACCCAGAAGAGAAATTGCTGGAGCAACTTGTCTACTTACCTGACTTTTTGGCATCTGACTTTCCAGAGTCAGGACCTTAATCAATATTAAATGGTAAGTCAAACAAAGTTACCTTCACTTAAAGCATCAAGTGGCCAACAGGTGGACCAGTTCCACAGTATTCTAGTTTGACTTTGAGCTCACAGTAATCTTTTTGTCTTCCTCCCAAATTTTGAGTAATCTTTCTTCACAATCTCCCTCACTATGAAGGTAGAGACTGCTAGCCATTTTATTCCCCATGGTTAGGCCCAGAAGTACTATTGAAGGAATGAAGTCCTGTGTCACCTAAGGCCTACATCACCTGGCTGTTGTGAGGCCATCATGAGATTATGCTTGCAAAGTGCATGTCAAAGTCTGGCACACAGTAGCTACTTCAGACATAGGAGTATTTAATATTGTTATGCGGCAGCTGGGGGAGGCGGGGCTGGTTATGACTCAGAGGAAGGGGCAGCCATGACTTCTGTCATGGAGGGCAAATCTCTGAGATGGGGCACTGAGGCAGAGTCTCAGGGCCTGGGTGCCTTTAAGCCATAATGCTGGGGGAACTAATGTCTCTTTTTAGGAATATCCATGGGTTAATTGCTTCCTCAGGTATCATAGGAGCATTGGTGGCTTGGCTGATCAGCTATAAGGCAGCCTTGTTTGGGTTCCTATGCCTTCTGTTGTTGCTTAGCAACTGGCTGGTCAAGTGTGAACTCAGGCCCATCTCCCCAGAGTCCCAGCAGGTAAGCAAGAGGGGCCTTGGCTTCAGCTGGGTGTGATGGGAAATTTACAGCTAGATTGGGGTGGGGGACAGGGAAGATGTCAGGAGAATGGGGTGAGACTGAGAAATCCACGACCCCTGGTCTAGGTCCCTGCCCTGCAGCTCCCTCTGGGGTGATAGACGACAAAGCATTCTTCCTACACAAGGCTTCAGTTCCCTCTAATGAAAAAATAGGGACCATCCCAGACTCTTCTATTTCATGTTTGATGTCAACATGCTTTGGCCACAATAACAATGACTTAAAAGTGGAAAAAATTTAAATGGATGAACTAAAGGTACATGTATAACGTAGATATAGATACAGCTCTAAAATAGGATAATGAACACAGAAGAAATGTACCTATGTTATGACATCTTTTATATAAAATTTAAAAACATGCAAAACAATATCCTACCTTGTTTATGGATACTTATGAAAGTATATTAAGGCAGGATTTCTCAACCTGGCACAACTGACACTGGACGGGACAATTATTTGTTGTGAGGGAGTATCCTGTGCATGTTGGATGTCTACCAGCATCCTTAGGATAGCACCCTCACCCCCTTATAATCACCAAAAATGTCAGCAGACATTGCCAAATGCCCCTTCGGGAGGGCAAAATACCCACCCTTGAGAGCCACTGGCATAAAGAAATGAATGGAAAAAACAAATACCAAACTCAGGATTGCAGTTGAGATGAGGTTCAGGGAGGGAGAGGAACACCTAGAAGAGGGACCTACGGGGGAATTCAATCACATTCGTGATATTTTATTCCTTAAGTGGGTGTGGGAACATGGGCATTTGTTCCAATATTTATTTTTGCATGTCTGAAATATTAAATTCTTAAATAATTTTAAAGATCAGCAGTTGTAGCTGAATCCAAAAAGAAAAAAAAATTAAGTGTTATTACTAACTGTGAGAGAGGCAGAGGAGGAGTATGGAGATAAGAGCATATCATGAGAACACTGACTTGGCAGCTGGAGATTTTTTTGAGGCCTGACAAAGGAGGCCTCTGAAAGAGGCACACTGGGAAAGTACAAACTCTGGAGACAGAGTCATTTGGGTTAAGGGTTTTATGTCCTTCTTTGTGAGTGCAGATTAGTGGGCCCTTTCATTTCTTCCTATGACCCGAAGGCAGCTGTGGGTCCTGGCAGTCTGAGGGCTCTCATGCAGGCTGGATGCTTCTGAGAAAGAGACCTCACTGGACCCTAATTTTCTTACCCGTAAGATGGGCAAAGATGCTCTCCTTTCAGGCTGCTCATGACAACTGATTAAGATGATGTTGATAAATCACCTGGCATGGGAAGGGATTATCCTTAACCAACTTTTTCTCTTTCTGTGATGGTGAGTTCAGGAAGAGGCAGATAAACCAAAGGCTCCCAAAGCCAAACCCAAAGCAACGTCATGAGCATGAAAGAAGTCGAGAGACTGCACGCCTGCTTTGCCCTGCAGGACAAGATCCTTGAACGGCTTTTGTTCAGTGAAATGAAGCTGACGGTCTTAGAAAATCAGGTGTTCATCGTATGGAATAGAATGAATCGCCACAGGAGGTTGAGCCGACAGGAGACATTTCACAAACCCAGAACAAAGAGGCATGAATCCACTTACTCCTCCATCTCTGATTGCCCTACCAATTCCCCCTCCTGAGGTCAGAGAGACTGCAGTGGGCTGGCCTCTTCTGGTGTTACCTTTACTCAGTAAAACCCAGTCAGAGATTATTGAATTTTCTTCATAAATCACACTAAAGAGGAGAACTGGAGGTTGAAAGGTTGGTCACCTCTGGAAAAGAAAGCCGTGCTCACCAGGTCTATGACACCACCTGACAGGAGCTCTGGGACCCAGCCGTTCCTTTCTTTCAGTTGGGCCACCTCCACCCGGGTCTAGAACACGATCCCTGTTCACCCTGGGTCTTACAATGGCCTCCCCAGGGCTGTCGCAGCTTCCTGCCTCCCCTCACCCTGTGCTCAGAGGCCTGAGCGCGCCCTGCCAAGCACGCTGCTGGGCATATTCCTTGCCATGCTTGACAGAATAAAAGCCACACTCCTTGCTGTGACATTCAGACCCTCCATGATTTGACTTCCTTTCCATCTTTTTGTTCTGTTACTCACCTCCCCCCACGCTTTACACTCTATGCCCGAGTCTCTTAAACATCAAGTCATTAGCGTGCCATCTTCCTGATTTTTGTCATAACCAGGAACCACCTGAATGTTTAACTCAGTATTGTCCTTTTAAATCAACTGTTTCTTGCTTCAATATACTTATTTGTAAAGGAAAATAATAATACAAATATAAAATTCATCTGTAAATTAAGAAACAGTATCATTTGCCTGAACTAGAACACAATTGTCAAAAAAAGACAATGATAACAAAGTGTTGTTATTAAGTTCCAACCAGAGCTTGGTTGCTCACTGAAGGATCTGAGCCTGTGAATTTGGGGTTAAAAAGGGAGATTAGCAAGTGTTAGAGTTTGAAAGAGATGCTAGCACCCAGCTGAGACTTTTCTCCGTAAGGGAGAAGGAAATCACTGCCTCACTGTAGGATTCTGTGTGATTTAAGGTCTTTTTTTGGTGCCCAACCTAAAATCATCAGGTGACTGGCCATCCCCAAATACATCCACATCTTTGCTCACATGGTTTCTTCCCCTGGAATCACTTATCTTAGCCTTTATGCTGTTATAATGCTTTTTTTAATTGGAATAAAGTTGCTATACAGTATTATATTGATTTCAGATGTCCAACATAGTGACTCAATAATTATATACATTACTAGATTCTTGCCACAATAAGTATAGTTACCCCATTACCATACCGAGGTACTACAATATTATTCATTATACTCTCTATGTTGTACTTGCATTCCTATGACTAGCTTATTTTACAACTTGCAGTTTGTACCTCTTTATCCCCTTCACCTTTTTCACCCTCCCCCAACCCCTCCCTATGGTAACTAACAGTCTGGTGTCTATATTTCTGGGTCTATTTCTTAGGTGTTTGTTTTGTTTTTAGATCCCACATATAAATGAAATCATATGGTATTTGTCTTCCTCTGCCTGGCTTATTTCACTTAGCATAGAACCCTCTAGGTCCATCCATGTTGTCGCAGATGGCAAGATTTCCTTCTTTTTATGTCTGAGTAATATTCCATATTTACCACATCTTCTTTATCCATTCATTTATCAGTGGGCACTTGGACTGCTTCCATATCTTGGCTATTATAAATAATGGTGCAATGAACATAGGTGTGCATATATTCAAATTACTCTTTTCTCAAAACAAAATGACAGTAGACTCATAAACACTGAGAAGTAACTGGTGGTTACCATGGGGAGGGGTTGAGGTGGGGGAGGAGAGTGAAGAGGATAAAGGGACACAAAAATTATTAATCATAATATAAGTTGGTCACGGGGATGGTAGTACAGCATGGAGAATGGAGCCAATGATGCTGTAACATCTTCCTATGCTGACAGATAGTAACTGCACTAGTGGGGGTGAGGATTTAATAATATGGGTAACTGTTGAACTGCTGGGTTGTATACTTGAAAACAATATGATTGTATATCAGTGATACTTCAATAAGAAAAAAGAAAATTCATCAAAAAACCCCACTGTTGTTTTCTTCACGTAAATTCTCAGAAGTGGAATTACTGGGTCGTATGGTAATTCTTTAATTCTTCATAAACCACCACCTCCAACACAGCTCAGTGCAGCTGGAAATAATGTCTCTCCTTTGGGCTCCCCCAAAATTTTATCTGTAGTTCTACAGTGGAATGTATCACAATCTGCTGGGATTTGATTTGGACACATTTCTATATTCCCTCCCCACCCTCCAACTAAATTATAAGCTCTCTGAGGGCAGGCACAGCATCTTGTTCTGCATTTCCCTCATTAACACCTAACAGAGTGGCTAGTATACAGTCAGTACTCAAAAAGTAACATCTGGTGTTGATCACAGTCTTATATGTCTTGAGAGTTTCTCTGCCTTCTCATTTTATGACTCTCCCATATCCTGTTTTGTTTAAGAGCAGGATCTCTGGAGCCTAACCACCTGGCTTTAAATCCCAACTCTATCAACTCCCAGCTTTGTGATCTTGGACAACTCTAGGCTGTTTATTTTTGCTGTACCTCAATTTCCTCAACTGTAAAATGGGAGAGTAACACTACCACCCTTATTGATTGCTGTAAGGATAGATGACTTACTACATCCCCTCAGGTCTTTGCTCAGTTGATTTCTTCACAGTGAGGACTCTCATGACTTCTCTATTTAAAATCACAACCCTCCCTGTGTCACGTATCTTTGACTTGCTCCTCCAAGTCCACTCTCCAGTCTTCTCCTGCCTTTCTTCCAGGGGACCAACCTGTATGGATGTATGGACTGCATCATCACGTTCCTTTGCCCCATGGCTTCCCGCTGGGTTTGACTAATAGGGATCCCTGGGAGAATATCAGAGGAAAGGAGGAGGTTGAGCCATTTATTTCCCCAGCTCTCTTCTGTGGGTGTGCCTTGGGCTGGCTTAGGGCCAGCTGGATTCCTTCACAGAGAGTCAGTCCTCCTATCAAGGAGGCTCCCTCTACAAGACCTTCTTCTTCCAGGTTCTCTTTGGTCCCAGAGGTGATAGCATCCCCCAAGTTACCCACCCAGGGGCACTGCACTATCTTTGTGGGTTCCTTATATCCTGCTCCTATCTTTGTAAATAGTCCCTTTCACACAGCTTCATGGGCCATTGCTAATGGTCTCGCTATTCCCGTCCATTGGACCATGCAGAATTGGACTCTTAGGAGAATATTCATATGGTAACTCCTACTGTGGAAACAGACATGGCAATTCAGTCACAAACTCGATCTGTACATGAAATGTGAATAAGCCGCAAATAAGGCATTACATCTTGAAAAGAGCACCTGGACTGAAAAAGCCGATCAAGACCATGTGGCTATCACACCCACTTTGGTGCACCAAATCCATGGCCAGGCCTACCACAATGGCAAAACCATCATGGAGGTCTGAGGTGGCCCAGTGAGGATTCACACTGGCAAATATCCCCTGCTACTTCTGGGTCAATATCTTCAGCTAAGTCAAGAAGCTATTGCAGTAGCAAGCTCAATGGCTCCTGGCCACTCCTCCATCTGAACTGTAGGCTCTGTCCTCAGGCTTAGCATGGACTCCATGGCCAGACAGCTCAGTTCTTCAGGATGGACTTTGTACTATTACTCTAGGCCTCCCTCCTTCTACAATGTCTCTTCCAGCATCGTCAACAAACATTGGAAATCCTATTATAAGCTCAGTTGATTTCTACCCCTGTTGATTTCTATCCCTATTGGGCAGGCTTATGTTTGATGAGTCCCTAGGTCAGGGTTTGGACCTTGGAGAAGCAATATGGACTGTACTGGAAGGCCTGGGGCTCACTCCAGGTTCTAGCAATGACAAAGCAGGTAGACTCCAGTGGGGATTCCCTTCCCCAAAGCAGAAATGATTCCACATGATCTCCACTTCCCACAGGGTCTCCAGGTACCATCAGCATGACAAACAATCCCCCTGGTGCCTGAGCTCAGACCAGTTTTTCTTTACTTGCAAGAATGACCTCACACTTGCCTATAAAAAAGTAGAGTAGTGGAGAGGGTGGTCTCTCTTCTGGAGCACACTCCAGGATGTTTGCAGGTATGCCCTGATCCCTGCACCTCTCTCCATACAATGACAAGAGATTGGCTGGATGACCTAATGCCTCATTCAACTGTAGACCCTCTGCTTCTGAGTTTCCCCAGTTTGAAGCCCAATTTGCATCCATGCTGCATGACTCTGTGGCATTTGCCTTTACCCAGTACAGGCAGACTTCATTGTATTGTGTTTTGCAGATACTGCATTGTTTTACCAATTAAAAGTTTGTGGCAACCCTGCAGTGAGCAACTTTATTGGCACTATTCTTCCAACAGCATTTGTTCATTTCTGTGTGTCACATATTTGTAATTCTCACAATATTTCAAACTTTTTCATTATTACTATATTTGTTATGGTGATCTGTGACCAGTGATCTTTGATGTTACTATTATAATTGTTTTTTTGGGGGGGGGTGCCATGAGCCACATACATCTAAGACTAAGAACTTAATTGATAAATATTGTGGGTGTTCTGACCACTCCACTGACTGGTCATTGCCCCATCTTTCTCCCTCTTCCTGGGCCTCCCTATTCCCTAAGACACAACAGTATTGAAACTAGGCCCATTGATAACCCTACAATGGCCTCTAAATGTTCAAATGAAAAAGTTGCATGTCTCTTGCTTTAAATCAAAAGCTAGAAATGATGAAGCTTAGTGAGGAAGGCATGTCAAAAACTGAGATAGGCTGAAAGCTGGGCCTTCTGTGTCAAACAGTTAGCCAAGTTGTTAATGCAAAGAAAAGTTCTTAAAGGAAAAGTACTACTCCAAGTGAACATACAAAAGAAAGCAAAACAGCCTTATTGCTGATGCAGAGAAAGTTTTAGTGGTCTGGATAGAAGATCAAAACAGCCATACTAATCCCTTAAGTAAAAGCCTGTCCAGAGCAAGGACCCAACTCTCTTCAACCCAATGCAGGCTGAGAGAGATGAGGAAGCTGCAGAAGAAAAATTGGAAGCAAGCCGAGGTTGGTTCATGAGATTTAAGGAAAGAAACCACGTCAATAACATGTAAGTGCAAGTGCCGATGGAGAAGCTGCAGCAGGTTATCCAGAAGATCTAGCTCAGATCATTAATGCTACACTGCACAAAAGATTTTCAATATAGATGAAACAGCCTTCTATTCAAAGAAGATGCCCTTTAAGATTTTCTTAGCTAGAGAGAAGTCACTGCCTGGCTTCAGAGCTTCAAAGGACAGGCTGACACTCTTGTTAGCAGATAATGAAGCTCGGGAACTTCAGTTGAAGATAATGCTCATAGACCATTCTGAAAATCCTAGGGCCCTTGTGAATTATGCTAAATCTACTCTGCCTGTGCTCTATAAATGAAAAACAAAGCCTGGATCTTCCTACACTGATGGACAGTGACTACATTGGGGTATGGGTGGGGACTTGATAATATGGGTAAATGTAGTAACCACATTGTTTTTTCATGTGAAACCTTCATAAGAGTGTATATCAATAATACCTTAATAAAAAAAAAAGAAAAACAAAGCCTGGGTGACAGAAATCTGTTTACAGTACAGTTTATTGAATATTTTCACCCCACTATTGAGACCTACTGCTCGGAAAAATAAAATTCCTTTTAAAATATTACTGCTCACAGGGCACCTGGGCACCCAAGAGCTCTGATGGAGATGGACACTGAGATTGAGGTCTTTATGCCTGCTAACACCACACCGTTCTGCAGCCCATGGATCAAGGAGTCATTTTGACTTTCAAGTCTTATTATTTAAGAAATATATTTTGTAAGGCTGTAGTTGCCCTAGATAGTGATTCTTCTGATGGGACTGGGCAAAGTAATTAAAAAACCTTCTGGAAAGGTTCACCATTCTAGATGCCATTAAGAACATTCATGATTCATGGGAAGGGGTCAAAATATCAATGTTGACAGCAGTTTTGAAGAAGATTCCAAGCTCATGGAGGCTTTGAGAAGTTGGAGACTTCAGTGGAGGGAGTCACTGCAGACGTGGTAGAAATAGCAAGAGAACCAGAATAGAAGTGGAGCCTGAAGATGTGACTGAATTGCTGCATCTTATGATACAACTTGAACAGGTGAGGAGTTGCTTCTTATGGACAAAGAAAGTGACTTCTTGAGATGGGGAAAGTGGAAGCTACTTCTGGGGAAGATGCTGTGAAGACTGTTGAAATGACAACAAGAGATTTAGAATATTACATAAATGTAGTTGATAAAGCAGTGGTAGGGTTTGAGAGGACCGAATCCAATGTTTGAAAGAAGTTCTGTAAGTAAAATGCTTTCAAACCCCATCACGTGCTACCGAGAAATCATTTGTGAAAGGACAGGCAATTGACATGGCAAACTTCTTTGTTGTCTTATTTTCAGAAATTGCCACAGCCATCCCAACCTTCAGCACCCACCAGCCTGATCAGTCAGCAGCCAACAACATCAAGGCAAGACCTCCACCAGCAAAAAGATTACTATTCACTGAAAGCTCAGATGATGGGTAGCACCTTTTAGCAATGAAGCATCTTTTTTTCTTAAGGTATTATTGATATACACTCTTATGAAGGTTTCACATGAAAAAACAATGTGGTCACTACATTTACCCATATTATCAAGTCCCCACCCATACCCCAATGCAGTCAGTGTCCATCAGTGTAGTAAGATGCCACAGAATCACTATTTGCCTTCTCTGTGCTACACTGTTTTCCCCGTGGTCCCCCACACCATGTGCACTAAACAAAATACCCCTCAATCCCCTTCAGTGAAGCATCTTTTAACTTAAGGTCTGCACGTTGGTCTTGTAGACCTGATGCTATTGCACATTTAATAGACTCCAGTATAGTATAAACATACTTTTATACATGCTGGGCAAACAAACTTTCATTTGATACACTTTACTGCAATATTCCTTTTGTTGCAGTAGCCCAGAACTGAACCACAGTCTCTCTGAGGTGTGCCTGTACTCACACCTCTTGGACCTCAGGGCTCAGTCCTCCGATCCCTTCTTTTTCCATCTCACTCCCTTGGTGATGGCTTTAAATATTATCTATTGTTACACACCAATTATTTTCTAAATTATATCTTTGATTTAGACCTATAAATTCCAGATTCAAATGTCCAACTGCCTACTTCCACACCCTCACTCAGACATCCCAAAATTAACATGACCAATCCTGAACTCTGTCCTTCCACTCCAACCTCCCCCCCACCCCCACATTCAGGCTTCTCCATCTCATAGTAAAAGTCAGCTCCTCCATTCCAGTTGCTCAGACAAAGAACTATTTTTTTGTTCTTTGGACGTGTTTCTAAGTCCTGTCTCTTTTTCTCTCATATCTAGCTCTAATTTATCAGCAAGGCCTACTGACTCTAGCTTTGAAGCATATCCAGACCCTAGGACATTCTCACTGCCTCTCCTGCTGCTCTAAACTATCACCATGTCTTACCTGGACAAGCCCTTGGTCTCCCTGTTTCTAGTCAGCTCTCAACATAGACACCCAGGTGCTCTTTAAGAATGTGAATCAGGCCATGCCATTGCTCTGCCCCAAACTGTGCAGTGGCTCCCATCTTACTCAGAGTATGAACCGAAGTCCATCCCCTGGCCTATGAGTTCTCATGACCTGGGCCCCCATTTCCTTTCAGACCTTGCCTACTTCTCTGCCCTCAGGTAGTCTGCTCCAGACACTTGCCTCCTTGCTTTTCCTTTAATTCATAGGCACACTCTCCTCCTAGGACTGTGCATTGGGGGCTCCGCTTACCATGGGCTCTCTTACGCTGTTGCCCACGTGTACCTAACTCCCTTACTTCCTTTAGGTGATTTGCTAAATGTTTCTTTCTCAGTGAGGCCACCCTGACTGCCCAATTTAATACTATAGTCTCCTCCCCTTACCTGACTCTACTCATTTCTCCATAGCCTATATCACTTTCTAATAGACTATTTAACTTATTTATTATGCTGCCCCTGCTACATTATAAGCTCCGTGAGGTTAGGGATCTTTGTCTGTGTTGTTCCATGAGATATCTCAGGCCTAGAACAGTGCCTGGCACTTAGTAGGTGCTCAATAAATATGTGTTGACAAGTATTTGTTGTTTTGTCTGCTTTGCCATATGTCCTCCCCGAGACCCAAGTGTAAGACCTGCCATATGATGGACCCTCAATAAGGTCTGTTGAATGGCTCAGTGGGTGAATGAATAGATGAATCAACGAACCAATCAAAGCCTGACTGGAAAAATGCTAAGTTTCTTCATAGATCCTTTAGGAGAGACATACTTCCTCTTTGAAGTTTCAATTTGTCCTTCACATCTTTCCAACCACTTTCTTCTTTCTTAAGTGGGACAGTCATTTTCTTTCCCTGGGGATGTTCTAGAGTGAATCTGGGGACAAGAGTGTAGACCTCAAAATAACCTGGGAAGCAGGCCACTTTGAGAGGCAGACCTTAGAGGAAAGAGTTTCAGGAGAGGAACAAAAAGAGGAACCAAAAAGGAGTCTCTGAAGTCCAGAATCCACTTGAACTTGGGGGCTTTCTAACTCTCTGTGTGACAATTAGTGTCACAGTTCCTGCCGCTAGTTCTTAATAAAACCTGAACATGGTCTGCAGGGGACAGAATCAGAAAACAGCTCAAAGAAGTGTTGGGACAGCTGGAATGAGTTCTGAAGGTGGAAGGGGAAAGGGGGGGGGGGGAGAAAGGAGCATGGCCGTGAGAAAAATAGGCAAGAGGAAGAACTGGAATAGGGGAGAGGATGGGGGAGAGAGGGAGCAAAGGTGGGAAGAAGTGGGGAAGAGAGATGGAGAAAGGGGAAGAGAGAAGGAAATCTGTGGGATTGTGAGCCCTGGGAGGAGAGGGAAATGGGACTGATGGTAACGTGGCTCACATTTGCAGAACTTATTGTGTGTTAGGTGTGGAACTGTGTGCTTTCAGTGCCTTATCTATGAATCCTCATTCCTACCTTGAGGAGGCAGGTTCTAATTCATTGTGTTATGTTACAGATCAGCACACTGAAGTCTGAGAGAAGCCAAGAAATATGACCAGAGTCACATTAGTAATAAATGGTGGAACTGGGATTTGAACCCCTGCAGTCTGACTCAAGGGTCCACACTTAGGGTTTAGACTATGCAGGTCAGGGTTTTGGTTTTTCCAAAGAGCGGTGGGCAGCCATGGAAGGTTATTTAAGCAAAGGACTAGTATGATCTCTCATCTGTAAAAGAGGATGGATAACCCCTCCCTCACAGGGCTGTTGTGGGGATTACCTTGGTTCATTGGTGGAAAGTCCTTGGACAAATGCCTGGAGGAAGAGAAGCACCCAACCAATAAATGAGCCTTCAGAGGAGGCAGCGCATGCTGTGCCAGATTTTACTTGTGGGGTATCTACTGCCACCATGTGGCCGCTTTCCTGTATAACAAGATATCGGTTCCGGTTAGCTAAATTCTGCAGGGGTAGGGCTCGTCCTGGTGGTGAGAAATGGCTGCAATGGCGCAAGGGGTAAAGGAGGAGTTCCCAGAAAGGAGCTGGGGTCCTGGAAGTAAGGGTCTTTATCAGCAGAGGTGCAAAACTCTGGAGTGGATTAGCTGATTCAGATATCCAGCCCTGGTTTGGGGACACAAGCCAGAATGACACGCAGTCCTTGCCCTAGAGAATCTCATGGCCTTTTTTGAGGGGGAGACAACAAGGGAAGTGCATTTGTGTCCACAAAACAGTCCAAATCCTAGTCCTGCCACTTCCTGGGGACCTCACTTCTCAGAGCATCAGTTTCCTCATATGTGAAATGGGGCGGAATGGAACCTGCCTTGTGGGACTGTTGGACGTAATGTAGAAAGCACTAAGCACCTACACTTGGCTCGTTGTCAGACTCAATCTGGGACCAGAGACAGGCTGTGCAGCCCTTTCTGAGCCTCAGTAAGGATTAATCAAGCAGCCAGGGGCAATGGAAAAGAAGACCTGGGTCCCAGCTCCACTGGTGTTACTAAACTTGTGACTTTGGCAAGTGACCTCCTCCTCTCAGAGCCTGTTTGACCAGCTGTACAATGTGGAGTCTGGACAAAATCACTCAGATCTCTTCTTGCTCTACTTTATCAAGTTCCTTTTCTGGACCAACCCTGATATTTGGCCATAGGGGATACAGAAGAAGGTCCAGAGGCTTGCCTCTGCCCTTTCACATACCTGATCCTGAGCATCAACAAAATGGAGATAATAATTCAATCCCTGTCCAACTATGGGGATGCTGGGAGGCTGCTGGGAGGCTCTATTGAGATAATGATGTGGAACCTAGTGGGATCCATGAACTGCACAGGAGCCTTGCTCCATGGACCAGCATTGACATCACCTGGGAGCTTGTTAGAAATGTAGACTCTCAGGCCCCACCCTGACCCACAGACTCGGAACCCACAGTTTAACTAGATCCCCACAGTATTCCTACACACATTTAAAATGAGTTGGGCTACAATGCTCGGGGGCAGTGGCTCTCAACTTTGAACACAGAGTAGATCACGGAGGACTCTTCAAAAATCCTGATGCCCACCAGGGCCATACCCCTGGGGACTCCTGGGAGTGGGACCCGCCACCAATGGTTTTGAAAAGCTCCTGGGATTATATTAGGATGTCCAGGGATTGGGACCTGGACACCAGTGATTTCTGTAAGCTCTCCAGGTAATTCCAATATCTGGCAAGAAGGCAAATATATTTTCTCTTTTGTGCCAACTAAAAATCAATGGATAGTGACTTTCTAGAGTGTTCACTAAGAAAGATCTGACATCTGCCACAGGTGATGAGTTGACATGGTGACATAAAAGACAAGTTGAAGCAAGAGGCTAGCATGTATAGCGCCCTTGTTAGGTGCCACGTCCTGGGCTACCTGTTTTACAAGCACTTTGCAATTCAATCCTCACACTGAGATATTAGTATCTCCATTTCACAGAGGAAGAAACAAATTGGGCACAACTTACTTCAGGCTACAGAGGCAGTGACAGAACTGGGATCTGAACCAAGTTATCTGAATATTTAACAACTAAGCTCCAGGTTCCTCAGAGGTAGCGGAGGAGCTGGTGTGGGGGGCGGGTAGGTCCGGGAGGCCTGTGGGTCAGTCAGAGGCTGTTTCCTAGCAGCACGCGCACTTCTCCTACATCTTGCTGGGCTTGCCTGACACTCCTTGTGGAGACAGCATTCCTTTGGCAGCCCGCCTAGAGCATCTTGGGTCATGTCATGCTGCCCGGTCTCCCTGACAGCTGTGCCCTCCTCCCCTGCTCGGGGCCCCAGGAATAATCCCCACGGGGGAGGGCATGCCGAGGGATTAGTGCCGGAGAAATCAGTTGCTGCATCTGCCAGCCTCTGGGGAAGCCTGGGTGAAGCTGGTGTCTCAGGGCTCAGGAGGCCATTCCTGTCCCCTGGAACATGGAGGACTCCTGGAGGCACCAGCCCTCCAGGGCCCCCTAAACGGCTCTGTTCTTCCTGAGCCTTCCGGAAGAGGGTGAGTTGGGCTAAGAGCCTGGAAGTCTGATAGGGTTGTTTCTGAGGCTGGAAGTAGGGGCAAGCGCTGGAAGGGTGGTAATGAGGGTGACCAGCCATCCCTGTTTTCTCAGGACTGAGGGATTTTGGATTTGTCAGGGCTGAAATCAGGACAGACCAGGGCTTGTTTCTCCTTGTCTTTGAGGTAGAGTTTCATGAAGGGCATTCCCAGCCTCCCGCCCCTTGTCTTCTAGCATTTATCGGTCTCTCTCTCCTTTTCAGGTTCTAGGACCTCTCTTTGCCTTCACTCATCTTACTCAGTTTCCCACTGACAGGATCTCCTGGGCTGTAGACCTCAAGGAGCTCTTACCTTCCAAGTCTTCGAGAGAATGAAGACCCAGGTGAGGCATAGCCCTACAAAGGCTTGCTTCAAATATTGACCTAAATCACCGCTCATCACCTTCATTGTCCTCACTAACATTTCCAGATTTTGTACCTTAGGTCAGGAACTCATTGCATTCTCAAAACAAACCAGAAATGACTCCTTTTCGTATTCATATCTCCAGACCTCTGATTGAAGTGCCCCCAACTCATCCTCAATTACCTGTTCACCTAGGCTTTCCTCCCCCTCCCACCCTGAGGCTGAGCTCATAGGTACTTCAGAGCCCCCAGGACCCTCTGCATATGATCGGTTTACATCTCTCTTCCAGAGAAATGATTACAATGCTAGCTACCAATTGAACAGCTTCCTAGGGGCTTTGTATACATTCTCTCCTTTACCTAAATTCTGTGAGGGTAGGAATGATGGTCATTCCCATTATGCTGACAAAGAAACAGACTCAAAGAGGTGAAGTTGTAAGTCCAATGCTAGTAAGAGCTGGAATCAAGCCTTGCTTCATCTGGCCCCAGAGCCCTTGTCTGACCACTCAACCATCCTGCTGGCTCCATAGGGGACAGATGTTGGCTAAAGGCTCTGTACCCCAAAGGCACTGTGCCCAGCACACAGCCGACCCTTGGGGATTGTATTCTGAATGAATGACTGGACAAGGAGAGCTGTCCCAGAGTGCATAGTGAGAAGGAGAAAAGAGGTGAGAGTTTCTAGGCTGCAGACCACCTGGGGAAGGAGCTGGGGGAGTGTGTTATGGGTGGGGTTTGGAAGAGCCTGGCCCTTCCTTAGCCCTCTGCCTGCCAGCATTTTCCACCTGGGAAGGGAGAGGGGGGAGACTCCTAGCAGCTAATGGAAGTCAAAATGTGGGCAGCTGGTGAGCAGCTTAAAGGTTAAATACTGACCCCACTTTTGGGTCTATTGGAATAAATCCTGAGATGGGAGACAAGCCTGAGATGGATCTAGGTGCAGAGGAAGGCTACAAACTGAGGGTACAGAGACCCCAGTCACATGTTGAGGGGAGGTGGGGTGGGGTGGTGCGGTGCATAGCACAAAGCTAGAATCCCAGCCCCGTCATTTGCCACCCCTGATATCAGCAAGTCATTGAATGTCTCTGAATTACATTCTTCACCTGAAAATGAGACAATACCCTGGCCATGCCATAGGTGCCTCGCAGGGAAGATTAGGCTGTTCTCCCACCAGAGTACCCTCACTGGCTCTGCCCCCGTGGCCCTTTGCTCATGCTCAAAGGGAAGCACCTTTCAATTTCTTCCCATACAAACTTGTGACAATGCCAGAAGGCCCCCCATTCACTCCTTGTGGCTGAGGCAGTCTTGTGTCTGGTGTCACTCTTCTGACATCCTGGTGGAAACATCCTAATACTCTTGGGATCTTTAATGTCTTCATTAAAAAAAAAAAACACCTGAGGAATAGTTTACATGCATTGAAATTCATTCCGTGAGTTTTGACATAGTCTTGTAACCACCACCACAGTCAAGATATAGAACAGTTCCATCACCTCCTCAAATACCCTTCTTCCATTTTGTAGTCTACTCCATCCCTACCTCCAGGCAGTCATTGTGTGTTTTCTGTTTCTACAGTTTTGTCTTTTACAGAATGTGATGAAAATGGGAATTATATAGCTTACAACATTTTGAGTCTGGCTTATTTCACTTAGCATAAGCATTTGAGATTCACCCACCTTGTTGTGTGTATCCGTAGTTCATTCCTTTACACTGCTGAATAGTATTCCATAGTTTGTTTATTCATTCACAAGTTGAGGGACATCTGGGTTGTTTCCAATCTTTGGAAATTATGAATAAAGAATGGATTTAGTGTGAATCCCTAGTTCTAGAGCTGGAAGATACATTCAAAATCAAATGAGATTTCCAGATGTAAAAGTAAACTCTTTATAAATAGCCTAGCCTTCTGCAACAGTTGAAGAAATGGAGGCTCAGACAGGGGAACGCAGTTGTCCAGAGTTATAACTGACTCCTGGAGGTGGGGCTGAAATTTGAACCCGAGTCTTTCAAAGAGCAGGACAGTAAAGTTGAAAGCACACTTCCTGAGAGTCTGACAGTGCCAGGTGGAGTGCCAGGTGTGGGAGGCATAAAGGCCAGGAAGATTCTGTGCTGGAGATACTTGCCACCTCATAGCGAGCCAGACCCAGAAGCTGGTAATAAGCAGGACAGGCTACTATTACAATGCAGCAATGGGGTGTGCATAAAGCAGAGAGGAGAGGCCCTCAGTTCTGCCTGTGGGAGAATGAGAAAGCTTCACATATGCTCATGGGTTTTAAGAAAGGTATACAAGGTGGCTAGAAAGGGCCTCACAACCAGAGGGAAGGTCAGGTGCAAAGGCAAAGAGAGGGGAGCGATGCAGGGCGTGGCAGCATAAAGATGCAAGGCTGGGCGAGGAGGAGAGGCAGGAAATGGGCGGGGAGTTGGACCGGGTCATCACAGAAAGTCTCCCTGGCCAGACTGTTTCCAGTAGGACTGTGCCCATACCTAGTGCTCAACCTGAGAGCTGTGTTCGTTATGGAAGAGAGTGTAGAATTGGACAGACAGGGATGGAATAGAAACTCAGTGAGACCCTAATGGAATAGAGCTTAGAAAACAGGTGTTGCATGTACAGACACTTGCTATGTTTCAGAGTTGGCATGTAAGTTAGTGGCGGACAGGCTGAAGTAGTTAATAAATGGCACTGAGATGATCAGTTGTCCACGTGGAAAAAATAAAATTAGATCCCTTCCTTACACCATAACCAAAAATGTTTTGTGTGTGAAAGTATAGAAATCTATATTTATGACGTCTGTGTAAAGGACTACTTAAGCACACACCACACACACAGAGCAAACAAAAAAGACAATATTGAGAAATTTGATTGGCAGCAACTGAAATCAAAACAAGAAGCCCTCAATTCAACCATAAAACTTAATAGGGTTACAATGTGGCACACAAAATGTACTTTATATATATTACTCATTTAAATCTCACAAATGTATGAGACAGACACATTACCATATCCATTTTACAGATGAGGATGTACTTTATATATATTACTCATTTAAATCTCACAAATGTATGAGACAGACACATTACCATATCCATTTTACAGATTAGGAAACCGAGCACAGAGAGGCTGACTTTAAGGTCGTACATCCAGGAAGCAGTTGAACTGAGATTCAAAACCAGACGGTCTGGCCACAGATTCACCCCTACACTATTCTGCATCTTAACAATGTGTTATCACAAACACAATGTGAATAGACACGTCACAAGTAAGAGTATCCAGAACTTGTAAAGAACTCTAGTAAGTAAATTGAATAGAAAAAAATAGGCAAAGGTTAAGAACAGCCCATTCACAGAAAAGAAAGCCCAACTAAATACAGAAAACACGCAAAAAGGTGTTCGACTTTATTAGTAATCAAGAAAGTGCAAATTAAAAATAGTAATGAGAATCACAGGTGGTGTAAATTAAAACAACTTGGTAGAGCAACTGGAGAGTGTCTGGTTCACTCCTAGGCACAGTGTGCCCAACTCACATGTATAAAGTATTCGTTTTTTTTTTATTAAAGTATCACTGATATACAATCTTATGTTGGTTTTAAGTATACAACAGAGTGGTTTAACAGTTACCCACATTATTAAATCCTCACCCTCTCTAGTGTGGTTACCATCTATCAATATAGTAAGATAAAATACTCATGTTCTTAAGGCAGCCTGGCCCCAGATTCCATGCTCTATTACACTATGAAGTATATTCACACAACAGTGTACTCTACATGCATTAAAATGAAAAATCCAGAACTACATGTATCAAATTGGAAAAAAAAGCAAGTTGCTGGAAGATAATACAGTAGGGATGTCATTTATATAATTTTAAAATGTGCAAAACAATATTAAATGCTGTTTACAGATGCATCAACACATAGGAAAGACATAAAAACATTCATGATGATGATAAACACCAAGACCGGAATGGGTGTCACATCCGGTGGAGTGGGGATTGGGGATAGGGATTGAGATCTGCGGAGGGTATAAAGGGGTTTCAATTCTACCTAGAATGTTTTATTTTCTTCCATTCATTCATTTATCAAATATTTATTAGGACCTGCTCTGTTCCAGGGGGAATACCACAGTGAACAAAACAAATAAAAATCAGTTTTCTAATAGGATGGGATGAACAGACAATGAGCTAAGCAAGTAATTGACATAGTGCTTTTTTTTGATGTAAGATATGAAGAAATTATAGTAAAATGTTAATATTTTACACAGTTAGGTGGTGGGCACCCCTGGGGTCATTAGTCATTATATTCTCCATATATTCTTCTGTATGCTTTAAATATTTCTTAATTTTAACAGGCCAGCAGGCCTTGGTAATTGGCTGAAGGTGGGGGATTGAGGGACAAGGAGGGACCAGGGCAGACTGTGAAGTTTCTAGCATGGGCGGCTGGGTGGAAGCAGGTGTCAAGAACTGATGTTGAAACTATTAGAGAAGGAGGAGACTGAGTTTTTGATGCTCTGCAACTTTTAGGTGGAAATGTTCAGGAGGCAGTTGAAAATGGTAGCCTGAAGTTCAGGAAAGAGAGCTGGGCAGAAGCTGGAAAGTCAGAAATCATGAGCATGTATGTGGCTGGTATCCTTGTGCATAAGACCACTGGGGGATTATGTCTTTCAAGGAATTTGTCCATATCATTTAAATTGTGAAGTGGATTGGCAAAAAGTTGTTCACAGTATTTCCCTGTAGGATCTGTAGTGGTATCTTACTTTCATTTCTGGTTTGGTAATTCGTCACCTAGGGATTGTGTATGTACTAAGGAAAGAGGAGGAGGGAAGGGGGAGGTACACCATGTTTGTGGGACAGAGTGGAGAAGCAGTGCTTGAGAAAGGGAGGTAGGGAAGGAACAGTTAGTTAATGCAATATTTAGTTAATATCCATCTCCTTTCAAAACTGTAATCCCCAACAGGGCAGGGAATATTTCCCTTCTCTTTATCAGTATATCTCTAATACCTGACTTGGTGTCTAGCACATAGTAGGCATTCAATAATAGCTAATGCATTATGTAGGGTTTACTATGTGTCAGGCATTGTTCTAAGTGATTTATAAATATTAATTCATTTAATCATGGCAACTGAATGCAAGTAGGTACTATTATTAAAAAGTCTGTATTATGATAATTCACATACCATAAAATTCACCAATTTTGAGTGTAGAATTCTGTGGTTTTTAGGATATTCATATGTTGTACAACCAGTACCACAATCAATATTAGAATATTTTCATCATCCACAAAAGAAACCTATAGCCATTTGCAGTCATTCCCCAGTCCCCTGGCACTGGGGACCACTCATCTACTTTCTATCTCTATTTTATATAAATGGAATCATACACTATGTGGTCTTTTGTATCTGGCTTTACCATGTCTTCAAGGTTCACCCATGTTCATTCCTCCTTATGGACCAAATAGTATTCCTTGGATATATCACATTTTGTTTTTCCATTCATCATTTGATGAACATTTGGGTTTTTTCTACCTTTTGGCTATTATGAATAATAGCCAAATTATTATGTTGCTGTGAACATTCACATACAAATTTTTGTGTGAACATATGTTGTGCAGTAGAGATAGCCCAGTGGCTAAGGATGCCAGATTTCTGGAGCCACCCTGCATGGGTTCAAAATGTGGCTCTGCCACGTGATAGTTCATGACTTTGGCTAAATGGCTTAGCATATATGAGACTCAGTTTTCTTCTTAAATAGAGGTAATAATAGTACTTATCTCATGGGATATTGTGAGAATTAAATGATTTAGGATGCAGAATGTGTTTTAAAATTTTAGAATAATTCCTATACATAGTAGGTGCTTTCTTAAAATAGCTTTGCAAGGTTATTACCTTTCCTACTTCATAAATGAAGAAACTGGGAGTTGCCCATGGTTTTATGGGTCTTAGGGTGGTAGATCCTGGATTTTAAGTTGGGTTTAGCTTTGCAAGGCTGTCTTCTGTGACTGAAGATTGCAGAGGCCCAAGTTTGAGGCCCAGCTCTCCAGCAGCTTGCTGTTTCTCACTCTTCGACAAATTGTGCTGCATTCACCCAGTCACAAAGCATCCTTATCAAGCAAGCCCTTACCCACAGGTCAGCCCTGACCTCAGCAGGGAGATGTGTGCAGAGGGGGACCAGCCAAGAGAGATAGGCCTCAGACACCAGCATGCCGGCTCCCTATGGGCAGGGATTCTGACACTGGCTTGCTGCTGAATCCCCTGGGCCTGGAACAGTGCCTGGCATATAATGGGTGCTTAATGAAGAGTTGTTGAAAGGATGAATAAGTGAAATGGAAAAGTCTAGATCTCAGTCTCATGGGTGAGGGTCCTGCATCTTGAATTCCTTCCCAGCTCTCTTGCTCTGCAGGCCCTCTGGGAAGGGACAGAGAAAGACTAGGAGAGACCAGGGAAGAGCCCTGGTCACATCACAGTTTAGGCCACAGGGAAAATGAAGATAGTTCAGAAGAGATATAGGACACATTAGGACATCAGGGCTGAGAATCAGGCAGGTTGATTTGAATCCCGGCTTTGCCACTCACCTTGAGTGAGTCGCTTAACCTCTCTGAACCCCCTTCATTATCTCTAAAATGAAGGTTCCCAAACCAACTTCATTGGCTGGCTCTGAAGTGTAATAAGATAATACCTGTTAAGAAGTGACTTGGCCAGGTATAAGCTGGCATGCAACGTATGATGGTTAATAGTTTTTAGACAGGTCCTTTTCTTCCTGTAACTTCAATCTGCTTGCTCACTGGGAAATGAGAAGTCTCAACAGATGATCTTAAAGAGTCTTTCAGAACTTTGGCTGAGTAGGTCAGAGACCAGGCTTTGGGTTCAAATCCTAGGTCTGCAACTAACTGTGTGACCTTGGGCAAGTCACTTAACCTCTCTGAGCCTCATATGTAACATCAGGGCACTAATAGTGCCTACCTCATAGTGTGCTGTGGCACTCCTCCTGAAAGACTTAGCACAGTCTCTGGGACACTAACTGGAGGTGGTACTTTGTTTCCACGATTCTAAGTTGGCTGAGAGGGAACACAACATTCTTCCTAGGGGCTAGGTCACCACACACTCTCTCTGTGGCTACCTTGCCATCTCCCCACTTGGCTTTTTCCTCCTCCTTGTCAGGCTCCAGGACTTGCTCTCATCATCTCATACTGTTTCCCTCTCCCATCTCTCAAGTTGCACTCCCTCAGCCCCGTGTGTGGGAAAGGACCTCCATCTCTCTGAGTTCCAGCCTTCCTTGAGGTCTCCAAACAGGTCCTTTTTCATTGTAATGGTTTTTATACTCATTTTTGTGGAGCAACACTGGGGGACGTGGTGATGTGACTACCCTCTTAGAACCAGTTGTGAAACAGCAACCCCATTTGGGGAGCTTTACACATGTCTGCTGGGTGCCCTCTCCTAGGTTCAAGAACAAAAATTGGGGGATGTTCTGGCAAGTGGGTGTGTGGAGAGGAATGAAGGGAAGTGGGTCTCCTGGGAAGCCTGTTCTATGTTCTTAGGACCCACACATTCATTCCACAAACATGCATTTGGCTCCCAGGATAAGCTGGATGCTGCAGAGAAGAGAAAGTGAAGAAGTGGAGCTGCCCTTGGAGAACTCACACTGCACTTGGTAGACCAGCTCATAGTAATAGAACAACTGTTGTACGAGAGAGTGAGCTAGATTTGCACCGTAACAGAGGCTTATACCACGTGCCTTTGAGCAGACCGAGAAGAGGAAAGCTGGGGAAGGCATGGAGGGGGTAGCATTTGGATTGCTTTTAGATACTTCACCAAGTACTTAGGAGAGACAGGGCATGCCCAGCAGAACAGGCTATGCAAAGGCACAGAGTGCAAAGGTACATGCATAGCAAAGTTGTTGAAGAGGTTGTATTAGGAAGGACCTTGGTTTTACAGGTGTGAAATTTACCCCAAATTGTGGGCTCTTAGGGTATCTGGGCAAACTAAGGCATAGGAGGGAAGCCAGAGTAGGGATCTCCCTCTCTCTTCCAACTGGATGACCCCCGTGGGGGCAGTGGCCTGTGTCCTTGCCCTTCCAGGCTGGCCAGCAGCTCAGCCTACTGAAAGTGAAAAAGAAGTGGCTCTTCCCAGCTTGCTGCAGCTTCTTCTTCCTGCTCTCTGTGCTCATGACCGGCTGCTTCCTGTGGCAATATCACCTCCCCAAGCTGAAGACTGGTGAGTGCAGCAACATCTTTGAGCTTCTCCCCACCCCCGCAGGTCCTCATGAGCTTTGAGCTGCCACTTCTGATCTGAAGGTGTAGGGGGAGGATCATAAAATTTAGATTCAGAAACTTTGGCCTCCATTCTGACCCAGCTGTCAATGCATCTTTGGGCCAGTTACATGACCTCTCTGTCTTGGTGCCCTTGTGTGTAGAATGAGGATCCCAATGCCACTGGGTTTTCCTTAAGTCATTCAGTCCAGGTGTTAAACTCAGGGTCCCCAACAAAATGTGCAAACAGAGTTTCTTTTGCTCTGCCTTCAGCCCCCTGGTAGGATCTCCAGGCCCCACCCCTCTCTAAGGACCCTCTCCAACTATATCTAAGACCCTGGGAGGAATAATACTGATGTCCATGGCCAGCAGCTGCCATTTCTTGGAGCCTCTCCATCCTGGGCTGGTCAAGGCTGGGCAAATGGACCACCACTGCTGGTAATGTCACCAGGGCCTCTGTTGCTATAGCAACCCCTGGAACCTTTGACCCGCTGGCATCCTTCCTGGATGGTCCAGAATCTCAGGTTCTAAAGTTGGGGAAACTATCTCTCCATTCCTCTGAGTCATCCTGGGTTACAGATGCCAAAGGCTCCATGAAGTGGCCTGGGCTCCCAAGCTGCCAAAGATTTTTGCAGAAATGGCTCCTTTTATTTTCTTCACCTTCCACCCCAACCTTTTTTTCCTATGGTAAATTCCTTTATTGGGAGCTTCTTTCCCTCAGGCAAGTGGGCAGGTCAGCATGTCCTCTAGGGCCATGCTTCTCAAACTACCAGTTCATAGTAGGCCAATATTACTATAAATACATAAAAGTGTATTATTAGATACATTAGTGGAGAAAAAGACTAAAAATTAGAAGCCTATGTTTTGAATAGATTCAATAGGCACAAAATTACTCTGTCAAACTGTTATAAAAGTTTCTAAATGCTGTCTCTCAAATTTTGTACTTAATCTGTCTCAAATGGGAAACAAACATTTCGTGGACTTATGCTGGGTCTGCTGACCACAATGATCCAAGTCTCACCCTCACATGGGCACCTCCTGAGAGTTGTTAGAAATGAGGATGCCCAGGCCCCACCCCATATCCTGAGTCAGATCTGCATTTCAAGTTTCCCAGGTGATTTTTCATGCATGTGCACATTAATGCATGATGCAGACACCGGCCTTATCTGGATCCCAGGCTGAGCAAAGCTTAGACTTTGGCTGAGACCTCCTTACTCCAATCGTTAAACCTGTCACAGAGTTGTTGAGAACTTCTTAAGGTTTGTAATTTTCCTGTTTGGGACCGTATCAGTTTTCTAATGTTAAGTAACAAAATGCTCTCAAAGCTACTGGTTTCCAACGAAGGGATTTATTATTTCTCACGATTCTGTGAGCTGGCTGGCACTTCTGCTGCGGGCCTACCCTGCGCTCTCTCCAGTGTTGGGGACTCGTCATCTGGGAGAGCTTGGGCGGCAATCTCAGACTTGTCCACGGGGAGGCAGTGTTCCCAGGGAGCAAAGGCCGATTGACACCCAGCTTTGGAAGGCACGCGATCAATTTGGTCTCATTCTGTTGGCCAGATTCAAGAGGTGGGAGGAGCTGAAAGAATTTAGGGTCATAGTGAATGCCCCTCAGAGAGCTTTCTCTGAGTTATGGGTAATCTGGGGAGGCAATGGAAGGACTCAGGAGGGGCTGCGGCTCTCCAGGGTGTTCACATCCCTAGCACCCTACACTGTCCTTAGAGGATGCAGGGGGTCTGGGGGCCGTTGTAATGATCTCACAGCCTGAATCCTGTCCTGCTAAGGCACACACCTTCTCCCCTGAGGTTCCAAGGAAGCCATATGCTCAGACCAAAGAAGAAAGGGACTCAATCCCCAGTGGGCAGGATACACTGCTCTGGTGGTAGAATGAGTTTTCCCTTGTGGTTTAGGCTGGAGCCTAATGGGACCCCAAGTCCACTTCTTCACCCAAACAGATAATTAGAAATAGGGAGAGAGAGGCAGACAGACAGACACGAGCAAGCCTGCCTCAAGGAGCTAGAACTTAGTCTAAGTTGCCTGACCATATGGAGGGAGGAAGTCAGTTGTGCAATGGAGAAAGGCTGCCAGTGGGAACCATGGCCTAATTGGCAGCTTAACGGTCAAGCAGCAGGTGAGAAGTGTGGGGCTGTCCCTTCTCCTCCGAAGCGTACTCTGCCTGTGCCCCTTGCTGCCCATGGCTACCAGCTCCTGGTAAGGCTGGGAGGGCTGGCCTGAGGCATGGCTCTGGCCTTTACTGCCACCTTCCCACCTCCTCTAGGATGATCCTTAGACTCCTATCCTGATCTCTGTCCCCCACTCACCATGTGATGTTCTCTCCAGACTCCTTGGGACCAGAGGTGACCTCTGCCCCTGTGAGAATGTGTCCCCAGCACCCTGAGTCTGTGCCTCTGGCCCACCCCCTCCCCGTGTTGAAGGTTGCCCTGGAAAAGGTCAGTAAAGACCCATGAGGGAATTGGGTGTGTGGGCGAGGCCTGGGTGATGAAGGGGAGGGCACACTCTCTGCCTGGTAGTGGCACTCATTCATTCATTCATTCATTCATTCAACACACAGTTCTTGAACCCCACTCTGTGCTAGGCACCAGGGGTTTGGCAGGAAGATGCTGTCCTGCTCTCAACAAGCTATAGTCCAGGAGTGAGGGAATAGTCAAGACAATAAACATTTATAACACAGGCATAACAGTGATAATAGAGAAAGTTTAGGGGCCTGTGGAGGCACAAAGGAAAGGGCCTTGCGGTCAGGGAAGGGTCCTGAAGGAAGTGGTGTCTAAACTGAGAGGTGGACAAGTAGGAGATACCTAGATGATATGCATGTATATCATAAGGAGCTGGAGGGAGTGAAGGATATGCTCCAGATAGAGGGACCAGCATGTGTAAAGGCCCAGAGGCAGCAGAATGAGTCCAAGGCACTTACAGAGACCTATGAGGGAATGCAGTCTGGTTGGGGCAGAAGGATGAGATGGAAAGGATGACAGGGCCCATATCACAGAGGCCACTGCAATACAATCAAAAACAAACACCCGACAACACAGCTTTTACCATGGCAGGATGGCTTAACACTAGAGGGCGTTGTCAGCCAGCTCTACTCTGTGCTGATCAGACCCCACCTGCTTGGGTCACTTCCCTTAGGAGACGCACAGACAAATGCAATGGGATTGGAAGTGTTTGAGCAGCAGCATGTGGGTCGTCCAAGGGACAGTTGAAGGGAAGGAGGGAGATGCGTCCACATAAGAGAAGGCATGGGCCAGTGCAGAGAGAGACAATCGCTGACTGCAGACACAGGAAGAGCTTCAGTGAAGAAGAGCGAGCAGAGGCTGCTGTGTGGTTCCCAGGGGCATAGTAATTAAACAAAAGAAGCAACAATAGCAACCATAGCTGCCTTCTGGTGAGCACTGGAATGTTCTAACCATGGATACCTCTTGTATCCCTATCTGCAGAGGAGGAAACTGAGGCTGAGAGGGCAAAGTTAGTGCAGAGGTGGAAACTATAGGTTGGCAGAGCTCAATTCAGGATACATGAAATCACTCAGGCAGGTCCTCTGGCAGTTAATTAGGAACTAGGGCTGATGTTGGCATGGGGTTCTAATCCTGATTCCATTAACCATTAGCCGCTTGGGCAAGTCACTTCCTATCTCATAGATTGAATTTTCTCATCTGTAAAATGGGGAGAAATTAGCACTGGCTTGTTATGACGATTAAATGAGACAATGTATGAGAATCACTTTATTATGTTTCCCCAGCATATTCTAAATGTTCAACAAACGTTAGCTGTCATCATCATTATACTTCGTCATTGAAAATAATGAGGCATTTTCAATAAATGTTTCAAAAAACCTTGTCTATAAATAGTGAATTGGGAGGGGGCAGACTAGGCCTATTGGATATTTTCTAGGGCGTCAGACCAGGGCCCCACTAAATGAGTAGTTTTGACCCCTCCTCCTCCTATATTTTGCTAAAGAAATGTTTCTTTGAACAAAAATTGTATGAGGAGTCCCTACAGATTAAACAAATCCAGAGGAGCGGCTCTGGCAGCAGCCAGGTGGGGCTCCCCCTGCCGTGGGGAATGGTTTAAGAACCTGAGGTCTGGAGGCTCTCTCCAGCAACGGCTGGTGGGGGAGGGGAGAGCAGGCCGGGGTGCTGTGTGCAGTGTGGCGTGGGACGGGCAGGGTGTGCAGAACGACAAGCGGGGTGTGTCTCTGTGCCAGCACTCTGAGCCTCCTGCTCTCCTCTTCCAAGGTGGACAGGCTTCTGCGCCAGGCACTGTCAGCCCCAGGCCTGGCTGCCATGTCTGCAGTTGTCATCCACAATGACACTGTGCTCTGGACCGGGAACTTTGGGAAGAAGAATGGCTCAGACCCGGCTTCTGGGCCCCCCAATGAGTACACCATGTACCGGTCAGCCGGGTGACTTCCAGGGTCCTGGGAAGGGGGCAGGGATGGGAGGACAAGGGGGGACTTAAGAGGTAGGGGGACTCAAGAGACTTGTGACTGGGGGGTCGAAGCTGCCAGGGCCCTTTATTAAGTCTGGAAATTTTTATAGATGAGGAGATTGAGGTCCAGAGAGGGCCAGTGAATGCCCAGCATCACACCAAAGAGTTAACAGGTCTAGAAGGAATCCCTTCTGGAGGGCCCTTAGCCCCAAATCTCCCTAACCAGAAAAGACTCCTTATGTCCCATTCTTTCCCGCCTCTGCTTCCATATTCCACAAAGGAACCCTAACCAGTTCCTGGGCCCTTGACCCAGGTCTCTGCCAGTTGATAACAATGGCCTAGATGGAGGCAATTTGGGACATTCTGCTGCATACTCTTCTTCTGGGTGCTGCCTGAAAGATCCTTAAAGCTCACAGTGCCAAGTGAACACATTCTCTTCCAGAGATACTGTAAGGATTACAGGGGTTCCATTCACACTGTACCTGCTATGTGCAGGCTTGGGGCCAGCAATTACATTTGCTATCACTTATTAAGCACTTACTGTCTCCAGGTATGTTGCCAAGCACTTTACAAGCAGTTTACATGCCCAATCTCGTTCAATCTTTTCTACAACTTGTGAAAGAGACAACGAAACTGAATTTCTTGTACTTGCCCAAGACCTCTCAGCTAGTGAGAGGCAGAGATATGATCCTACCCCAGGTCTGTCCCAGAATGGGAAGGGCCTGGTGAAGAGCCTGGCATGGGGCAGGTACTCAAGAGTGTCCATCCAGCCCAGTCCCCTACTGCCTCTGGTAGGTTCTCAAGCATCCCAAGACTGGTTCTATGGAGGATGGTGGATTTCTATCTGAGATGCTGAATGAGGGTGGACTTACTGCTTTCCTAGAACGACAGAAAGTTGGGAGCTGGGGACCCAATGTAGAGGTGGGCTGTGGGGTCAACAGCATGTCCTCTCCACCCTTATGCACCGAACACTGTCCAGGATCTCCAGCATCTCTAAGATATTTCCAGTACTCATGCTGTACCGCTTGTGGGAGAAGGGCATTGTAGCCTCTCTAGATGACCCTCTGGAGCAGTACGCCAGCACCTTCACCATTAACAACCCACTGGGCATGGCATCAGCCCCCGAACTACGGAGAATGATGGATGGGCTGGAGGAGGAGGGCCCAGCCCCAAGGCCTTCTCCTGTCACCCTCCGAAGGATGGCCAGCCAGCTCTCAGGTAAGTGGCTCTGAATTTATCTAGCTCAGCCCAAGCCATTTCAGGTGGGGGAACCAGGGAGCAGGTTCTCAGCTCTGCTTCCGAATTGGCCATGCCTTCCTCTCATCCTCCTTGGATGGTGGGCCAGGGGTAGAAAGATCTGGTAAGGTAAAAGCTGAGGTGAAACCTGAGAATTTAGATCAAATGGGCAAATCAAGATCAGTTGGCAGGTCAAAAGCAAGTTGATGGGTGAATATCTGCTTATTAGGTTAGCAACAAGTCAACATTGGTAGGCAATTCTGTAATTCTGTAATGAAGACCAGTCCTATGGTTTTCTAATGAAGAACTAATTTACCTTAATATATAAAGATCACCTACAAATCAATACAAAGACCACTAACCTAACAGGAAAACAGATAAAGGATAGGAACAGACAGTTCACAAATGGTTCTTAAGAATATTAAAACATATTAAAAGATGCTCGACCTCATTCATAACAAAATAAATGCAAATTAGAATTACTGAGAGACATTTTTCCCCTATCAGATTGGCAAAGACCAAAATGGTGGGTGCACTGGGTTGGTGAGGTTATGGTGAGATAGGCCCTCTTATACATCAGTGGTGGGAATTTAAATTGGTGCAACCTGTATGGAAGGCAATTGGTAATACCTATCATAAAAAATGTATACATCCTTTGACTCAGAAATTACTTTAGGAAGTTCTCTTACAGATGTTTTCACACGTGTGGTATGAGGAATGCATATAAATTATTCACTGCAGCACTGTTTGTTGTAGCAAAAGACTGAAATCTAAATACCTAGAAATAGGGGAATGGCTAAACTGTGGCACAGCTACACAATCAAAAACTAGGTAGTACTAGGAAAAAGGGTAATAATATTCTTTATGTACTGACATGGAATAAGATATATAAGTGGGAGAAAAAGCTCTTAATAGCATATATCATATGTTACCACATGAACAAAACAATATATACACATAATTTATATGTGTATATGAATGCATATGTAAAATGTATGTGTAATGGACATGTGTGTGTGTGTATATGTTCAAACATGCATCACATATCTTTGGAAGGGAACTAATGAGATTAAAACATTGGGTTATCTCCAGGGAGGGGAACTTGGAGACTGGGAGGAAGAAGGGTAGGAGGAAAATGTTTCATTGTATACCCTTTGGTGTCTTTTGAATTTGGAATCATGTAAGTGAGTTACTTATTAAAAATAAATCATAAAATAATGATAATGCTGTGGTAATAAGCCAAGCTGAAGTGGACATAGGAGAAGTGCAGGAACAGGCTGGGGAACAGGAAGATAAAGCCAGAGGGCAGAAATAGGCAGAACTGAATCAGGAACAGGCTGGATGCTGAGGGATTGTTCTGGAAGCCTCTGAAGGCTCCTCCTATCTTTACGCCTATCTGCCCCTGTGAATAGGGAGGGCTGGTTTAAAGAGGTGTGTGGGGGGGTAGGAGCAGGGCTGGGCTGAGTAGTGACTGAACCAGCTAAGGGAAAGAGGCAGGCACAGCCTGCTTCACCCCAAAATGCCTTCTGTTGCTCTTATTTGTGGTCACAAACCCATCAACTTCAAAAGGTAGGGGTCTCTCACAAGTGCCTACCATTTCATTTTACAAAGTACTGTGAGGCCTGAGGTCTCAGTCAATGAAAGCGTGGTGACCCTAAGGCTCAGCAAGAGGAGAGAGTTACCAGAGGTAGGTAGCCCAGGCAGGACAGGACAGAGTCCGCTTGGGGGAGGGAAGCCTGGTGGTTAAGAGTATAAGCACTAAAACTCTAGCTCTGCCTCCTCCTAGCTGTGTGAGCTCAGGCAAGTCAGTTCACTTCTCTGAGCCTTATTTTCCACCTTTGTAAAATGACTGTTATTGGGGATTTAATGAGCAATGTGTAAAGCACTGAGCAGAGTACCTGGCACACAGCTAGTACTTGTGTAGCTCTGGTTATTACAGCCAGGGGTAGACCTAGGTTTATTAGAGCCTGATATTGACATAGTTTTGGGGGTCTTCTTTAAGAATACAGAATGAATTATGATTGGCACATATGGTGGGGGGGATCATGGGGAAGACAGTGTAGCACAGAGAAGGCAAAATAGTGACTCTGCGGCATCTTACTACACTGATAGACAGTGACTGCAGTGGGGTATGGAGGGGGACTTGATAATATGGGTGAATGTAGTAACCACATTGTTTTTCATGTGAAATCTTCATAAGTGTATCGATAATACCTTAATAAAAAAATTACAAAAAAAAAGACTACAGTATTAAAAATTCAAAATTACATGCAAACCTTGCAAGGGGACCTGCAGGGGAGGAGTCTTGAGACTTATCCTACATGAGATTCCTGTTAAAGCTACCCTGGTTATAACTCGGACTCCAGGGCTCCCTCCAGGGGTGCACTGCAGATTCTTCTTCGTCTGTACACATGGCATCCAGTACAGGGCTCTGTATTTGGTCGGTTTAAAAACATCCTAATGTAGTCTCACCTCAGTCCCAAGGGGACTGGCTAAGCATATGGCTGCCTGAATTGAGCTATTCTAGGCTCTCAACGTTTTTTTGATTGATCTGCACCCTAATCTAGAGTTTTAATCCATTCCTGGAGCTTTTCATCCTTTCTCTGAGTTAAGCCTTGCAACATCACCTTCCAGGGAAACCACAGTAGGTGCTTCAGCCCACTTAGAGATGAGCAAGTAGAGCTCAGAGAGGTAAAGCACATAGTTTGTTAGCCACACAGCAAGAAGTGCCAGAGTCGGAACTTAAACCTAGGACTTGGGACTCCATCCCACAGTTGCTCAGACCAAAAGTCTTAAGAGTCATCCCTGATACCTCTCACTCCTACACCCTCCACATTGCCTCCGGTAGCAAATTCTGTTGGCTTCACTCTCAAAATATGTCCAGAATCCAACTACTCCCCCTATCTCAGCTGCTAGCACCCAAGCCCAAGCCACCATCATTTTTTTCTTATGAAGGTATTATTAATATACATTCTTATGAAGGTTTCACATGAAAAAACAATGTGGTTACTACATTTACCCATATTATCAAGTCCCCCCCCATACCCCAATGCAGTCACTGTCCATCAGTGTAGTAAGATGCCACAGATTCACTATTTGCATTCTCTGTGCTACACTGTTTTCCCCTTGATCCCCCACACCATGTATACTAAACAAAATACCCGTCAATCCCCTTCTCCCACCCTCCCCACCCACCCTCCCACACCCCTCCTCTTTGGTAACCACTAGCTCCTTCTTGGAGTCTGAGTCTGCTGCTATTTCTTTCCTTCAGTTTTGCTTCGTTGTTATACTCCACAAATGAGGGAAATCATTTGGCACTTGTCTTTCTCCACCGGGCTTGTTTCACTGAGGATAATATCCTCCAGCTCCATCCATGTTGTTGCAAACGGTAGGATTTGTTTCTTTCTTATGACTGAATAGTATTCCATTGTGTATATGTACCACCTCTTCTTTATCCATTCATCTACTGATGGACACTTAGGTTGCTTCAAAATCTTGGCTATTGTAAAAAGTGCTGGAATAAACATAGGGGTGTATATGTCTTTTTGAATCTGAGAAGTATTCTTTGGGTAAATTCCAAGGAGTGGGATTCCCAGGTCAAATGGTATTTCTATTTTTAGTTTTTTGAGGAACCTCCATACTGCTTCCACAATGGTTGAACTAGCTTACATTCCCACCAGCAGTGTAGGAGGGTTCCCCTTTCTCCACATTCTCACCAGCATTTGTTATTCTTAGTCTTTTGGATGCTGGCCATCCTTACTGGTGTGAGGTGATACCTCATTGTAGTTTTAATTTGCATTTCCCTGATGATTAGTGATGTGGAGCATCCTTTCATGTGTCTGTTGGCCATCTGAATTTCTTCTTTGGAGAACTGTCTCTTCATATCCTCTGCCCATTTTTTAATTGGGTTATTTGCTTTATGGGTGTTCAGGCGTGTAAGTTCTTTATACATTTTGGATGTTAACCCCTTGTCAGATATGTCATTTACAAATATATTCTCCCATACTGTAGGATGCTTTTTGTTCTGTTGATGGTGTCCTTTGCTGTACAGAAACTTTTTAGTTTGATGTAGTCCCATGAGTTCATTTTTGCTTTTGTTTCCCTTGCTCAAGGAGATGCAGTCAGAAAGAAGTTGCTCATGCTTATATTCAGGAGATTTTTGCCTATGTTGTCTTCTAAGAGTTTTATGGTTTCATGACTTACATTCAGGTCTTTGATCCATTTCGAATTTACTTTTGTGTATGGGATTAAACAATAATCCAGTTTCATTCTCTTGCATGTAGTTGTCCAGTTTTGCCAACACCAGCTGTTGAAGAGGCTGTCATTTCCGCATTGTATGTCCATGGCTCCTTTATCATATATTAACTGACCATATATGGTTGGGTTTATATCAGGGCTCTCTAGTCTGTTCCATTGGTCTATGGATTTGTTCTTGTGCTGTACCAAATTGTCTTGATTACTGTGCCTTTGTAGTAAAGCTTGAAATTGGGGAGCATAATCCCCCCAGCTATATTCTTCCTTCTCAGGGTTGCTTTGGCTATTCAGGGTCTTTTGTGGTTCCATATGAATTTTAGAATGATTTTCTCTAGTTCGTTGAAGAATGCTGTTGGTATTTTGATAGGGATTGCATTGAACCTGTAGATTGCTTTAGGCAAGTTGGCCATTTTGACAATATTAATTCTTCCTATCCATGAGCACAGGATGTGTTTCCATTTGTTGGTGTCTTCTTTAATATCTCTCATGAGTGTCTTGCAGTTTTCAGAGTATAGGTCTTTAACTTCCTTGGTTAGGTTTATTCCTAGGTATTGTATTCTTTTTGATGCAACTTTGAATGGAATTGTTTTCCTGATTTCTCTCTCTGCTAGTTCACTGTTAGTGTATAGGAATGCCACAGATTTCTGCATATTAATTTTGTATCCCAAAACTTTGCTGAATTCAGATAGTAGATCTAGTAGTTTTGGAGTGGAGTCTTTAGGGCTTTTTATGTACAATATCATGTCATCTGCAAACAGGGACAGTTTAACTTCTTCCTTGCCAATCTGGATGCCTTTTATTTCTTTGTGTTGCCTGATTGCCGTGGCTAGGACCTCCAGTACTATGTTGAATAAATGTGGGAGAGTGGGCATCCTTGTCTTGTTCCCGATCTTTTATTATTATTTATTTATTTATTTATTTATTTTGGTCTCATTAATCTAGTTACATGTGCAACATTATGGTTACTAAACTCCCCACTTCATCAGGTCACCCACACTTACCCCATTACAGTCATTGTCCATCAACATAGTGAGATGCTATCGAATCACTACTTGTCTTCTCTGAGTTGTACAGCTCTCCCCGTGCCCCCCCAACATTACGTCTGCTAATTGTAATGCCTCTTTTTCCCCCTTGTCCCCCCTTCCCACCCATCCTCCCCAGTCCCTTTCCCTTTAGTAACTGTTAGTCCATTCTTGCATTCTGTGAGCCTGCTATTTTTTTCTTTCAGTTTTTTTCTTTGCTCTTATGCTCCACATATGAGTGAAATCATTTGATACTTGTCTTTTTTCACTTGACTTATTTCACTGAGCATAATACCCTCTAGCTCCATCCATGTTGTTGCAAATGTCTGGATTTGTTTTCTTCTTATGGCTGAATAATATTCCATTGTGTATATGTACCACATCTTCCTTATCCATTCATCTACTGAAGGACACTTAGGTTGCTTCCATTTCTTGGCTACTGTAAATAGTGCTGCGATAAACATAGGGGTGCATCTGTCTTTTTCAAACTGGGCTGCTGCATTCTTAGGGTAAATTCCTAGGAGTGGGATTCCTGGGTCAAATGGTATTTCTATTTTGAGTTTTTTGAGGAACCTCCATACTGCTTTCCACAATAGTTGAACTAATTTGCATTCCCACCAGCAGTGTAGGAGGGTTCCCTTTTCTTTGCATCCTCGCCAACATTTGTTGTTGTTTGTGTTTTGGATGTTGGCCATCCATACTGGTGTGAGGTGATTATCTCATTGTGGTTTTAATTTGCATTTCTCTGATGATTAGCGATGTGGAACATCTTTTCATGTGCCTGTTGGCCATCTGAATTTCTTCTTTGGAGAAGCGTCTATTCATATCCTCTGCCCATTTCTTTTTTTTTTAATAATTCATTTTGGTATCATTAATCTACAGTTACATGTGCAATATTATGGTGATTAAACTACCCCCTTCATCAGGTCCCCCCCACCAACCCCATTACACTCACTGTCCATCAGTGTAGTGAGATGCTATAGAATCACTACTTGTCTTCTCTGAGTTGTACAGCCCTCCCCGTGCCCCCCCAACACTACATCTGCTAATTGTAATGCCCCTTTCCCCCCTTGTTCCTCCCTTCCCACCCATCCTCCCCAGTCCCTTTCCCTTTGGTAAGTATTAGTCTGTTCTTGGGTTCTGTGAGTCTGCTGCTGTTTTGTTCCTTCAGTTTTTTTCTTTGTTCTTATACTCTACATATGAGTGAAAACATTTGATACTTGTCTTTTTGGGCTTGGCTTATTTCACTGAGCATAATACCCTCTAGCTCCATCCATATTGTTGCAAATGGTAGGATTTGTTATCTTCTTATGGCTGAATAATATTCCATTGTGTATATGTACCACATCTTCTTTATCCATTCATCTACTGATGGACACTTAGGTTGCTTCCATTTCTTGGCAGTTTTCAGAGTACAGGTCTTTCACTTTCTTCATTAGGTTTATTCCTAGGTATTTTATTCTTTTTGATGCAATTGTGAATGGAACTGTTTTTCTGATTTCTCTTTCTGTTAGTTCATCATTAGTGTATAGGAAAGCAACAGATTTCTGTGTGTTAATTTTGTATCCTGCAACTTTGCTGAATTCAGATATTAGTTCTAGTAGTTTTGGAATGGAGTCTTTAGGGTTTTTTATGTACAGTATCATGTCATCTGCAAATAGTGACAATTTGACTTCTTCTTTACCAATCTGGATGCCTTGTATGTCTTTGTTTTGTCTGATAGCCGTGGCTAGGACCTCCAGTACTATGTTGAATAACAGTGGAGAGAGTGGGCATCCCTGTCTTGTTCCCGATCTTAGATGAAAAGCTTTCAGCTTCTTGCTGTTAAGTATGATGTTAGCTGTGGGTCTGTCATATATGGCCTTTATGATGTTGAGGTACTTGCCGTCTATACCCATTTTGTTGAGAGTTTTAATCAGGAATGGATGCTGAATTTTGTCAAATGCTTTTTCAGCATCTATGGAGCTGATCATGTGGTTTTTGCTCTTCTTTTTGTTGATGTGGTGGATGATGTTGATGGATTTTTGAATGTTGTACCATCCTTGCATCCCTGGGATGAATCCCACTTGATCATGGTGTATGATCCTCTTGATGTATTATTGAATTCAGTTTGCTAATATTTTGTTGAGTATTTTTGCATCTATGTTCATCAAGGATATTGGTCTGCAATTTTCTTTTTTGGTGAGGTCTTTGCCCTGTTTTGGTATTAGAGTGATGCTGGCTTCATAGAATGAGTTTGGAAGTATTCCCTCCTCCTGTATTTTTTGGAAAACTTTAAGGAGAATGGGTGTTATTTCTTCTCTATATGTCGGGTAGAATTCAGAGGTGAATCTATCTGGTCCAGGGGTTTTGTTCTTGGGTAGTTTTTTGATTACCGATTCAATTTCGTTGCTGGTGATTGGTCTGTTTAGTTTTTCTGTTTCTTGTTTGGTCAGTCTTGGAAGGTTGTATTTTTCTAAGAAGTCCATTTCTTCTAGGTTTTCCAGCTTGTTATATATTTTCTCATAATATTCTCTTATAATTCTTTGTATTTCTGTGGGGTCCGTTTTGATTTTTCCTTTCTCATTTCTGATTCTGTTTATGTGCATAGATTCTCTTTTTCTCTTAATGAGTCTGGCTAGGGGTTTATCTATTTTGTTTATTTTTTCAAAGAACCAGCTCTTGGTTTCATTGATATTTTCTATTGTTTTATTCTCTCAATTTTATTTATTTCTTCTCTAATCTTTATTATGTCCCTCCTTCTGGTGACTTTGGGCCTCATTTGTTCTTCTTTTTCCAATTTCAGTAATTGTGTCTTTAGACTATTCATTTGGGAATGTTCTTCTTCTTTAAATAGGCCTGGATTGCAATATACTTTCCTCTTAGAACTGCCTTTGCTGCGTCCCACAGAAGTTGGGGCTTTGTGTTGTTGTCATTAGTCTCCATATATTCTTTGGTTTCTGTTTTGATTTGGCCGTTAACCCATTGATTAATTAGGAGAATGTTGTTAAGTCTCCATGTGTTTGTGAGCCTTTTTGTTTTCTTTCTAAAATTTATTTCTAGTTTTCTACTTTTGTGATCTGAGAAGTTGGTTGGTAGAATTTCAATATTTTTGAATTTACTGAGGTTCTTTTTGTGGCCTAGTATGTGGTCTATTCTGGAAAATGGTCCATGTGCACTTGAGAAGAATGTGTATCCTGTTGCTTTTGGGTGTAGAGTTCTGTAGATGTCTGTTAGGTCCATCTGTTCTAGTGTATTGTTCAGTGCCTCTGTGTCTTTACTTATTTTCTGTCTGATTGATCTGTCCTTTGGAGTGAGTGGTGTGTTGAAGTCTCCTAAAGTGAATGCATTGCTGTCTATTTCCTCCTTTAATTCTGTTAGTATTTGTTTCACATATGCCGGCGCTCCTGTGTTGGGTGCATATATATTTATAATGGTTATATCTTCTTGTTGGACTGACCCCTTTATCATTATGTAATGTCCTTCTTTATCTCTTGCTACTTTCTTCGTTTTGAAGTCTATTTTGTCTGATACAAGTACTGCAACACCTGCTTTTTTCTCCTTGTTGTTTGCATGAAATATATTTTTCTATCCCTTCACTTTTAGTCTGTGTATATCTTTGGGTTTGAGGTGAATCTCTTGTAAGCAGCATATAGATGGGTCTTGCTTTTTTATCCATTCTATTACTCTGTGTCTCTTGATTGGTGCATTCAATCCATTTACATTTAGGGTGATTATCGATACATATGTACTTATTGCCATTGCTGCCTTTAGATTCGTGGTTACCAAAGGTTCAAGGGTTCCTTCTCTACTATCTAACAATCTGACTTAACTTTCTTGTTAAGTTATTGTAAACACAGTCTGATGTTTCTTTATTTCTCTCCCTTCATATTCTTCCTCCTCTATTCTTTATATTCTAAGTGTTTTATTCTTTGCCTTTAGTTAGTATTTGGATGGTCTGCTTTCTTTGCTATGATTTTATTTTCTCTGGTGACATCTTTTTAGCCTTAGGGGTGCTTTGTTCTAGAGCAGTCCGTTTAAGATATCCTGTAGTGGTGGCTCATGAGAGGCAAACTCTCTCAAATTTCGCTTGTCTGGAAATTGTTTAATCCCTCTGTCATATTTAAATGATAATCGTGCTGGATACAATATTCTTGGTTCGAGGCCATTCTGTTTCATTACGTTAAATATATCATGCCATTCTCTTCTGGCCTGTAGGGTTTCTGTTGAGAAGTCTGATGATAGTCTGATGGGTTTTCCTTTGAAGGTGATCTTTTTTCTCTCTCTAGCTGCCTTTAATACTCTGTCCTTATCTTTGATGTTTGCCATTTTAATTATTATGTGTCTTGGTGTTGTCTTCCCTGGGTCCCTTGTGTTGGGAGCTCTGTGGGCTTCCATGGACTGCGAGACTATTTCCTTCCCCAGCATGGGGACGTTTTCAGCAATCATTTCTTCAAAGACACTTTCTATCCCTTTTTCTCTCTCTTCTTCCTCTGGTACTCATATAATGCGAATATTGTTCCGTTTGGATTGGTCACACAGTTCTCTTAATATTCTTTCATTCCTAGAGATCCTTTTATCTCTCTCTGCCTCAGCTTCTCTGTATTCCTGCTCTCTGATTTCTATTCCATTAACAGTCTCTTGCATCTTGTCCAGTCTGCTGCTATGTCCGTCGATTGCTTGTCTCATTTCTGCATTGTTTTTCCTCACTTCCCTCACTTCCTCCCTCAGCTCTTGCATATTTCTCTGTAGATCCATCAGTATGGTTATGCCTTTTGTTCTGAATTCTTTTTCAGGAAGGTTGTGCATTTCCCTCCCTTCATGTTCCCTCTCTGGTGTTGTCTGGGTCTGGGTAATTTTGTTTGTACCATAGTCCTCTGTCTTTTCATGGTGATAGAAGTGGTCGCTGGTAGGTGTTGCGTATGTCAGCTGGGCTCTTTGACTTTTAAAAAGAAAAAAAAAGAAAAAAAAGAAGAAAGAGAAAAAAAAGAACAACGCCCGCCAGGAGTAGATTCTATGTGGATGCTGTAGTTGGCGCTGTTGCTCCACTATTCCGCAGCTGTGGCCGTGCCGCTCCGCAGGGCCCTTTGTAGCTCTGGCCGGGGCGGGAACAAATGGGAGGCTGTTGATCTCTGTGGGAAGTCTCAGTGCGGCTACTTTTTCGCAGTCGCCGGCCAAGGGGTCCGAAATTCCCCAGGACTCCCAGCCTGCTGGGCTGAGTGTGCTGGGATGATCCTGCTTCTCCGTTGGGCCTGTCTCTTTAAGACCACTAAAAAAAGTGCACGCTTTTCTTTTGTCCAGGGGAGCCAGCTCCAAGGACCCGGGTGCGTTTCCCCAGCTCAGATCCTGCACCCTCTGTCTCTCCAATCTCCGATACACCACGCGATGTGTGTCAGCGCTCCTGGTGCTGATCACCAGGGCTGGTTATTTCGTGGGCCTGTACTTCCACTCCCTTCCTGCTCTGAATCCTCTCCTCCTGCTGGTGCGCTGGAGTGGGGGAGTGCTTGGATCCCGCCCGGTTGTGGCTCCGTATCTTACCCACCTTGTGGGGTGCCGAGTCCTCTCAGGTGTAGATGCAGACTGGGTGCTGTCCTGTATCTTCTGGTCTCTCTTTTAGGAATAGTTGTATTTGTTGTATTTTCATACATGGTTTCGTATATGGTTTTGGGAGGAGATTTCCGCTGCCCTGCTCACGCTGCCATTTTCCCGGATGTCTGTATCCTCTGCCCATTTCTTAACTGGATTATTTGCTTTTTGTTTGTTGAGGTGCATGAGTTCTTTATATATTTTGGATGTCAACCCCTTATTGGATATGTCATTTATGAATATATTCTGCCATACTGTAGGATGTCTTTTTGTTCTACTGATAGTGTCCTTTGCTGTACAGAAGCTTTTCAGCTTGATATAGTCCCACTTGTTCATTTTTGCTCCCTTGCCTGGGGAGATATGTTCATGAAGAAGTCGCTCATGTTTACGATCAAGAGATTTTTGCCTATGTTTTTTTCTAAGAGTTTTATGGTTTCATGACTTACATTCAGGTCTGTGATCCATTTTGAGTTTACTTTTGTGTATGGGGTTAGACAGTAGTCCAGTTTCATTCTCTTACATGTAGCTGTCCAGTTTTGCCAACACCAGCTGCTGAAGAGGTTGTCATCTCTCCATTGTATATCCAAGGCTCCTTTATCAAATATTAATTGACTGTATATGTTTGAGTTAATGTTTGGATTTTCTATTCTGTTCCACTGGTCTGTAGGTCTGTTCTTGTGCCAATACCAAATTGTCTTAATTACTGTAGCTTTATAGTAGAGCTTGAAGTCTGGGAGCATAATTCCCCCTGTTTTATTCTTCATTCTCAGGATTGCTTTGGCTGTTCGGGGTCTTTTGTGGTTCCATATGAATTTTGGAACTATGTGTTCCAGTTCATTGAAGAATGCTGTTGGTATTTTGATAGGGATTGCATTGAATCTGTAGATTGCTTTAGGTAGTATAGCCATTTTGACAATATTTATTCTTCCTAGCCAAGAGCAGGGGATGAATTTCCATTTTGTTAGTGTCCTCTTTAATTTCTCTTAGGAGTGTCTTGTAGTTTTCAGGGTATAGGTCTTTCACTTCCTTCATTAGGTTTATTCCTAGGTATTTTATTCTTTTTGATGCGATTGTGAATGGAATTGTTTTCCTGATTTCTCTTTCTGCTAGCTCATCTTTAGTGTATAGGAATGCCACAGATTTCTGTGTATTAATTTTGTATCCTGCAACTTTGCTGAATTCAGATATTAGTTCTAGTAGTTTGGGAGTGGATTCTTTAGGGCTTTTTATGTACAATATCATGTCATCTGCAAACAAGGGCAGTTTAACTTCTTCCTTGCCAATCTGGATGCCTTTTATTTCTTTGTGTTGTCTGATTGCCATGGCTAGGACCTTCAGTACTATGTTGAATAGAAGTGGGGAGAGTGGGCATCCTTGTCTTGTTCCCGATCTTAAAGGAAAAGCTTTCAGCGTCTCGCTGTTAAGTATGATATTAGCTGTGGGTTTGTCATATATGGCCTTTATTATGTTGAGGTACTTGCCCTCTATACCCATTTTGTTGTGAGTTTTTGTGGTGTCTTGCCTGGTTTTGGTATTAGAGTGATGCTAGCCTCATAGAATGAGTTTGGAAGTATTCCCTCTTCTTCTACTCTTTCCAAGCCACCACCATTTAAACGTACATTTTTGCAAGTCTCCTTACATGCTTCCCTTCTGCCATTGCCTCCAAAAGTCTGTTTTCAAAGAGCACCCAGAGCAACCCTGATAAAATATGTATCAGATTATGTCACTCCTCCACTGAAAACCCCTGCAGTGGCCCCTTCCCACTCAGAGAAAAATCCAAGTCCTTTCAGTGGCTTAGAGCACCCTATGGGACCTGATGCCTGTACCCCCAATATCTCCTACCTCCAAAGTCTCCCCTTCCTCACTCCTCTCCAGCCATGTGGGCTGTTCCCTGTTCCTCAAACATGTCGACATTCTTGCCTCAGGGCCTTTGCACTTGCTGTTTCTCTCTGCCTGAGACAGTCTTTCCTCACAGAATTGTATGGCTCTCTCTCTTACCTCCTCCAGGTCTCACCTGCTCAAGGGTCACCTTTGTGAGGCCCTTCCTCTGACCACCTTGAATAAAATGACAATCCTTCCCTTCTTACATGGAATTGTTTTTCTCCACAGCATGAATATTTATTTGCTAATCATCTGTCCCCTCAACTAGAACGTAAACTCCACCTGGGTAGGGACTTTGTTTTGTTCACTATTGAATCCCTAGTCCCCAGAACAGTCTTTGGCACAAAATAGATGCTTGAAAACTATTGTAGAGTGGATGGATGGAAAGAATCCTGATCCTGTGATCCATCCAATACTTGTCATATCCAGTAAACAGAATATTCTAAGTGGTCAGAGGAGCCCATTCCACAAAACCTGTTTGGGCACTGACCTTAAGAATTCTGTGGAATCAAACTTCTATGGTTGATGATGATAACTATTTCTTGGCAATTACTATGACCAGGCACTAGGCTGAGCATTTTATCTCGTTTAATCCTCACATCAGTCCTATGATATAGAAATTATTTCTGTCATGTTACGGATGAGGGGACTGGAGCTCAGAGAGGTTAAGTGACTTGCCCAGTGAAACACAGGCAGGATTAGAGTACATGCTAGACTTTTTAAATGTGATTTTTGTTATCTCTCAACCCATGGCAGGTGGGGGAGGGAGTGCACCCAGGGGCCCACCATCCCATTTTCAGCTGGTCCAGCAGGTCTGACCACTGCTCCTCCTCAGGGCTGCCCAGAAGGCTCCGCTCCACTTCACTGCTGTGGAGGGGCAGCACCCAGGAGGCCTTGAGCCTGCTCAAGGATGATGTCCTGGTGGCAGACCCAGGAACCAGGTGAGGAGCATGCCTGATGCCCTGCCATTGTTAGGAACCTCCTGAGAGACTGTGTCACCTCATCCTAGACAGCCAGAGTCAGGAGAGACCTCAAGGATTCCTGAATGCAACCCCATTCCACTGCTGGGAAGACTGAGGCCCAGAGGGGGGTAGCACAACAATACAGGAGAGAGCTGGGCCCAGATCCAGTTCTGTTTGAACCTTGTGTTCTTTCATCAGTTCAACATTTATTGAGCACCTACTCTGTGCCTAGAATGTGCTCAACTGAGATACAGCAGCGAACAAATCCAATCAGGTCTCTCCTTGTGGAGTTGCATCCTTGGGAGTGAACAGTGAACATTCTTATCAGTGAACAGATAAACAAATACAGATTTTGTCAAGTGCCATGGTGGAAATAAATGCGATGGTGACAAGATAAAGAGGGCTAGCAGGGCAGCCATTGAACAAGAAGGCCCGGTCTGGGAGCAGTGGGGCTGCGGAGCTGGATAGAGGACAGCTGGCATTCCCCTGCCTCAGAGGCAGTCTTCCAGGCCTGCTGGCCCTGGGCAGGGTCTCTTTTCAAATTTGCTTCTCTGCTTCTCCAAATGCTGAATCTCAGGGCCCAGTTCTCTTATGGAAGAAAGGATCCAGGTAATGTTTGGACATGTGCAGGTTGGAGTCCTCCTTCCAGTTCTGCCACTAACTTTGCCTCTGTGAACCTCACCTTTCCTCATCTGTAAAAAAAGGGTGAATGGGCTAGAATTCAGCAAAGTCCAATAGGATTTGTGAATTTTCATTCATCCCTGTATTGTCTTGAAGTACTATTTTAGAGATTCTGAAATTGCATCTGTTCTGGGGAAGAAATGAGATCTCTTATTATTAGTGTCTACCATGGCTTGGAAGAAAGGAGGAGTGAAATCCTGTCCCTATTTGTTACCCTTGAGCTATATGGTCGCTATCATTTTCCCCCCAGAACAGTCCAAGACCCTAGTTTTCCATCTGAAAAAGTAAATCATACTAAAGTGTAAAGATACCCATTCAGAAGTGTAAAAAACAAATAAGATTTGTCTTACTTTCCCAGGTGAATTGCTGAGACCAGCTCTTCCCCAATCTGCTGTTTGCCCCTCTTTAAGGCCTTCCTCATTCTGGACATAGGATAGTGATCTCCAAAACGCTGAGTCTTGCCATCTGGGGTGCAGTGAAGCAGGTTTCTTCCCTGTCCCACTCAGTCCAATAAAACTCTGGTGAGGTTTCAGACAATCTGAGTAAGTGGGAAGGGGCTATTTAGGGCCTGGAGATGCATCCCAGTTTCACGCCTCCTCTTTCAGGTGCCATTACAGCACGCTGGCCTTCTCGCTTCTGGCTCATGTTCTGGCAGCCCACACGGCCCAGGGTGACTACCAGCGCTGGATCTCGGAGAACGTACTGGAGCCGCTGGGCATGGTGGACACTGGCTTTGACCTCACGCCCCTCGTGCGCGCCCGCCTGGCGGTCGGCTTCTACAGCAGCGGGCGGCAGGCGCCGCTGTATGACCTGGGCTGGTACCGCCCGTCTGGCCAAATGTACTCCACCCCCGCCGACCTGGGCAAGCTGGCCGTGACGCTCCTGGGCAGTGGGCCCCAGCGGCTCCTGCGGCCCGACGGAGCCAAGACGCTGCTGGCGCCGCTGCTGGCCTGCCCGGCAGCCTACTTCGCCAACGAGACCGGCACGCCGTGGGAGTTCCACGCGCAGCGGGGCTACCGCGTGGTGCGCAAGGACGGCGACCTGGATGGCTACGCTGCCACCTTCTCCCTGGTGCCGCCGCTGCGCCTGGGCCTCGTGCTGCTCCTGGCTGGGCCGCGGCCGCCCGGGCCCGACCTGGTGGCGCAGGCCTACGACGTGCTCCTGCCGGCCATGGAGAAGGCCCTTCGGGAGGCGGAGCCCAGCCCGGCCCCGCCGCCCAGCGCGCGCCCCTTCACCGGCTACTTCACCTTCGCCAACCTAACCTTCTACGAGGTGCTCGCCGGGCCGGCGGGCGAGCTACGCCTGCACCAGTTCGGGCCCCGTGTGGAGGCGCTGGTACCGCCCGCTTTCCGCACGCTGGCGCTGCGCCACGTGCGCGGCCGCGTCTTCCAGCTGCACGTGGCCCGCGCGTTCCCGTGCGCGCTGCCGCTTGGCGACACCTGGCTCTCCCTTGAGGCGCAGCACGGGCAGCTTGTCAACTTCTACCCCTTGGACCGCCACGGGGTGTCCCCTGGCTTCGACGTGCCAGGCCTCAACACGTACCGGGTGCTGCGGCTGCCGCACAGGCCTGTATTCAAGACCCAGTGATTCTGGGCACTGTCCCAACTCTCCCCCTTCCTTGCCTTCCAGCTCCCCAGCCTAGGTTCGGAAGGTAAGGCTGCAGGGATCTCTATTGGAGAACCAGAGTAGTTGGCAAAGTGGGGTAGGGCGGTGCTCCCCAAGTGGGGTCCCTTGACCACAGCCGGTTTGCAAACTGTTCATCATCCGTGGGGGTGGAAGGGTTAATACAGAAATTTAGAGTAAGCATTAGAATAGCAACTTTAATAGCAATTTGACAGAGTACTTTTGTGTCTGTTGAATCTAAGACAAAATATGGGCTTGTATTGTGTCTTTTAAAAATCAACCTGAGTTAAAATTTACATAAAATAAATTGCACACATCGTCAGGGTGAGGTTTGATGATTTTGACAAATATTTATACTCACCACCTCAATCAAGATATGGGAGATTTCCATCATCCCCAGAGCTCTCCTATCCCTTTGCAGTCAATCCCCTCTTCTGCACCCAGGCCCAGGCAACCACTGATCTACTTTCTGTCACTGTAGTTTTACTGTTCTTGAATTTCATATAAATGGAATCATACAGTGTAGTATTTCGTACCTGCTCTTCTTTTGCTCAGCGCAATGTTTTGAGGTTCATCTGTGTCTTTGTGTGTATCAATAGTTTGTTTCTTTTTATTGCTGAGTAGTATTCTATTATATGGATATGCCAAGATTTCTTTATCCATTCACTGTTGATAGACATTTGGGTTTTTAAATTTGGGCTGTTATGAAAAAGCATTCCTGTATAAATCCTTTTGTGAATACATGCTTTCATTTCTCTTGGGTAGATAGGTAGGTGTGACTGCCATGCAGTTTTCCAAGGCCCTTGTGCTATTTTACATTTCCACCAGCAATATGTAACAGTTCAGTTCTACATCTTTCGTAAACTTAGTATTGTTGGTCGTTTCAATTTTAGCCATGCTAGTGGTTGTGAAGTCCTATCTCACTGTGGTTTTAACTGTATTTTATCATACTGTAAACGATCTTTACATACTCTGAATACAAGTCCTTTGTGAGATAGATGTAAACATTCCTCCCAACCCGTCTTTGGCTTGCCTTTTCACTTTCTTAATAATGTCTTTTGAAGAGCAGAGGTTTTAAAATCCGGATGAATTTTATGCCTGTTGAATCTAATACAAAATTTGGGGTGGTACCTTACATTGCTTTTAAAAATCAAACTTTTTATCTTGAGATAATTGCAGATGTACATGCAGTTGTAAGAACTAATCAGTGTACCCTTTACCCCAGCAATTTCCTCCAATGGAAACATTTTGCAAAACTATAGTCCAATATCACAAGCAAGTCATTGACATTGATCTAGTCAAGGCACAGAACATTTCCATCAGCACAAGAATCCCTCTTGTTGCCCTTTTCTAGTCATACCCACTTGCTTGCCAACTCCACCCCCTTCTTAACTCTTGGCAGCCACCAATCTGTTCTCCATTTGTGTAATTTTGACATTTCAAAAATATTATAAAAATGGAGTGATACAGTGTGTAATCTTTGGGGATTTTTTTTTCCCCACTCAGCTTAATTTCCTAGAGATTCATTCAAGTTGTTACAAGCATCAATTGTTTGTTTCTTTTTGTTGCATGATAGTAATTGCATGGTATGGATACACTACAGTTTGTTTAGCCATTCATTTGGTAAAGGACATCTGGGTTGTTTCCCATTTTGGGGCTGTTATGAATAAGACTGCTGTGCACATTTGTTTATAGGCATTTGTGTGAACCTATTATGGATTAAATGATAGTTTTAAAAAAAAGAAACTGTCAAACTATTTTCCAGACTGGCTATACCATTTTATATACCAACTACAATATGAATTATCTAATTTCCCACATTTTTGCCTGTATTTGATATCATCACTAGGATTATTTTTGTAATTGTTATTTCTTAGTAACTAATGATGTTGAATATCTCTTCATGTGCTTTTTGCCGTCTGTATATTTTCTTCAGTGAAGTAAATGTCTCTGTGTCTTTTGCCCATTTTCTAATTGAATTTTTAGAAGCCGTTTTGAGAGATCTTTGTACATTCTAGATACTAGTCTTTTGTTAGATGTAGATGTATAGTTTGCAAATCTTGTCTGCTCTATAGCTTGTCATTTCATCCTCACAGAGAAAAAAATTTAATTTTGACCAAGTCCAATTGTGGTAGGCTGAATAAATTCAGCCTTTCCCCTCCCCGAAGATGTACATGTCCTAATCCCTGGAACCTGTGAATGTTACATTATGGGACATAAAAGGACTTCTTGGATGTGATTAAATTAAGGATCTCGAGATTGGAGTTATCCTGAGTTCTTCGAGTGGGCCCTAAATGCAATCACAAATATTCTTATCGGAGAGAAGCAGAGAGAGATTCAACACAGATGGAAGAGAAGCAGGCAGTGTGAACAGGGAGGCAGAGATTGGAATGATGCAGCCACAGGCCAAGGAATTCTGTTGGCCACCAGGGAGCGATTTTGGCCCAGTGAACTGATTTCAGACTTCTGGCCTCCAGAACTGTGAGGGACTGAATTTCTATTATTTTAAACCACTAAGGACCACAATTACTGATTTGTGGTAATTTGTTATAGCTGCTCAGGAAACAAATACACCTGTTCTATCAGTTTTTCCTTTTATGGATTATGCTTTTGGTTTAAAGTCCAAGAACACTTCACCTAACTCTAAATCCCAAAGATTTTTCCTACAGCGTTTTCCTAAAAGTTTTATCACTTTATGTTTTACATTTGTGATCCATTTCGAGTTCATTTTTGGATGAGGTTCAAGTCGAAATTCATCTTTTGCCTGTGGATGTCCAGTTACTCCAGCACCACTTGTTGAAATGGTTGTTTTTCAGCAGCAGACTCATAGACTCCAAGAAGGAACTAGCAGTTACCAAAGGGGAGGGGTGGGGGAGGGCAGGTGGGGAGGGAGGGAGAAGGGGATTGAGGGGTATTATGATTGGTACACATGGTGTGGGGGGTCACGGGGAAGACAATGTAGCACAGAGAAGGCAAATAGTGAATCTGTGGCATCTTACTACACTGATGGACAGTGACTGCAATGGGGTGTAAGGGGGGACTTGGTAATATGGGTGAATGTAACCACATTGTTTTTCCTGTGAAGCATTCATAAGAGTGTATATCAATAATACCTTAATAAAAAAAAAGAAATGGTTGTTTTTCCTTCACTGAAATGCTTCTGCACCTTTGTCAAAAATCAACTGGGCGTATTTGTGGAGTTCTGAGTCCTCCATCCTACTTCATTGATCTATGTGTCTGGCCTTGCACTGCTACCACTCAAGAGTTGATTACCAAAGCTAATGTATGGCTTGTAATTGGGGAGACTGGTTCCTCCCACTTTCAAAATTGTAATTATAGCTATTATTTGTCTTTCCACCTAAATTTCCTAATGATCGTATCTCTGTCTACAAGCTATCTTGCTGAGATTTCAATAAGAATTTCAATAAATCTTTTTATCAATTTGAGGAGACTGGTATCTTTACAATGCTGAGTCTTCCAACTCACGAACATGTATTTCTATTTATTTACAACTTCTTTGGTTTCTTTCATCAACATTTTGTGAGTTTCAGCATATAAATTCTGTATAAATTCTGTTAGATTAAAATCTAAGTATTTCATTTTTTGGAGTGTTTCTAAATGGCATTATATTTTTAAGTTTAGTGTCTACACTGCTCATTGCTAGTATATCGAAATATAGTTGATTTTTGTATGTGAATTCTGTGACCATGCTGCATGCACTCGTTCATTCTGGGAGGTTTTGTTTCTGTTTTTGTTTTTAGATTCCCTGGAATTTTCTATGTTGATATGTCATCTGCAAATAGGGAATTTTGTTTCTTATTTTTTAATCTTTATGTCTTTTATTCCATTTTATTTCCTTATTTCACTATTTTCAGTAGTAGTATGTTGAGTAAAATTGGTGAGAGTGGGCATCCTTGCTTTGTCCCCAATTTTAGGAGGAAAGCATTCGATCTTTTATCGCAAAATCTAATGTCAGATATAGGCTTTTTATAGGGACTCTTTCCTCAAGTTGAGAAAATTCTCCTCTGTTTCCTAATTTTCTGCAAGTTATTTATAAAAACCTTAAGATAGTTTTTAAGTGTTTTTTCTGCATAAATTGATATGATCTTTAGCTTGTTAATCTGGTAGATTAATTTTTCTTCTTTAACCTAGTAATTTGGTAGATTACATTTACTTTGAATATTGAGACAGCCTTGTATCCTGGGAATAAACCCTACCTGGTCATGGTATATAATTATTTTTATATATTGCTGATATTTTGTTAAGGACTTCTACATTGATATTCATGAGATATACCGGTCTGTAGTTTATTCCTCCTTCTCCTTTTTCTTCTTTTTTTGTTAGATTAAAATCTAAGTATTTCATTTTTTGGTTTTGATAGCAGGATAAAACTAGTTTTATAAAATGATTTAAGAAATGTTCCCTCCTTTTCTATTTCTTGAAAGAGATTGTGTAGAATTGGTATTAATTCTCTTATAAACATTTGGTAGTGTTTGCCAGTGAAACTGGACCTGGAGATTTTCCTTTTTGGAAATTAAAAAAAAATTATTAATTCCATTTCCTTAGTGGTTATAGGGCTAGTCAAATGATCTATTTCATATACGTGAGTTGTGGTAGCATATGCTTTTCAAATAATTGTCTTCATTTTATCAAAGTTGTCAGATTTTTGCACATAGGGTTGTTTGTTGTATTTATTCCCTTATTATCTTTTTGACATCTGCAAGGTCTGTACCGATATTCCATTTTATTCCTGATATTGGTAATTTTGTCATCTCTCTCTTTTCTTTGTTAGTGTCCCTAGATGTTTGTCAATTTTATTGATCATTTCACAGAACTATTTTTTGTTTCATTAATTTTCTCTATTGCTTTCTGTTTTTAATTTCATTGATTTCTTTTGTTATCGTATCATTTTATTCCTCTGATTGTTTTGGGTTTATTGTGCTCTTCTTTTTCTAGATTTTTTTTTCCCTCTAGGTTCTTGAGATTGAAGCTTAGATTATGGATTTGAGACTTTTCCTCTTTTTTGATGTAAGCATTTGGTGCTATAAATTTCCCTCTCAGTACTGCTTTAGCTGCGTCCCACAAATGTTAATGTATTGTATTTTATTTTCAGTAAAGTCAAATTTTAAGTTTCCTTTGAGAGCTCCTCTTTGACCACATGCATTATTTAGAAGTACATTGTTTAGTTTCCAAGTGTTCAGAGATTTTCCTGTTATCTTTATGTTATTGATTTCTAGTTTGATTACACTGTGGTCAGAGAACACACTATATATTTTTCAATTATTCTTAAATTTGTTGAGGTTTGTTTTGTGGCCCAGGATATAGTCTATTTTGGTATATGTTCCATGGACATTTGAAAAGAATGTGTGTTCCACTGTTGTTGGGCAGAGTGTTCTATAGATGTTGATTAGACCTCACTGGTTTTTGGTGGTGTTGAGTTTTTCTCTATCTTTGTTGATTTTTCACCTAGTCCTCTCAATTGTTGAGAGAGGAAAACTTAAGTCTCCCATTATAATTGTGAATTTGTCTATTTCTTTTTTCAGTTCTATCAGTTTTTGCTTCATGTATTTTGCAATTTTGATGTGTGTCCCTGTTAGCCTGAATGCTTGGTATGGATAAGACCAGTTTTAACCACTTTTCTTACCTAGACCATTAGTGGAAAATAGATTTCCCATTCATATACATTCATATAACTGAAACAATTTTAATGCAATAATATTTACCCTTGTCAGATGCAGTGGAGTTTGATATTTTCAAATTCTATTATTTTTTCTTAAGACTTAATTTTTTAGAGCAGTTTTAGGTTCACAGAAAAATTAAGAGCAGTTACAGAGATTTCCTGTATACCCTTCATGTATGGGGTATGTGCATGGGAGGAAGACCAAGACAGAGGCTGAACCTGGGAGCCTGAGGCAGACCCTGTAGGAGCTCTTGGGTTGTGTTCTCTGTGCTGAACATCCCTTCTGTTATTCCTGAAGTTTTAGTAAAGCCTTGTTAAAAATGACAGTCCAGTGTGTAGTGTGGGGAATTAAGGATGTGCTTCCGAGTGGTGAAGAGGTTCCTCGGGCCTGTATTGTTAGGACTCGGGATTCTGAAGGCAGGCTACTGGGTTCCATCATGGCTCTTCCATTTAATAGTCCTTGTGTAGATTACTTAATCTCTCTGTGCATCAGTTTTTTCCACCTATAAAATGGGAATAATGCTAGTATTGCTTTCTTTGTGGAGTTGTGAGGATTAAATGAGGGCATGTATTTAAAACATGTAGCATGCTTTTTCTTTTTTAATAAGCAGATTGATGAATGGATGGTTCAGTGGATGGATGAATAAATTGAGTGAACAGGTGAATAAAAAGATAATAGATGAAAAGATGAAGGAATTAATAAATTAATGGGTGGGTAAATTAAAGGATAGATTGACAGATGGTTCAATGGAGAGTTCATTAGATAGATAGATAGATCCTTGAATAAATTAAAGGCTGAGTGGATGGATGAGTAATTGCCAGACTCCATGTTGGGCACTTTAGTACTCACATTATCTTGCTTTATCCACACAGAAATCCCATGAAGGAAGGAACATTTTCATTTTACAGACAAGGTGCTTCAGCTTCAGCGGTAGGAAAAATCACTTCCCCAAGATTATACAATTAGAAGATAGTGGAACAGGTTTCAAACTTAGGTCGACCTGACTCCAAGCAGTGCCTGGCGCACATAAGAGCTTAATATGCATAGCTGCTATGGCATCTGAAGGAGAACAGGAGTATATAGGAAGATTTATGGGTTGGGGAGATATGGTTGTGGCACAAAAAGATTTTTTTAATAAGCAGATGGATGAATGGATGGTTCAGTGGATGGATGAATACATTAATGAATGAATAGGTGAATTAAAAGATAACAGATGAAAAGATGAAGGAATGAATAAACTAATGGGTGGATAAATTACCGAAGGAGACCCTATTATCGAGCAGGTTGGGAGGTGAGCTGAGCTTCAAAATGTTGGCTATTAATGGGAATGTAGCCACTGTGGTAGGTAGAATAATGGCCCCCCAAAGATGTCCACATCCTAATCTCCAGAATCTGTGAATATGGGAGGATACATGGCAAAGGGAAATTAAGGTCACAGATGGAATTAGGTTGCTAATCTAGGGAGCTTATCTGGGTGGGCCTAGGGTAATCACAAAGGTTCTTAGAAGTGGAAGAGGCAAAAGAGAGGGATATATGAGATACAGAAGAACAGTCAGAGAGAGATGCAATGTTGCTGGCTTTGAAGATAGGGGAGGGGGCCATGAGCCAAGGTGCAGGCAGCATCTGGAAGCTGGAAAAGGCTGGAACAGATTTTCCCCTAGAGCTGCAGAGAGAGCAGGGCCCTGCCGACACCATGATTTTAGCCCAGTGGGCCCTGTGTTGGACTTCTGACTTACAGACCTGTGAGATAATTAGTTTGTGTAGTTATATGGTAATGTGTTATGTAGCAACAGGAAACTCATACACCCCCCATATCATGGGAGAGAAAACTCGGATCCAGGAGGGTTCGGTGACTCACTGTTTGCACTTTTTGCAGTTACAGAAGTTCTTTGACTTCCAGAATCACTGCTGAAGTAGCCAGGGGACAAAAGGTTCACCCACCCCACTCTGTCCTTCCAGGGCATCTGTGTGTGGTTCATTTCCCCCCTCTGTGAACCCATCAGCCCCCCTTTATTTCATGAATGCAGAGATCCTAAGATTTATTACTGGAAGAGTCCTCAGCGGCCATGTCATCATGAGTAAGATGACTTTCTAGTGGTTTCTATTATTTTTTTGCTGTGTAATTTTTCTAACATCTAAATCCAACCTTCAAAACAGTTAAAAGCCGCACTATTCTGGAGGAGATGGAGTCGGGAAGCTTGGCCCACGAGACCATCCCCTGACTCCTGTGGAAGGTCCCCTGGGCACCTCCTTGGAACCCAGGGCAGTGAGGAGCAGCGTCACCCAGTGAGCACCGCCTTCCATGGGTGAGGAGCTGAAGGGCCTTTGCATTTGTTTCCTCAGGCTTTTCATGTGGCTACTTCCTCCTCCTCACCTGTTAGCTCTCTGCTCAATTCTCCTCCCTAGGGAAGCCTCCTCTGCCACTCTGTCTAAAGTCCACCATCTTTCCTGACTGGCATCAGGGATCTGCTGGTTTCCTCCCCAGGACTTATGGCAATTTGCCATTATTCTTTGTATTTGCTTAAATAAGGACTGCAGAACGCAGGGACCTGGTCTCTCCTGCTCCTAGGCATAAGTGCCCAGCACATGCCTGGTGTGAGAACACTAGCAGGAAATGTCTGCAGAATGGGAGAATGAGGCTCCGAGAGGGGATGTAACTTGCTGAGATCACACAGGGATACAGGGGCAGAGGCCGAATGAGGACCAGGACAGTCTTCCCTCAGCCAGTCCCTAGACTAGCTTGTGGTCCCTGGGACAGACGTGTTAAGGGCTGGTACAGGAAACCATGAGCCTCTCAGTCACCTAGAGGGGACTGTAGGTGGTGCAGAGAAGCAGGGTGTTGGGATTTCCCTTCTGGGGAGGATTTCTCTCAGGATTTATCAGCTCTTGCTCCAAGAGTAATGGAATCTAAAAGGAACAGTTGGAAGGTGGCAATGCTGGAAACCCAAATACCGGCCCTTTATGGTGGCATTCCAGGCGTCAGGGACAAGTGAGAGGCTTCCCAGTGTCCACTGAATCACACCATTTAAGGAAACCAGGAAGAGAAGTAAGGCAGTGTTTAGATAATTGTCATAGCAATTCTGAGAGTAAGGATTATAAGCCCCACTTTACTTGGGGAAGCAAGTAACTTGTCCAAGGTCACAAGTTTATCAATGAGCTTCCAACACAGCTCTACAGGGCTCTGCAGCTCTTTCTCCCGCTCCTTGTTGCACTGAGAGGTATGAACTAAATACAGGCCTATCCGGCAGGCCACCTGAGTGTGTGCAGGCTGGGCTGGCCATCTCTCACTCTCCTCTGGACCTGGGAGCTCCTTTTTGGCCTCAGAGGCTCAAAACCAGGGGTTCGGCTTTAGTGCCCCTAGAATCGTGCGAAGAAGAGTCCAGCTTCAGGCTGGTGTTCCCACAGGGTTGGTTTTGAAGAGGGAAGAAGAGGAGGAGGAAATTGTGTATATTGCACTGAAGTGCTCTAGGGACACAGAGAAGATGAGGGGAGATATGCCAGACCTTTCTGAGAAGGGAGTTTGAAAATCTAGGGAACATTTGAAAGAACTCAGTTTTAGAGTAAAATATACCTGTTATCATCCCAAACAGGCCACAATCAGCTTGACCTTAAGTGCTTTAGACAACCTGTCTTTGTGAACCTCAGTTCCCACTGTTGTAAAATGAAACGATGTTGTGCTAAAGCCCGTTGTTACCTACTTAGGAATTTTTTGAACCACTTGTTAAACAACGCCATCACTAGAAATTAAGTATATAAGTTTACAATAGCATAAATTATATTAAAAAAAAGACAACACCCAAAACTAGTCACTTCCTAATTATTTTACTACGCTGTTCTATTATCTGTGCTCTTGAGGTTATTTACATCTATTGTATCTGAATTTTGGAAACACTATGTAATGATGGTTACTGAACACCTCTTCCCAAGTCTGTTCACTGACTCAGGTTGGTAGGAGTATTTACACCACAGAAAATGGAAACTGTTATAAATCAGGGCTTGACTTATTACTTTGTTCATTGTGTAGATCGAAGAAAGTGATGGATAACATCTTTTTAAATTGTAGTGTAGTTGATATACAATATTATATTGGTTTCAAGTATACAACATAGTGATTTGACAGTTACCTACATTATTAAATGCTCACCCCAACTAGTGCAGTTATTGTCAACATAGAAAGTTATTACAGAATTATTGACTATATTCTCTATGCTGGTTTTTCGTCACTGTGACTAATTCATATGATTGAGATTTTTGTGCCTTTTTGTCCCCTTCACCTATATCATCACCCCCTCCCTTCCCCCTCCCGATGGTAAACACCAGTCACTTCTCAGTGTCTGTGAGTCTCTTTCTATTTTGTTTGTTTTGTTTAGACTCCACATATAAGTGAAATCACATGGTATTTGTCTTTCTCTGTCTGACTTACTCACTTAGCATAATACCCTCCAAGTATATCCATGTTGTTGCAAATAGCAAGATTTCTTCCTCTTCTATGGCTGAGTAATATTCCATTGTATATATGTACCATATCTTCTTTATCCATTCATCTATTGACAGACACTTTAGTTGTTTCCGTATCTTGGTCATTGTAAATAATGTTGCGATAAATATAGGGGTGCATAGATCTTTTCAAATCAGTGATTTTGTTTTCTTCGGGTATATTCCCAGAAGTGGAAATGTTGGGTCATATGGTATTTCTGTTCTTAGTTTTTTGTGGAACCTCCATACTGCTTTACACAGGAGCTGAACCAATTGACATTCCCACCAGTAAGTAGTGTAGGAGGGTTTCCAGATCTCCACATCCTCGCCAACACTTGCTATTTCTTGTCTGTTGGATAGTGGCCATTCTGACTGGTGTGAGGTGCTATCTCATTGTGGTTTTGATTTGCATTTCCCTGATGATTAGTGATGTGGAGCATCTTTTCAGATGGATAACATATTAAAGCAGACTAAAATTTAAAGTGTGTTGTGGTGAACAGCACACAAAATTGAGGAAATACTCCAGTATTTGAAAACTTTATCTGATTCAGCTGTCACTCATGTCATTGGGAAATGAGTAAAATTTCAGCATGCACCTTCACTGTTTCACCTTTATCTTACTCCTTAACTTAAAATGTTGACCAAAAAAGAAAATAATCCATTTAAGAAATGGGCAGAGGACATGAATAGACACTTCTCCAAAGAAGAAATTCAGATGGCCAACAGGCACATGAAAAGATGCTCCACATCACTAATCATCAGAGAAATGCAGATTAAAACCACAATGAGATATCACCTCACACCAGTGAGGATGGCCAACATCCAAAACACAAACAACAACAAATGTTGGCGAGGATGTGGAGAAAAGGGAACCCTCCTACACTGCTGGTGGGACTGCAAATTAGTTCAACCATTGTGGAAAGCAGTATGGAGGTTCCTCAAAAAACTCAAAATAGAAATACCATTTGACCCAGGAATTCCACTCCTAGGAATTTACCCTAAGAATGCAGCAGCCCAGTTTGAAAAGACAGATGCACCCCTATGTTTATCGCAGCACTATTTACAATAGCCAAGAAATGGAAGCAACCTAAGTGTCCATCAGTAGATGAATGGATAAAGAAGATGTGGTACATATACACAATGGAATATTATTCAGCCATAAGAAGAAAACAAATCCTACCATTTGCAACAACATGGATGGAGCTAGAGGGTATTATGCTCAGTGAAATAAGTCAAGCTGAAAAAGACAAATACCAAATGATTTCACTCATATGTGGAGTATAAGAACTAAGGAAAAAAAAAACTGAAGGAACAAAACAGCAGGAGACTCACAGAACCCGAGAACGGACAAATAGTTACCAAAGGGAAAGGGACTGGGGAGGATGGGTGGGAAGGGAGGGGTAAAGGGGAAGAAGGGACATTACGATTAGCAGATGTAATGTTCGGGGGGCACAGGGAGGGCTGTACAACCCAGAGAGGACAAGTAGTGACTCTATGGCATCTCACTACGCTAATGGACAGTGACTGCAATGGGGTTGTGGGGGGGGAACCTGATGAAGGGGGTAGTGTAATCACCATAATATTACTCATTTAATTGTAGATTAATGATATCAAAATAAACTAAAAAAATAAATAAATAAAATGTTGACCAGTGTTCATGAACTATACCTGGAGAGTTGGTTGGTAAACACTTAACAGCACACCTCCAGTAATAACCATCTCTGGATGGCTGTGAGCAATTAGTGATAAAATGTGTGTGGTGGTGCCAAGAGGTGGCAGTTTCTGTCAGCTTTCCTCTCTCCAGGTCATCCCCAAGAAACTTGCAATTTAAAGACAGATAGCATGCTGGCTAGGTAACTACAGCCTCCAGAAAACTTTCCTAGTCCCTCATCTCAACCAGATTGGGTGCTCCTGAGTTCTTACTGTAGAGAATTTCTGTGGCCAATGGCCTGGACCTGAGGCACAGTATTGTTAATAAGTCAGGAGTGGGGAGATTGGAAGAGGTATCTTTTAAAAGATCAAAGATAAACATTGCATATACACTCAAGAGAAAATTCAGCAGAGAAGAGCATAGCATTTGGTTGAACCTTCTTTGCTTCCTTCCCCATCACTGGCTCCTCGCACGCTGGCCTGGACTTCAGCTGGGGTGGGGATCAGATGGGCAGGGAATCAAATCTCACTAATCCCCACCAGCTCCAGGATGCCAAGCCTTCTCCTGGGGCTCAGCTCTGGCCTGTTACTAGCCCCAACCCCTAGAGGGCAGAGTGGCTCCAAGGAAGGAAGGCTGAGCTCAACCTTCAGTCCATCTCTTGCCTCCCATCCCCACAGACAGCAGCAGAGCTGCTCCTGGGGGCACTGAGGGAGTGGCACCAAGCCCCTGCTGTATGTCAAGTTCTCTGTTGGACACTCTGGTGCCCATTAACTATCTAACCCTCATGGAGGTCTTGCAAGGTTAGGTCTGTTATGCTTTCTCTGCTTTAATCTCAGGCCATCAGGTAGACCTCCTGCTACCCTCCATAGAATCCTCTTCAGATTCCCACCTAACCTGGGGGTCCCTACCCCTCATGCCTTGGATATTTTCGATCCTGGCTTGCTGTCATGCCTTCTAACCTCTCCAACATAACTTGATGCTTTCAATAACCACGTGGGATGATGCTGCCAACCCTGGTCCTTCAGTTCCTTGACCTCCTCTCTTGCTGTCCCCTCCACTGCCTATAGTCATTCCCTTGACCTTGACAACAGCAATCCCTCCATCATCTTAATTTTAAGCAGCCCGATTTCCAATTACTACTTCCTATCTTCCCAGGTCATTTTCCCCAGGATCCTCATTTCAGCACTGCACCTGGAGGCCCCTACAGTAATTCATTGCTCCTACACCTTTGTATTGTCCTCACCCATCTGCTGCACTGCTCTCCATACAACCCCCACATCCGTTGCTGTGGTCACTCCTGCATTTGCTCTCAGCTCCTTTGTTCTTCCCTGGCTTTACTGTACTCACCTGGCCAAGTCCCAGACTCCCTAATTTGCATCTCTACCTCTGACTACCACTCTAACCCCAGACTCATATCCAACTGCCTACTTGATGTTCAGGAGGCATCTCTAACTTATATCCCATATGGAATGCTCAGGCTCCCCCAAACCTGCTGTCCACTGGTTTGCCCATCTCAGTGCCTGCTCCATCTTTGCTGTTGCTCAGCCCACACCCCTGGGCCACCACTTTCTCCCACATCCAGTTTATCAGCAAATCATGTTGGCTTTACGTTCACACTATGTCTTCTCACCACCTCCGCTCCTACCATCCTGTTTCAAGCCACTGTCCTCTACCTCCTACAGTATTGTAGTGATTTCCTTTCTTCCCGCTTCCACCATTGCCCCCTGTGATGGTTAGTTGTACATGTGACCAGGCCACAACACTGGTTATTCAAGCACTCTTCTAGGTGTTGCTGTGATGGGATTTTGTAGATGTGGTTAACATCTACAGTCAGTCGGCTTTAAGTAAAGGAGATTATCGTCAATAATCTCTGTGGGCCTCATCTTCTCTAAGAAGAAATTCCTCTGAACTGTAGCATTAGCTCCTGTCTGAGAACTTCAAGCCTGCCAGCCTGCCCAGCAGATTTGGGATTTGCTAGCCAAATTGCATAAGCAAATCCCTTGAAATAAATCTCTTCGTATATATCCTAGTGACTCTGTTTCTCTGGAGAGCCCCAATACACTCCCAACCATCATTCTACAGAGCACTCTGAGCGATCCTTTTAAAAGTCACATCACAGCATTTGCATTTTCAGACCCTCCAAGGGCTTTCACTTCATTCAGAGGCAAGTTTGTCTTTATGATGGGCTACAGAGGACCTCAGTCCTTCCCCTGCCCACCCCTCTCTCTGCTCGAGCTGCCCTGGCGTCCTTGCTACTCCTTGGCCATGCCAGGTATCCTCCACCTCTGCTCCTGCTGTCCCCTCTCCAGTGTCCCCACTCCCTTGCTCCCTCACCCCTTCAGGTATTTGCACACAGGTCTTCTCCTCTGTGAGGCCTTCCCTGACCACCCTGTTCCTATTAACTGAGGGATAACACACATGCAGTAAAATGTGTAAAGCACACAAATTTTTATACGTGATGATTTTTTTAAACCTAGGCTGCACCTGCCCAAGTGCCACCTAGAAGCAGAAGCAGAGCATTTCCAGTGCTTCACGAGGTTCCCTTCTTCACTTCCCAGAAGTAACTACTCTATAAATTCTATTTGCATTGATTAATCTGGCTGTTCTCGATCATTTTGCCAATGGGATCTTAGATTAGGCACTCTTCTGTGTCCGCTATTCTATTTTAAAATTGCAGCCCCCCTTGAGAACTCCTCAGACCCATTTCCCACTAGTGTTTTTCATGGCTTCATTTCTAACATATTATTTGTGTTCAGTTGTTTAAGTGCCTGTCTGGCCCCGAAAAACAAGGGTTTTTGCCTGATTTGTTCATTGCTCTATTCCCAGCACAAGGTGAACTGACCAGCACATGCGGGCAGTGAATAAATATTGGTTCAGTAAAAAAAAATGAGTGAATCTCCATTTTCTAGATGATGACATTGAGGCTCAGAGAGGTGAAGCGACTTTCCTGTGGCTCACAGCGTTAATGGACCTCAGAATGAGCAGGAGAGTCTGGGGAAGCCCAGGATGGGCCAGGGCCAGGGGCAGGTGGAGCTACCAAAGGAGTCTAGAACCAGGCGAGGACAGAGTGAAGCTGGCTTGGGCCTTGGGTCAGAGGCCCTAAGATGTCTAAGGCAGGGGGTGAGGTCACATGCTGGCCTTTACCTACCGTGTGCCTGCAGGTGGTGTGTGACCCAGTCGGCCTCACTGTGGGCTGTCAGGGTTCCCTCCACCCTGTACTCCTGAGCACCTCATAGGAACTGGCAGTCCTGCCGCCTGTATGTACAAACTGGGATGAGGGGTATTTATTATTTCTAATATGGTAGTCATGTTTACAGCTGCATTACTTACATAGTAATTCACAAAATCTGTCAATGTTGACTTCATACCTTTGTATCTGCTATTCCAGCGAAAGAGACCTAGAATACTTTATCAACCTCAGCTCCACGTAACTCCCAGCCATGTTTAGAACCCTGCAGGATCCCTAGGGGCGCCCGTTCAGGGCTAACCACGCCCTGCCTGACAGCTGTAGACACTTTGATTGTGGCACCTGTTGCCCTGAGTCGTAATGGCTGGAGTGCCCACTGGTCCCCATCGACTGGAGACTTCCGAGTGAGGACGTGTGTCTGATTCATCGCAGCATTTCTAGTTCCAGCCTCGTGTCTGGAACTATGTGGGTGGCTGGTTCATGTGAACTGTGTGAACTGGTCCATATATTGATCTGCTCTTGAGGCCAGGATGCACATGGAGTAATTTCTATTTCCCCATGGTATCTAATGCAGGGCCTTTCATGTGATAGGAATTCAGTGAGTACTTTTTGAATGAATGAATGAGTGAGTGAATCACAAGACAGCCTCCCGGATCCCATTCCCCTCTGACTTCTACCCCATCCTGTTTCATTCTAAGTCCTGCTTTACCTCAGACCAGAGCATTACCCAGGAGCTGGTCAACTTCCCCAAGTGCGCTCCCAGGGACACTGGTCCCTTGAGATGTTTCCTACAGAATGGGAACCTCTGCAAATGACAACACGTTATAGAGATTCACATCACCCTTTTAGCATATATAAAGCTCTGCAATACCCTGAAGTAAAGAAATCTTATCAACTTGCCCAAGCTCAGAGTTTGCCTAATATATTTGACTATGAACTCTCCCCAGTGCCCCCCACTCCTACCACCTTAGCTGAACTTCAGTTGACATTTATTTGACAGATGTTTATTGAGAGTGTACTATGGTCCAGGCATTGTTCTGTTTTTGAAGAACACAGCAGAGTGTATGACAGACATGGGCTCTGCTGCCTGCCCAGCAAAATACTAAGAGTTAATGTTTGTGAGTGTTAAGTGCTTCTGTGGTTCATCTCATTAACCTTCACCTACAGTCTAGAAGTTAGATATTACTGCCCCATTTTACAGACATGAAAATGAGCCTTTCCAGGACACATAACTAACAAATGACAGGGTTGAAATTCAAAACCTAGGATTCCTGACAGCAGACCATTAAAACACGGGTGAGTATTCTTAGTTCACTTAGGAGTTATTCTGCAGTTCACTCTCCCACCCCAGTGCAGGCCAAATCCCCATCCCAGCCCCAACCCCAGTCCCAGCCCTAGCTCCAGCTCTAACCTTAGTCTTGGAAAACTCCTAGTCATGCTTCAGAACTCTGCTGAGGATCTTCAGGAGTCCTCATTTGTTCCCTGGAGAACCTCAGCAGGAAAAACAAAGTACTGTGAGTCCAGGTGATAAATTTTTACAATTCACATTTATTTTGGAAAAAAAAAATGTTCTGCTAAAAATACTCCTACAAAGGCATTGGAGTAACAGGGTCAGGGTTGCTCATGGACACAGCTGGTGAGATTTCCATGGTCATAGCAGTGGGGATCTGGAGGAGCCAGGTCTGACCCACAACCATTGCAAACCCAGCCACATACTTTTGAACCACAACATTGTCAGGAAAACCCATATTTCTTACCAAAGGAAACAGGGTCGTGTGAAACCCTGCCAGACCCCTCAGCTCACTGGTTGAGAGCTCTGGCCTGCTTGGCCCAGGCGGAGTGAACACCTGGGGCAGGGCAGGGGGGTGTCTTTCACTCCCACCGCTCCTGGCTCTGACAGTAGTTCCAGGAAGCCACAAAGAGGATGTCCCAATGCCCCCGAAAGAGTGCCCCCGTGGGACTGGGGGCCTGACTGGCAAAGGGCCTGACAGTGGGGAGGGGCTGAGCGGGACCCCTGGTAGCAGCGTAGTGTTGTGATTCTGAGGGCAGATGCTGTGGTCAGAGCCCACCGGCTGACTGCGATCCAGGAAAGCCACCGCGTACATCTCTGAGTTTTCTGGTCTGTGGAGTGGGAATTATGATTGTACCTGCCTCCCAGAGCTGTGCGAGGGTTAATGAGACACTGTGTATAAAAAGTGAAGTGCAGCTCTTGACACATTGTTGGCACTCAAGAAATAGCAGCTATGACTAGGATTTTGGGCTGGGCATGACCGACCAGAGAATTGCTCTTTCCTGGAGTCCAGGGAGGCTGGCTGAGCATAAGTGCTCAGCTCTGTGCCCCGCTCACCAGAGCCCCTGCCCACAGAAGGGAAAGCAACCAGACTGACCACCAGTTCTGGGCAACCCAGAGGCACCCCCTCAGCCTTCCAGATCCCAGTCAGTGGCCTCAATTAGAAAGGATGAATGGGCTTGGGGCTTGGCATGAGGCAGGGGCTGTGTGGCCATGGATGCTGTGTCCTGAGTGTAGTGGGAAGGCACCTGGCTCTGGGTTCTGCAGCAAGACCAACTGGTTGCCCGGTGTTAAGACTCTGGCTGTGAACAGGAAGGTCGTGTGCTGGGGAAGATACCTTAACAAATCCCTGGCCCTGCAGCTTCCTCTTTGGGGGCCCCTACTTGGCTTCAGAGCTGAGCTGTCCAGCCCACCAGCCAGTGAGCACGGTGGCCTGTGTGGGGCTCTGCTTAGCAGCACCCTGGGGCAGCCAGCCCCACTGGCTGCCAGGAGGGCCAGGTGCGGGCAATCCTCCCGTTCTACCAGGGTGAGAAACTCAGCATCCCACTCAGAAGGAGGGTCCTTGATGCTTCGGTCCATCTCTGACTCAGAGTCAAAGCATGGGGCTCTTGTTAGTATTTGTTTCAAGCCACTCCCCTCCCCTCTCTGTCTGCCTTCCTCTTTGTGCTCTGTCACTGCTAGGATCTTCGGGTTTTGGGGGCTGTGATGAACTACAGGACTTAAATTTCAAGACTTACCAGCACAGAATCATATGGTGGTGGAATCTTAAAAACATGGAACCTTTCCATTGGCATCTTAGCATTATGGGGCTTTGCAATCTTAGAATCTTGGCATCTTTTGCCCATGGAATGTTAGAATTCTGAACTCCAGCAGTCTCTGAGGGCCTCTGCAATGTATGTGGTCCAGGCTCTGACCTCCTCCCTACCCCACTCCTCCAACACGGGCTGTTAGATCCTGCATAGAGCCAAGGACCTTCACCCCCTCTTCTTCCTCCAGGGAAAGCCATGCCTTAGTCTGGGTAGCAGGGCTTGCTTTAGTGTCTGGCGATTTATGAAGCTCCAGGTCCAGCTGGAAGGCCCATCCTGGCTTTCGTTGGCCCACCCGGCCAGGCATTCAGTGAACAGGCCTGGGTCGTAGGCTTGAGCTCCCTGGGGTCTCCCAGTGGGCTGCAGGGTGCCTCTGAAGTATTAAGGTCCCTGTTGCTCTTGCTCTGTCAGCTTTCCTGAGGCTGCTTTCATGCTATGAAGCTAAATTCTGACAGACTCTGGGTGGAGGGTACTTTCTGATTTTCCTGAGAGCTCAGCTTAGTCTGAACACATTCCTGAGGGTCAGCCCCAGCCCCTACTTCATGGGTCCTGATCCACATCTGCGCTTGGGCATCGTATCTGACGACATCCTGCCTTTTCCTGATCCCTGCAGACCTTCTCTCTGCAGACATCAGGGCCCAGGTCGTCTCCAGGGAAGTGAAGAGAGGATTTCTGTGTCTAGAGGAATCTCCTGGAGGAGCTTGTTAAAAACAGAAGGTCCTTGGCCTGACTCTGGGGATTCTTATTTAGGAGGTTGGGGTGGAGCCCAGGAATATGCAGGTTGAATGATTAGCCCAGGAGATTCTGACGGGCAGGGAGACAGGGGTGGCAAAATTTTTGAGAAATCCTGGTAGGTGGGGAGGAGGGTGGCACCAAAGGCAAATGGCCTCAGTGGAATCCTCTGGGGATCTGTTTCCTCATATGGAGAGCATAGTCCAGCTGATGCCAACTGAACAGGAGGCATCATTAGTTAGTAAACCCTGATAGGCCCCCGTTTCCACACATGGGGCCTGGCATATACGTGCCAGTGATGAGAGTAATGCCTGTGTCAACCTTCTGAGACCAGTCTCTGAAGGGTGGACCCTGAGCCTTCCTGCGCTGCACAGCAAAGGCCAGGTCACTTCCTGAGACCAACACTCTGACGTTGGTTTCCCTAAAGGGGAAACTAACTGGAAAGCAGGCCATTCTCCATGCTAGGTTTAAGGGCCAGCAGCCATTTCATAGGAGGCTGGGTTCAGGCCGGCCGGTGGTGTGCGCATGTGTAGTGTGGCTCCCTGACTTTTCTCTGGGTTTCCCAGGCATGACACACTATGAACAGGGCAGGACCCCAGACTCTTCCAGGGCAGAGACAGGCTTCCTGCACAGTTTGTGTGCCACTCAGCCCTTGCTCCCCAGCACTCCGCTCTGTCCCCCAGTGCTATACCCCATTCACCTGCCTGCTGTCCCATACTCGTACCACCACCGGTGTACACTCAGCTCTGGTCACGAGTCTGGCAGCTCTCAGAGAGGCCTGGAGGAAATAGGGTGGGCATTAGTTGAACTCAGCTGAATTAAGAATCAGGAAGCACAAAACCCAAGCCTGCTGTTCCAAGCAGCTGAAATGACTCTTTGGATTATTTGCATCAGTGAGTGAGGATGGAAAATGAAGCAGCAGGGCCTGGATTCCCCTGGAATAAATGAGGGCTCCTCCCTGGGGAGAGCAGGAGCTGTGAGCCATCCTGCCCCCACCTAATGGCTTAATTGACTTTCTCCTAGAACCTGATGCTCACTCTGCTACTCTTCTGCTCAAAAATTTCCTATGGCTGGACTGTGTATTGCATTCAAACTGCCTCAACTTGACCTTAAATCAGTCCCACCTCCCACCATTCCTATGGCCCATCCAGACATGACTCCTACTGTTGGACCATTCCAGCCTTGGTATCTTTGGTTACACTGTTCCTTCCACCTGGAATACCTTTTCTCTCAACTTCTGTTATTTTCAAGACAGCCTCCATGAAGCCCTCCCTGATAGCCCCAGGCCATTTGAGCCTTCCCTTTTCTTACCAGCCAGCCTCAGATATGACATGCTTCTCGTCACTAATTGAGTGTGGTGGAGTGGGCACTGGAAGCAGATGAACACAGTCACTCTGCCCCTTCCTGGCTGAGTAATCCTGAGCAAGCTACTTCCCCTCTCGGAACCTGTTTCCCCCCACCTACGGGAGGAACAACTCCCTCCTCACAGGCCTGCAGTGTATAAAGTGTTTTGCATGCCTGGCCCCCCAGTCCAGTGTTCTCATTTGACAGATGGGAGACTGAGGCTCAGGGGAAGTCACTCACTCAGATCCTTGTCTCAAGTTAGTGACAGGAGCAAGCCTGCCACTCTGGTGTCAGGATGCATTTTTCCCAGCATCATGCAGCATCCTTTCCTTTGAATGGATTTACATTACTTTCTCTGCAAGAGTCTTCTAGCCTTTGGTACCATCATGGAACTAAAGGGGCCCAGGAGAGAGTCAGGAGTGGCCGAGGGCCGAGCACTGGGGTGGGTGGTGGCCTGTGGCCTGGGTCTTTCCTGGGCTTCAGCCAGGCGTGAGGAAGAGCTGGGCATGGGCAGGGGCTCCCAGTCTTCTGGAGATGAGCCTCTTATCTGAGAGGGGTTCAAAGCTAGTGACCGTACACAAGGGGGTGGCAGAGAGCTCCCTGAGAGGTGGCAGCATGGGGCCAACCAGAAATGATGGGGAAAGTCCAGCTGGTGCCATCTGAACAGGAGGCATCATTAGTTAGTAAACAGCTACTTCCCCAGGTCCCTTAGTGTCCCTGACTGCCCTAGCCACCCTAGCCCCTACTCTGAGGCTTTTTGACTTAGCAGCAAGGCCTTCATCTAATATGATTGGTTTGCCCAGGTCTTACCAGTTGACAGGTACTTTGAGTATCTTACCCCAGAGGGGGCCTGCTGGTCATCAACGATAATGCATTTTTGAGTTTCTGGGGCAGTACGAGTGGGGGTGATGGCATGGCTCCCTACCACCCAGGCTGGCCCTGTTGCAGATCTGCTTGTCACACCCTCTGAGAGCAGCTGGTCCCCATTTCCATGGTGCCCTGGCCCATGTTTACAAGGCAGCTTTCTTCCCTCAAGTACCAACTGTGTGCAGAGCAGCCGGAACTCCTCTAACACTTCTGGGCAGGTGGGGGCTGGTACTGGGGAGGTTGAGCCAGGAAAGGATTAGTAACCAGGCAGCGGGTAGCTTAGAGCCGTGTGCCCAGGCGAGCGGGCAGCACAAGTGGAAGGCGCTTGGCAGCATGGCCTGCCATTCCCTGCTGAGAAGTAAGCAAGAGGTGGTGGTGGGGAGCTGTCCCAGCAGCGGGGAGAGGTGAGCATCTACCTGCACCCTGGGACAGTCACAGTGACATCTCTCTGTCACCCTGAAGTGGAGGCACAGAGAGTCTGATAGTACCCTCTGAGAAGCAGGCATGTGGGGGCTCAGGACCACCGAGGACTCGGGCCCTGGAGGGTGGATGGGCAGACGTGCTGGCTAGCAGACACCAGCCCAGCAGCTTAAGACAGGAAGCCATCTGACAGGAAACACCGAGTGCCAGCCCCCTGTGGGGCCCCAGAGCAATGGGGGAGTGGGCCAGGGAGATGGACTTAATCTAAAGAGCATCAAGGCAGCTCCTTCCAGAAGGTGACCTTGTGTGCCGCACAGCTGCCACCCGTGCTGGGCAGCTTTGGGGCACAAAGGGCAGCTGGCTGGGCCAAGCCTGGCCAGTTCATGGGAAACCAGCCAGTAGCTTTCCTGTGGCTCGTTCTGCTGTTCCCCCCACCCCGGGGGCACCCATGCTCCCCTCTAATCCCTTCCTTCCCTTTGCATCTCAGGCTTTGGAAACAGGTGAATGACAGCAGGCTGGTCCACGCTGGATGCTTACTCCTACCGAGGCGTCTTCAGCTGGCCACCTTGGCCTGAGTTTTTCCCACTGGTCAGTCTCCCACAGACAAAGGGAATGGTTTTGAGATGTGGTGTCCTGTTCCCGTTTGCCAGCTAGACTTGATATCCACAGTATGTCTGCCTCCCTGCCTCCTTCCACACAAAGATTTCTGATTGTATGTGAGGGGGAGCCCAATGGCACAGAGGTCAGAGTGGACCAGGGTAAGGTGATCATACCTGGAGCTTTGACTGGGGGTCCATGGGCACTCCAGGACCCTCGTGCTTATCTCACCAAAGCTTATCTAATACCCAGACCCCCTTCCTCTAGCCCAGGAGAGAGCTGAGTGCATCTTCAACTCTCTGTTCCTGCTGCAGCCTGCAGTGGCTCACCTGATTTGTAGGTCATTGAACACCGAGTTCTGAGCCACTTCCAACTCGCTGCTTTTGTTGCCTGTGCTTTTGACAAGCCAGAGCCAGAACGGCCACACGGACCTCTGGTGTCTTCCATATGTTTTCTCAGCCCTGGGCCTTCTAGAATCCTAAGGAAGGAAGGGTCCCTTAGAAGAGCATCATGGGTCACTTGACACGTCCCAGGGGTGCCAGGGTCTCTGTTGGAACTTACAGAGAACGGGGGTTGTTTTATAACTAAAGTGTTTATTTCCATTCAATTCATTAACCGATCGTTCTGCTCAGGTGCCGGCATTTGCTCACAGGAAGGAGTCTGTGGCCAGACCCCTTGGCTGATAGTTTCCCATGGCCAAGACCTTCAGACCTGGGCAAAGGTCTGGGGGAGAAAAGGAGTTGGGAGAGAAACCACATACTTTCTCCCCAGCAGAGGAAAGGAGCATGCTTGCACGTGTCTGTGAGGGTGACACACTGGAGGGCTGGGATATCACAGTGAATGATCCGGGTCCTGGCCTCTGACGCAGCCCTGTTTAGACTTCCAGAGACAAAACTGGTTTCTGGCCATCTGAGGGCACTCAGGAACCTTGAAGGGGCCTGTTTGCCTGGGAAGTACTGGATAGATTGGGGCAGAAGGAGAGTGGAGAAATGGGCAAAGACTCATAGCTCTGCAGCCCCAGAGCCCACTTCCTTCTCAAATCTGTTGCTTTCAAAACAGTCCTGGGGTGGGATGTGTCTCCACCTTGGCCCCCATCCTCTGCCCAAATCTCACTCAGTCTCTGAGTAGCCCGGATGGCCCCATGGCAGTTGGCTTTGGTGAGGCCTGGCAGCAGGTGGGAACTCTATGCAGGGTGAGGAGGAAGGGTGTCAATGAAAACCATATAAAAAATCCAGAAATATGCATATAAAATCTTGCCCTTGGTGTATTGCCTAAGTCAGTAAGCAGAAAGCACCTTCTTCCTGGAGAAGGATCAAGTCCTCAAAAGGTAGGAAATGTCAAAGTGTCACTTCATTGTCATTAAAAAAAAAAACCAACCAACAAGCCCCCCAAACCAAATCCACCCCTGACCAAAATACCCCCAAGTCCACGAACTGCTGTAAACAAACCCAGATGGCAGGAGCAGTGCTCGGTGGCAGGCGTAGCTGACGGCAGTCCCTGCAGCATCAGTCCTCTGGGGGGTGCAGGCAGGCGTGGGCACCCAGGTGTGCCGGGGCCGTGGGCTGTGTGAGCACTGTGGACACGGGGCTGCAGTCCTGGGGTGGCCATCCTCAGGAAGGCCGGCCTTTCTGCTGTCCCTCTGTTCTCCCTGACCCAGGAGGGCAGAAGCCCCTTTTGAGCTCCATGAGCCGATAGGAGAATCAAGTCTCTTTCACTGGAGTTTCTCAAATATTCTCCCAAGACAGAAAAATCCTTCTGTTTGCTCAGTGGCAGTGGGAGTGGGTTTTCTCGGAGTGGTTCCCTGGTTGGCTGCTGGTCCGAACGCCTGACTTGTGGCTATTGAGTATGGCCTGGAAGAGCAGCCCTGGGACAGGGGAGAAGGGTGGCCTGTCTCTCCCCTTCATATCTGTTTTTCTGAAAGTGTCCTTGGCTCTGGCCGGCTCGCCTTCCCGGAGGGAGCTGGAGAGACACTGTTTTTGTTCTCCAGTTGGACAAATCGCATGGAACTCCAAAGCCCTTTTTTTTTTCTCCAAGAAAGGGATCACTTTCCTCATGAGAATCCTCTTTAAAAAATATTCCTTATATCTCCCGCCCCCTCCCAGGATCTGTTTTCTTTTGGCCCCATCCCCTTGTTTTCCATCCTCTGAGTTGCACGTGTTCTTGACGCCTCTCATGGCTGGAGTGCTGCTTGGTTCTTCCCGCTGCCCGTGGCCTCCTGGCAGGTGGCTGACCCTGCGGTGGATGGAGAACCAGGGGGGGCGGCATGGGAGGCGGGGGGGTGGGGCCTGGAGGAGGAGGTGAGCTGAGGCAGGTGAAGGTCAAACCTCCACAGACTGGATCTGGTTCATCTGTGCCCGCATCACCTGGATACTGTTCAGGATTTTTTTCTGGTGGCCAGCCAAGGTGACCCCAACCCGGAGAATGTCCCTTTGGGAGAGAAGCACCTGTTAGGGAACTGTGGTGGGAGGCTGGTCACGGGGGTCTTTGGGCTGGGTAGAGAGCTGCCTGGGCTTCTCCTGGGGTTGCCTGCTGAAGATAGCAAGAGAGGGCGTGAGGGGTATGGGGCAGGGTGGCCCCTGGAGCTGGAGTGAGTGACTGTGTGAGGCGGAAGGGGCACGTGACTGGGAGTCAGGGTGCCTTGTAGCACTTGTCTCCCCTGCTATGGGGAAGGAGAAGGGAGCCTGCATTTACTGAGTACCCACTCACTTTATATCTCTGTTCATCTGACCAACCTCTGGTTTACAGAAGGGAAAACTGGGGCTGTGATTTGCCCAAGTTCACAGCCAGTAGCTGGCAGGCAGACCTGGGTGTCCCTCTGAATGTGACTCCGAAGTTGGCCATCTCACCCCCTGGATCCCCACATCCTTGCTGGGACACTGTCTATTCCTCACCATCCAGAGCCAAGCCCCTCACCCGCTCCCTCCCTGCATGGTGGGATGGGTGGGGAGGGGGTGTGAATGGTGGTGGCTGCAGGCTGCCAGGCACTTACTCCATCATCATCTGTGACACGACATCGAAGGAGGTGAAGCCAGCGTTGGCGAAGCTCTCCTTGTACTGCCCCATCTTGATGGCCTCCAGCCACTCATCTACTGTGTTAAAGCTGGTGTAGTCAGGGACCGTGCGGTCCAGCAGCGGCAGGTTGATTCTGGGCATGAGGTGGGAAATGAGATGGTCAGGGCATATGCTGGCCTGGGGGCGAGGGCACACCTTGGGCTGCGTGTACCTGTACGTGGGTCTCTGTCGGCGTGAAGACAGGTGAATGTGTATTTCTGTGTCGAGGGCGGGCATGAGTTTGAACGCATGTAAATGTGCACAAGTATACATGTGAGTATGCGAGAGCAAGTGTGTGCAGGACTCAATGCTGGGATGACCGGGAAAGTCTAGGGAAGCCTCTGTAGGGCTGGCTGAGGGGGCAAGACCACAGTGGTGAGGAGGGAGGTGCTTCTCCATGCCTCTTGTTTTCAGGAGGTGGAAAATCAGCCAGATCAACTGCTGATTATTCACTCTTTCCTCCGCAGTGCCATTTTCCACCTTGCCTACCCTGGTCGTGCTCTAGGAAGCTGATCTTGTGGATTGCTTCTCCAAAGTCCAGAGGAAGCTGGTGGCACTAATGGGAATGACTTCCTCGCTGGCAAGGAGTGAAATGGCCCTGGTGAGAGTAAGAGCTCAGAGTGATTTTATCTGGAGAGGCAGGCATGGCTGAGGCAGGGTCACGGTGAGGAGCAACATGTGGAGGCAAACATGATCTGTTGGCCGCAAGACCTGGGCAGATGAAGGGCTTGGTCCCAGACAGTCTCTGGACACAGCCAGTCTTGGACCTCGAGGACACCCAGCTGGATGCCCCTCAGAAACCCTGTGTGATAGGGTCCCAAAGAGTAGGAGTGTGCAGGGCCAGTGGTGTGGTCTGTGACAGTCACCCAAGCAGGGCAGGGGTGGCTGCAGTCCTGGCGGAGCATGTCCTGGGACCACTCGGAGAAGGCCAGTATTGGGATGGTTGGAGCTAATGCTTGTCCAGCTGAGCCAGTGTCTGCGATGTGGGGATGGTGACCCGAATGTGGGGCACGTGACGTGTGTGTGTGTGTGTGTGTGTGTGTGTGTGTGGAGAATGTATTTCTGGATGTGTGTGTGCTCAGGTGCCTATGGGTGTGTAGGTGTGAGAGCCTGAGAGTGCATGTGTGTCCATGTGTGAGACTGTGTGTGAGCCAAGCCTGAACATTTGTGCCTGTGTTTATGTGTGTGTATGTAAAACTGTATTTGTGAAAGCGTGTGTGTGTGTGTGTGTGTGTGTGTGTGTACGTGGCTGTGTTGAGGAGGATGCAAACAGAGCTCCTGGTTTGAGTGTGAGGGTAGCTAGGGAGGAAACTGAGTAATGAGTCAATCTGCTTACAATCTGCTTAAAATACCAAGATTCTGGTATTTTTTCTTAAATACCATGCTTTACAAGGTGCTTGCTCTACCACCTCTCTTGCTTCCTCAACCCAGCTTCTCCCCTTCTGTGTCCTGTGCTCTTCTGTGCCCCAAGGCAGGGCAAATGCCCACCAAACACCAGCGCTGCCTTCCCTTGATCCCCAGCTGCAGTGCAGAGCAGCGGTGGGAAGGTATTTGGAAGGGGAAGGGTCTATTGGGGGGTGGGGGTAGGGCCAGCCTGGGGCGTACCCGGAGGAGAGGGGTGCCATGGCTTTGAGGCTGTTGGGGTTGCGGATCATCTTGTCTAGCGTGTTGACGATCTGGCCGAATTTGGGTCGGTGGTTGCGGTCCTTCTGCCAGCAGTCTAGCATGAGCTGGTGCAGGGCGCTAGGGCAGTCCATGGGCGGTGGCAGCCGGTAGTCCTGCTCTATGGCATTGATTACCTGCGGACAACACAGGGGCAGAGTGGGGTTGGGTGGATGGGCTCAGAGCATCTGCCTTCTGGCTTGGCCTCTCTTGCCCCTGCTACATTACAGGACAGACCAATTTTGGTTGCGTGGCAACCACCTCCCCTTCAGGGATGGCCCTCACCTGTATGGGTTCCCACCATATGGCTCAGTCTGACCTGGCAGCTGGGTGGCTGTGCCCTCTCCCAAGCTTGGGAAACCCAGCACTCTGGGACAGCTTCTGCCTCAGGGTCCGCCAGGCTGACCCTCCTGTGGCGCCATTACACCAGCTACCTACTCCCTCCTATCTCTGATTCCCCTCCTGGCTTTGATGGCCCTGAAGACTCCTCTCTCTGGTCCTTGACCCCCAAGGGACCACCCTCTCGATTCCAGTGCCATTTACCCCTCTAGGTGAGAGACACCTCCCCTGTCAAGCCACACTGCCCCCACCTGGCTCCTGTCAGGGAAAGGAGCTCAAAAGCCACCAGGGCCAGATTCATCTTCTGCAGTTTGCAGTCGCCCTCTCTGCTCAAGTTGCTTCTTCAAGTCCTCCCTATTTTACATGCATAGGCGAATGATTTGTGGATGGGTGGGTCTTGACTACTCCCGACCCCCTAGAGAGTCCAGGGTTTGCATCAGCCAGCATGGGGCTAGGAGCTGCCCTGGCCCAGGATCTCAGAGACCTTGCTCCCACTCCCTGGAGACTGGCAAAAGGCCGGGAATTCTGGGTCTTCCCCTCCCATCTGGCAGGACAGAAAGGCTCTGCCCATCCCCTTCAAGACTTACGTCCTGGTTGGTCATGTCCCAGTAGGGCCGCTCCCCATAGGACATCACCTCCCACATGACGATTCCATAGCTCCACACATCGCTGGCTGAGGTGAACTTCCGGTACTGGATGGCTTCTGGGGCCGTCCAGCGGATGGGGATCTTCCCACCCTGGGGAACAGAAGGAGGAGGGTCAGGGAGTGGGAGGCTCACTCACCTGTCCTCTGCTCTGTGTGCGCCGATTTCATGTCATGTAGCGCCTTATCATTCCCCAGACTCACCACACTGCTTATCCTCTGTAGGAAGTGCCTTTTCCCACTGCCACCTGGAAACCTTCTCATCCTTTAAGTCACTCTGAAAATCTTTCCCCACATCCCATAGAGTTGCTCACGCTTTAATCCTACAGCTGTGCCCCATCTCTCCATCAAGGAGGCACTTCTCACACAGAGCAGTGTTCAAATCATTGCCTATTTGCCTGGCTCTACTTGTACTGTGTCCAGACTCTTTGGGGGCAGGGATTGTGTCTTACTCCATTCTGCTGAAACATTTCAACAACGCTAACTGCTTTCAGGAGAGCGTCCTGAGCTTGGGTATTCAGGGGTCTCCAAGATCCGGCCCTGCCTATCTACCCCCTCCCCTTATAGCCTGAGTTCCAGTCACATCTTGTCAGGAGAACATGGTGTCTGTCAAATGTTTACTGGCCCTTCAGCTTTCAGTTCAGATATCACCCCCTCTAGCAAGCCTTCCTCTGCCTTCCAAGCTGGTGTCCTGACTTACAGCCCTGCCACTCTGTGTTGCTCGGTGTATCTGTACCCCACCCCCACTAGCCTGTGACCTCCAAGAGGGCAGAAACCATGGTTTATGTCTCTGTGTCTCCAGGGCCCAGCACGGTGCTTGGCATGAACAAGGTGTTGGTGAACATAGGGAGAGATGGCTATCTGTGCCCTCCTTCCTGGCACCCTGCCTCCATCTTACCAGGGCGCTGGTGTAGGTGGGATCTGAGGTATCATCCTCCAGAAAGCGTGAGAGCCCAAAGTCAGACACCTTGCAGACCAGGTTGCTATTGACGAGGATGTTGCGGGCGGCCAGGTCACGGTGCACGTAGTTCATGTCCGCCAGGTACTTCATGCCAGCCGCGATGCCCCGCAGCATGCCCACCAGTTGGATGACTGTGAACTGCCCATCATTTTGCTTCAGGAGAAGTGAAGAAGACAGAAAATGGAGGAGCTCTGGATCATCCTCTGGGAAACCGGAGGAGGACCCTGCCACCCTGGCCATGTGTTCTTTGTGGGACTCAGATACTCAGGGACCTTAGAGAGGGCCATTAGAGGCCAGTTTCAGGGAGATGGAGAGAAATCGGGCTTTGGAGCAGATGCAGCTAGTCTGACTGGCTCTGCTTCTTGCTGGCTGTGCAACCCTGGACAAGTGATCTGCCCTCTTGAGTCTCAGTTTCCTCAGCTGTGCGATAAATGGGGATAAGTAACACCCACCTCCCAGGACTGTCTTGAGTTAAACAAGAAGGGGCTTGGCATAGTCTAGGTGCTTAATAAATATTTGCTAGATGGCAGCTTGTCCAATGGCATGCTTCTGAGCTCTTTGTCTAGCTGGTTGACTGTGGTCTGGGGGGCCTGAAAACTTGGCCTTGTGCTCTGAAGCCCTCTTCCTTCCTCCTCCTCCAACATCTGGCGAAAACTCTGCAACAGGGGCCAAGTGATATGGTTCCAGTCCTGATGCTCACTTGACCCTTTGGGCGGCCCTGGGCAAACTCTACTTCTCTTTGAGCCTTAATTTTCTCTTGTACATAATGAGAAGGCTGGCTAAGAGCACGGATGACAACAGATTCCAGGTTGTGTGCCAACTGTGATTGACTGGTTGTGGTATGGGTTGAGAAAGGTTCTGAGATTGCTTCTGGGTTTAGTGAGAGAGAGTACTGGGATTGATTAGCAATGCTTGCCATGGGTAAGGGAATGGAAGGTAGCAGCATGTAAGACACTTCTGATCTAGATCTTTTCCAAGACCCCTTCAAGCTCTGACAGTACGTAGCTATGTCTACTGTGCCTTTTCCTGCCCCTCCCATGGGCCCCTGGCACTCTTAGCTTCTCCTACCCGGAGGAAGGAGTCCAGGGAGCCATTCTCCATGAACTCAGTGATGATCATCACAGGTGTGCTCTTGGTGACAACACCCTCCAGGTGGATGACATTGGGGTGGTCGAACTGGCCCATGATGGAGGCCTCGCTCAGGAAGTCCCGGCGCTGCTTCTCAGTATAGCCCGACTTGAGCGTCTTGATGGCTACAAAGATCTCTCTCTTGCCTGGCAGTTTCAGGTGGCCACTGCATACCTCACCAAACTCCCCTGGGACAGACACACCAAGAGAGGAAGAATGTCATTAGCCCGGTAGAAATGCTACCTCCTTGTTCCCTGTAACTTCCATTCCTGGGTCCTGCAGGAATTTTTTCTTCTCTGTGGGCAACTCATCCTCTTGGACACAGAACCCTTTTGTAGAATATGGAGTTCCCCCCAAAATACCAGCCACTTTTGGGAGTAAGAGTAAACTCTTCATGGCTGTCCCATGGTGTATGACTGGGCATGAGGTGAGGATGTAGGGGGCCTGGGGTGAATGGTGGGGAGGACAAAGCACCAGACTGAATCCACAGAACTGGGTTCCAGACCTCACTCAATCTCTGGCGTGATGTCAAGCTCCTTCGAGCCCCATGCCTCCATTTCCTCATTTGTCATTGCATCCACAGGTTTTACTGGATGACCTCTGAGGGCCCTTCCACCTTGGGCATTCTGAACCTTCATGCCTTGGAGGGTCCTCTGAGACTCCTGCTACTCTTCCTACCATTTGCCCAAGGAGTACATGTTGGGGTGGTCACCCTACCTATGGCTGAAACCATGGTACCTGTGAGGCCACCAGCCACCTACCTGCTCCGATCACCTGCTCAATTTTGACACAGGAGATGTCAATTTCCTTGGCAAACTCCCGCACTGCCTCATTGGGGTCCTCGTAGGTGAAAGGGTCGATGTAGATCTTCATGCCTGGGGTCACTGGGGGACAAGACCAGGCTTGGTCACATGCACAGACTCAAGATGTGGACAAATGGAAAGGTGGGAGCCAGACCCTCCATGGAGGGAAATACACTCCCATGTGACCCCCATAAGAACTGAGCAACACCTGCAAGGTCATTTGACCTCTCTGGGCCTCAGTGCAGATGGGCACTGAGCTGAGTAGAAGGGTGAGGGGACCAGAAAGCTCAGCAGGAATAGCAAATAGGTTCTAGGTTTTGTTACAACTCTGACTGATTAGTAATGGCTTCCTGGAGCAGCAAAAAGACTGCTGATTAGCAATGTCTGTTATGGGTGTGGGTATAAAAGGATAAATGGATAGATAGGTTTATCAATCTTGTGATAGAGAATCAGAGTACAAAGTAAAGAAAGAGGAAGTCAAGAAGGAAGAGAGAGAATTGGAACAAAAATACAGCAGGAGCAGGCAATAGACCATGTTCTTGGGCTTCTGCTAAGGGGATCCCCCTGTCTTTCAAGGCCTAATTCGAGCCTCCTCTTCCCTTGGGAGACTTCCTGGCTCCCTCAGCCCTTCCAGGCAGGCCCCTCAGCCCTTCCAGGCAGGCCCCAGAGGCTGGAGGGGGCTCTCTCACCAGGATCTGAGTATCCAAAGCAACTGGGCCCAGCTCCCAGGTCTTCCACTAAGTAAGTCTTAAACCTTTCTGGATCTCAAATTCCTTGGTGATCAGTGAGTATAAGCCTGGACAGGGGGCTCATTAATTTGATTCCTTATCTGATGGTAAATTTTTATTTTTTAATGCAGAAAGGAGGGATGTTACTTGGATGGCAAAGACCTGACTCTGACCCCAGCACTGAGTCAGCAAAATGCTTGGAAGGAAGGGAAAGATGATTCATCCCACATTCCCCCTCCCAGATAATGGTCTTCCGCTGCTCAGACCAGCTGGTCCTCTCACAGTGCTGGCTCCATCTACCTTCCCCAGCTCCCTGCCCACATTTTCTCACTATTCTGGGAGCTATGACTTTAGAGGCAGCATCTCTAGGAGTTGGAAGCTGGAGTCCCTGGACCATAGTAAGGCTTGGCAGGCTGGGGAGTGGGGCTACCAACCCTCCTCAGCTCTATGGCCTGGGACATGTTAGGTGACCACTCTCAGACTATGTTTCAGACATTCCCAGAATCTAGGAGTCGGAACCTATAACACAGGAGTTGGCAAACTGGCTTCCTGTCTATTTTGTAATAAGGTTTTGTAAATAAAGTTTTATTGGAACAGAGCCACATGCATTCCTTCACCTGTGGTTTTCATGCTACAGTGGCTGAGCCGAGTAGTTACAGAAGGGACTGTACGGCCTGCAAAGCTTATTATTTGGTGCTTTACAGAAAAGTTTGCCAACTGCTGCTCTAACACACTAGCTTTATTTTGAATTAATTGTGTGGGTGTCTGTATAGCCCTTTAGGTCAGGGCTTTTTAATTTGAGCCTGTGAACCACTTGGCAGCCCCAGGATGGGTTTGGAAGTGGAGGAAGGGGAGTCTGGTAACCTTCTGAAATGGTAGGCATTTATTATTACTGCCTTTTTTGAATTAGAAAAGTTAACTCATGCTCCTTATAGTCTAAAAATTATGGAAATACTGTTGAAAGTAAAAGTTCTCCAAAATATGTCCCACATAATAGATTTATTTGTGTTTGTCTGGTCACTGCATCCAAAACTGAGCAGTCTCAGAGGAGCCTGAGACCTCCAAGGAGGTAAGAACCATGATCCTAGCCTGGGAGGAGGGAGGTGGGTGCGCGATCCATTCTCATTCCCCACTCCCCTGGCACACGGCATGAAGCTCTGCACACAGTAGACACTCAATGTCTGTAAAGCTGAGCAGAATCTAGATGACACAGACAGAAGAGAAATAATAGTAGCAGCCGCCTCTTACTGAGCCCTTTGTCTGTGCCCAACACTGTGTCAGGCTGTTTACACGCATTATCTCATCTCCTTCACCTGACAACTCTTGGAGGAAGGGAACATTATTCTCATTTCACACATGAGGAAACTGTGGCTCAGAGAGGTGAAGTAATCTCCCCAAGGTCACACAGCAAAATGCACAGGCAACATTTGAATACAGGTCTGTCAGACTTGAGCCAAGGGTCAGTCGTGCTCACTGCCTCCTGGATGAAATCCAACCAGATCTAGTCCATGACTCCTTTTCCTGGAGTGTTCAGCCACAACTCCTCCTGCCCCAAATTAGCCCTCCTTAGAGTGGGGCATCTGCTCCCGAGATGCTCCCTCTCTGGCTCAGACTCAGTGCCTGGCCTGAGCTTCTTGGAGACTGATTTTCAGCCTCCCTCCCAACAGAACCAGGGGAAGCCCTTTCTGCCAGGCCAGTGGGGGAGGGAGGGCAAGCACAGGTCGGCTCAGAGAGCTGAGGAGAAGCCCGGCAGGAGCACAAAGTGTACTTGGTGGTGTCAGCCAGCTGGTGCCATGTCCAGGCTTGTCCAGGAGTGTGGGTACAGGACAGAGGAAAGTGCTCACATCTGGCACTCCAAGCTCTCCATGATGGGCCCCACTTACGGCTCCCTGCTCCTAGGAACTATTTATCAAGAGGTCACAGACACATCTAACCATTTCTTGCCTCTGTGTTTTTGTTCATGTGGTTCCCTCCACCTGGAACACCCTTTCTTTCTCTTTGTGTCCATATCAAATTCCACTTCCTCTGTGAAGCCTGCCTGGATGGCTTCAGAGGTGAGACCCACGCTTTGTCCTCGGGCTCCCTCAGCCGTGCCTCCATACCCACTCGCATGGCCCTGATGTCTGTACGGCTTTTATACCTTGTATCAAGGCTCCCAGGTACATTGTGGCTCATAGCTCAATGTGGATTCACCAGGTACAAGGCCCTGTTCTAGGCACCTTGTAGGCATTGACCCAATTAACCCTCCTAACAACCTTATCAGAGGAATGCAATTATTAGGCTGAGTCTTATGAAACTGTGAATGTTTGACTGGTTCTCACCTACAAAAATGGCAATTTCACTTGTTCCAACCTAATATCTATTTTTTGGATAAAGACACTGTAGCATAAGAAAGGTTAAATGATCGGCCCTGTGGGGTCTGAATCCAGGTCATCTGCCTGTGGAGTCTACACTTGTAACTGTCAGGCTATTCTTCTGGGTGCTTCCCAAGCCTGTCTCCTGGAATAGAAGTTCAGTTCTTTGTGGCTAGAGCCCTGCACACGGCCTGGCTCCCAGGAGGGGCATTTGCTAAACTACAGCTGGATGAGGACCTCTACAGGCAGAGTCTTCAGAAAATACTGAGCTGTTTTTTGGATGATCTCTAACTGTCAGGGGCACCAACTGCCAAATTCAGCATGAGGGAGGAGGAACCAGGCATTCAGAGACCTGGGTTTGAATTCTAGATCTGCCAGTAATAATGGTCACAATTAGCTGCTTTTTGAGTTTGAATTCAGGATACCCTCTGTACTGATGCAGCTGTGTGCTCCTGGGCAGGTTACTTACCCTCTCTGTGTCTCACTTTGTTTCACCTAAAAAATGGAGATAATAAATGGTACCTACCTCATAAGGGGACTGCAAGGATACAATGAAAATCTTTTTAAAGGATTTAGTACAGTAGTTGGCAAATAAGCACTGGATAATTGTTACCTGTTATAGTGAAGAGGTGGCTTTTATTACATATTATTAAAAACATTAAAAAAATCCATTAATTCATTTAATCCTCATAACTCTGAAAGAAGTAGCATTCCTGCTTCTTCCCATATTGAGGCTCAGAGATGACTTCCCCAAGGTGACCCAGCTGGCTAGTGGCAGAGCAGGGATGAGAGACCAGGTCAGTCCCTCTGGCTCCACACCCAGCCACCATAGACTTTGGTACCATAGGCTCAGCATCTGCTGAATGACGGAAAATACCATGACGATGACTTCGAGCCAGTCACACACATCACTAGATCTCAGCTTCCTCCTCTGTCCTGGCTACACGGGGCTGCTGGTGGGTAGAGGGCCACAGGGCTGGTGGGGTTTTGAAAAAAGCAAAGACCTGCTTAGACACAGGGAGTAGGAGCTTGGAGAATGCTGATCTATGAACAAATCCTGGGGTCTGTTTTTAAACTAAACCCCTGCTGTCACCTGTTTCCTTGTTACTGACACACACTCTAAATAGTGATGTTCCCAAATGGCTCCAGGTAACAGCACGCGAAGCTTATTCTAGCTCAGTCGGGTGTACACAGCACAGCGTGGTTAAGAGTGTGAGCTCTCTGTCACTATTTGCAGATAACATGATATTGTACATAAAAAACCCTAAAGAATCCACTCCAAAAATACTAGAACTAATATCTGAATTCAGCAAAGTTGCAGGACACAAAATTAGTACACAAAAATCTGTTGCATTCCTATACACTAATGATGAACTAGCAGAAAGAGAAATCAGGAAAACAATTCCATTCACAGTTGCATCAAAAAGAATAAAATACCTAGGAATAAACCTAACCAAGGAAGTGAAAGACCTATACCCTGAAAACTACAAGACACTCTTAAGAGAAATTAAAGAGGACACTAACAAATGGAAATTCATCCCATTCTCTTGAGTAGGAAGAACTAATATTGTCAAAATGGCCATCCTGCCTAAAGCAATCTACAGATTCAATGCAATCCTTAGCAAAATACCAACAGCATTCTTCAACGAACTAGAACAAATAGTTCTAAAACTCATATGGAACCACAAAAGACCCCAAATAGCCAAAGCAATCCTGAGAAGGAAGAATAAAGCAGGAGGGATCTCGCTTCCCAACTTCAAGGTCTACTACAAAGCCACAGTAATTAAGACAATTTGCTACTGGCACAAGAACAGACCCATAGACCAGTGAAACAGAATAGAGAGTCCAGATATAAACCCAAACATATATGGTCAATTAATATATGATAAAGAAGCCATGGATATACAGTGGGGAGATGACAGCCTCTTCAGCAGCTGGTGTTGGCAAAACTGGACAGGTACATGTAAGAGAATGAAACTGGACTACTGTCTAACCCCATACACAAAAGTAAACTCAAAATGGATCAAAGACCTGAATGTAAGTCATGAAACCATAAAACTCTTAGAAAAAAACATAGGCAAAAATCTCTTGGACATAAACATGAGCAACTTCTTCATGAACATATCTCCCTGGGCAAGGGAAAGAAAAGCAAAAATGAACAAGTGGGACTATATCAAGCTGAAAAGCTTCTCTGTACAGCAAAGGACACCATCAATAGAACAAAAAGGCATCCTACAGTATGGGAGAATATATTCATAAATGACATATCCAATAAAGGGTTGACATCCAAAATACATAAAGAGCTCACACACCTCAACAAACAAAAAGCAAATAACCCAATTAAAAAATGGGCAGAGGATCTGAACAGACAGTTCTCCAAAGCAGAAATTCAGATGGCCAACAGGCACATGAAAAGATGCTCCACATTGCTAATCATCAGAGAAATGCAAATTAAAACCACAATGAGATATCACCTCACACCCGTTAGGATGGCCACCATCCAAAAGACAAACAACAACAAATGTTGGCGAGGATGTGGAGAAAGGGGAACCCTCCTACACTGCTGGTGGGAATGCAAATTAGTTTAACCATTGTGGAAGCAGTACGGAGGTTCCTCAAAAAACTCAAAATAGAAACACCATTTGACCCAGGAATTCCACTCCTAGGAATTTACCCTAAGAATACAGGAGCCCAGTTTGAAAAAGACATATGCACCCCTATGTTTATCACAGCACTATTTACAATAGCCAGGAAATGGAAGCAACCTAAGTGTCCATCAGTAGATGAACGGATAAAGAAGATGTGGTACATATACACAGTGGAATATTATTCAGCCATAAGAAGAAAACAAATCCAGACATTTGCAACAACATGGATGGAGCTAGAGGGTATTATGCTCAGTGAAAGCCAGGTGGAGAAAGACAAGTATCACATGATTTCACTCATCTGTGGAGTATAAGAACAAAGAAAAAACTGAAGGAACAAAACAGCAGGAGACTCACAGAACCCAAGAATGGACTAACAGTTACGAAAGGGAAAGGGACTGGGGAGGATGGGTGGGAAGGGAGGGATAAGGGGGGAAAAAAGGGCTATTACAATTAGCACACATAATGTAGTGGGGGGCAGGGGAGATAGGGGGAAAGCCAGTATAACACAGAGAAGACAAGTAGTGATTCTGTAAGCATCTTACTATGCTGATTGACAGTCTGTAATGGGGTACGTGGTGGGGACCTGATAATGGGGGAAGTCTAGTAACCATAATGTTGCTCATGTAATTGTACATTAATGATACCAAAAAAAAAATTGAAAAAAAATAGAGTGTGAGCTCTGCAGCCAGACACCCTGACTCCATACCCCAGCTTCTCTCTGACCAGCTCTGTCACCTTCCTGTACCTTAGCTTCCTCATGTTCCAAGTGGGAAATTATACAGATTAAATGAATAAATACATGAAGCATTAAAACAATGCTCAGCACATAGGACACACTCAATACGTTTAGCTACAACTACAATTTGATTTATTGGGGAATAGGAGGGGGTGATATAATTTACAACTTTCATTTTTAATGTCCAGGTGATTTTTATTTCTGAGTAGCTAAATTCATCTGCCTTTTTGTGTGATCTCTCCATTGCTTTTATGCTTACAAAGTCCTTATCCATCCACCTATCAGTTATTTAGTTACCTAAATTGTCTTCTGGATTTTTAATAGTTTAATTATTTTTACATTTATGTCTAAAATGATTTTTAAGCCCAGGAAATTTTACTTCAAATTGCATTTTACCCAGAGGCTTAATATCTAGAACTCCTCTCTGCTTTTTCTTGCGTACCCCGCATCCGATCCCACAGGAATGGCTCTACTTCCAAACTACGTCAGAATCCAGCCGTTCCCTACCACCCCCACCGCTGCCGTCCTGCTCTAGCAGCCACCTCACAGGTCTCCCTGCTTCTGCGCTTGCCTGGAATGACCCAGCCTCTTCAGTCCATCCCCGAGACAGCAGCCAGGAAGTCCTGTCAAAACTGTAACCCAGACCGTATCAGTCTTTTGCTCTAACGCTTCCAGAGGCTCCCCATTTCACTCAGAATAAAAAACAAGTCCCTGCAATGGCTGACAAGAATCTGCATGTGGTGGCCTCTCATTCCTCCCTCTCGTACCCCCTCACTCTGCTCCCATCTCAAGGTCCACTTGGTTGCTGCTGACACCTGCCATGCAGATTCCTGCCTCAGAGCCTTTGCACTGGCTGTTCCTTCTGCCTGTGATGCTCTTCCCTCAGATATCACTACAGAGCTCACTCCACCAGCTCCTTTGTATTTTTATTCAAATGAACTCCTCAATGAGGCCAACCCCAACTCCCCTATTTAAAAACTCAACCCTGCCCCTCTGCAACTCTGTTCTAGTTTGACTTTTTTCTATAGCAGTCGCACTTCTAATAGGCCGTATGCTTTACTCATTTATTATAGGTATTTAAAAAAATCCCCTGTCCCTTCCCCTAGAATACAAATTCCACAAGGGCAGGGATATGTGGCTTGTTGACTTGTGTCCCCAGAACCCAGGAGAGCGCCTGGCATACACAGAGGGCACAACAAGTATGTGACAAGTGAAGGGGTGTGCTGATGGCCCCCTCACCCGGCAGTGCCCGAGGAGCCCTGGGCAACCCCATGTGCACAGCTCGAGGACCCACACTGGACCCGTTTGGAGCCCCTGTTGGCTGAGTGAGCTAAGTGAGGACTAAGGTTCTCCCTGTCTGTTCTGCTAGACTCAGATGGAGAGGAATCTATGCTCTATTTTTCTCTCTGCTGGGCCCCTAGGGAAGGGACGTCTGCTCTGGGTATGTGTGGCACGTGCCCCCAGCTCTGGCCCGAGGTAGGATGGGGATAGTGGGGGAAATGGAGGCACTGGTTGGGGGGCATGTGGCTCCCAGAGGAGTCACCAAGGAGGAATGACTGGGGGCCTCACACCTCTTCTCTCACCTCCCAGGCCAGAGCCTGGGCTCCACATCATCTCACTCAACTCATGGATTTACTCTGCAAGCATTTTTCTAGTGCCTGTGGCGTGCTGGGCAGCGTGATGGTGTTGGGAGGCAGGGGGAACGTCAGACACAATTTCAGGGCTCCAGGTGCGCTCCCACTAGATGTTGGAGAGATAAGGAAATGGTGTCACGGAGCAGCCAGGTAAGGGGGCACTGTGCAGGTACAGATGAGGGCCCTGAGTCAGGGCGGGGTGGGAGTCAGGGGAGGCATCTCAGACGGGTTTGTGCAGAGTGAGGCCTGGGGAAAGCAAGAGTCGCACAGTGGGGAGGGCTCCAGGCAGAGGGAACAGAATGAGCAAAGGCTGAGAGATGAGAGTGAACTTGGCATGCTTAGAGAGCAGCTTAACTTTCAGTGCAGCTGCCGCAAGGTAGGAGGTAGGAGGCAATGAACAAAGGCTGGAGAGGGTGTCAGGGAACCGACAGTAAAGAGCCCAAGGGTGCTGGCCCCGCTGGGGTGTACATACTGTGGCCACTTGTGTAGTGCTGCAGCTTGTCCGTGTATTCCGAGTCGGCACGCTCAAACCCCCGTCTTCTGGAACAAGAGCAAAGGGCTGGAGCCACCTGGAGGCACCCAGGGAGGTGGGAGCCACAGTAGGTGATAGGGAGAGGGAGGGCAGGACCTCAAAACCGCACCCCTGCCACAGGGCTCCTGGCCTGCTGGTTGCCTAGCAGCCTCGCTGTTTCCGGCCCCACCTAAAGCCGACTTACTATTTCCCTCTCCCCTCGCCAGCCAAGCCCCTTTCAAAAAGCAAAGTCATCTCCCGTGGCCCCAGAAACCCCAGGGGCTTCTGTTCATCTGACCTCATGACCTAGTCTGTTCTAAAGTGGAGAACTCTTTAAGCAAGAGAGAGAGTCTCTCTCTGCAGCATTCCTAGCCGAAGGCAGGGACCTGGGCCCACCCCTTCCTTTGTGTTGGCTGGGCCAGGCACTGGGGATGCCATTTCTCCCGCCTCCTGTCTACATCCTCTCTATCTTTCCAGCCACCTCAGCCGTGGGCCTTACCTAAGTTCCTCAGCCTGCCACCTGACACTCTGCTTGTGGCCCTCGTCATGAAGGGGCCTCAACTAGAGCCGAAATTGGGGTGATCTGGACTCCCTCTCCACCATACTCTTCGCTCTTAGCATCTTGCCGCCTTTCCTGCCTACTGTTCTGAGACATTCTTTCATGCTCAGTATGCCACTGCCACCTCCTTGAATAGCAACTTGTCGAAGGCAATACCCAGCCCAAAGGGATGGGCTGTTAATGGCTGTGCGGCTGTTGGAAGGCCTGCCAAGCCTCTCTCCAGCCCTGATAAGGAGGAGAATGCTTCCTCTGTCACGAACCATGTTCAGGAACGCCGAATGGGTGGACAGAACCCCTCCTGGACAGCCAGGCCTGCGTGGGGCCGTGGGACACCCACCCACCTGTTACACACAATGGCGATGACAACCACAGCAATGAGGAAGACCAGGCCAGCCGCCGAGGAGCCAATGATGAGTGGCAGCTTCTCCTGGATGCTTGTCTGGTACTCGGCTGGGGAGAAAGCACAGTGCAGTGTTCTCAGCCTGGCTCTGGAATCCCAACACCCACCATCCTGCGGGGTCTCCTGGGATCCCCAGGCTCTGTTCTTACTCCTGACGGAGAACTTGCCACATGCCCAGGTGGAGAATGGGCTGTCACTTACTCAAAAATCACCTTCAATTTCTCATCTCTAGGATGGGCATGGTAATACCTACCTCTCAATGTTGATAGGAAAATCAAAACAATAATCAGCTGACATATATACAGGCAGTTAGAAACACTGACTTGGGAGTCAGACTCCCTGGGCTTGAGTCTCTGCAGTGCCATTTACTATCTGTTTGACCTCTGGTAAAGTGACTTGCCTCTCTGTGGCCTGGTGGCCTTACTTGTAAAGTAGAGAGAATGACAGTCTCCATTTCGTAGGATTGTTAAGCTTTAAAATGATCATATTGTTTTAAAGCACTTAAAACAATACGTGGCACATAGTAAGCAATCAGTAAATATTAACTATTATTGTTACTGAGTACTTTATATTCTGGTCACTGTGCTAAGTATGTTATGTATCTTGTTTGATTCTCAGAACAGTCTTAGGATGGGCTGCCTGTAATTATCCCATGTTACAGATGAGGAAACTGAGGCTCAGTGAGGTCATGAATTGCCTAAGGTCACCCAGTTAGAAAGTGGCCAAGGCCAGCATATGAACCTCGGTCTGTTTGACCTGAAGCCATGGGCTTAAATAAGATTAGATGTAAAGTACACTCAGTACTGGCCTGGCTTTCGGACACCACTCAATACAGTCTCAATGCCATCAATACTGTCATGGCTTTTAATTTTATTATTATTACTTCTCATTTGCTTCCAAGGCCAGAGAGGGCTTTTTGAAGTCAGGGACTAGGTAAGTTCTGGGTCCTTAGCACCAGCACACATCTGTCAAATTAATAAAGGATCCTGGGACAGACCCCCAGTCTCCAGGTCAGTGATAGTCATCCATCATGCAGGAGAGGAGGGCCTAGAAAGGTGATAAACGCTGGCCACGAGGGAGGATTTTATAGTCGTATCCTTTCTGGGCCACAGCAACAGTGCCTCCCTCTATGGCCGTTCAGTTTGTACATGCACTAAGGTTCCCAGCCAGGAGGGGAGGGTTGAATCTAGAAGAGGTGCCTTTTCTAGTTTGCACAGAAGCGCTTTATAGGAATGGTGGCTCTTGAGTTTGTGCTCTTTGTGGGGTCAGAGCCCTCCTTCTGCCCTCTGGACACTACTTACCTTCTGTCATGGTCTGGAAGTACATCTTGCCGCTGTAGCGCCCGTAGCCTGCCACGGTGCGTGCCCGCACCTGGAAGACATAGATGGCGCCGGCTTTGAGGCCCTGCACCGTCACCGTGTTGGTGGGGCTTTTTATGGCTGTGGCGTTGTACTCACTGAGCTCCTGCCGAGGAACAGAGAGAAGAGTTAGCGAGGCTGTTACCCAAAGTGGGCCCAGAGCCTACTGCCCACTCCTGCCACTTGGAGCAGGTCTGGCCACTGGATAAACATCTGTAGTTCTCAATTCTCCATCCCCTCCCTATAACAGAAGTACACACCCACACCTTTTGCATGTGATTTTGTAATACTTCCCACAAAAGAAGGCAGGGTATATTTCTCTGTCTCATGGATGCCGAATTTGTCCATGTGATTTGGTTTGGCCATTGGAATATTCTAGAGGACCTGATACAAGCAGAGGCTTTACATGTGCTTGTTGATTTGGCTTGGCCTCTTAATGCTTCTGCTGTCTGCCATGAGGGGGGGTTTAACCTAGGTCACAGCAGGCTCTGGAATGAGAAACATGTGGAGAGGTCCTTGACCTAACTCCCAGGCTAAAACAGGGTCATCTCAGTTGACCCACAGACAGAAACCTATGAGCAAGAAAAACAGCCATTTGTAGGCCACTGGATTTGGGGGATTGTTTGCTTTGCAACATCATCACAATAATGGCTGACTAATACACAGAGACGTGTGCAGGGCCACTCTGTGCAGACCCTGACGTCCAGACTGTGAGTTCTTAGAGAGAGCAGGGAAAGGGCCCACCTTATTCACTTCTCCCTCCCTATTCTTGCCCCATGCCTTGATGGGTTAAGTGAATGGACCCCTGTTCAACCTCAGCACACTTGAATGAGGCAGGAATTAAGGCCCCAAAAGGAAAAATGATGCTCAAGGTCATATGTATCAATCGGTGGCTGCTTTGGGATGCAAAACCAGGCTCCTGCGTGAAGCCACCTCTAACGTCCATGCCTTTGGGTACCTGGCACCCAGGACCTAATGTTCCCTCCCTTGAGAAGTACCGAATGACAATTCTGCTCTCCCGAGCACTCCCCAGAGTAACCTGAGGAGTCTGGCACAGGACAGCCATCCAGCTGCTGCAGTGGGTATAGGGATGCGGTGGTTGGACGCAGATGTCTGCCAGCCTAGATGCTGCTCATTCCACCACCTGTCAGCTACCCAGCAAATTTCCCCCAAATACCTTCCCTGCACCAGTCCCTGGGCTGAGCCCTGGGGACCCATAGGGGCTAAGGCACAGTCTTGGCCTTGGACAGCTCAGTTCAGAAAAGCAAACAGGGTGGAGATCTCAACTCTTTGAGGGTCTTGAACCCCTCTGAGAAGCTGATAAAAAGCTATGAAATCTTAGGCAGAAAAATATACACCTGATTGTACATGCCAGTCCTGTATGTGTTGGGGTGCCCAGGGCTCTTGAAAACTCTCCTGAAACAATGAAATTCTGTGTGAGCAGTGTTATTACAGGCATTAGAGTGTAGAGGTTTAGATCACAAATTGGAGTCAGACTTCCTGGGTTCGAATCCTGACTCTACTACTTATTACTTTTGTGACCTCAGGTACATTTCTTCTCTCTACCTTCTTTACTTCATCTGTGAAATGGGGATAATAATAATAATAACAACTACTTCAAAGGGTTTTTTAGAGGATAAAATGAATTAATATGTATGAAAACGCTGACACTGGTAGGGTAAGCACAGTGAGCTGGGGAGGGGGGAGCATGTGACCTGGCCTGGGTGGGAAGTATCAGGTAAAGTCAAAGAAAACTCTGGAGAATTCTGGGAACTGGAATAGAATCTTGAAGAACAAACAGAAGTCACTCAGGCAACGTGGGGGAGGGCATTCCTGGCAAGGAGGTAAGGAAGATCCTTATTCTGTGGGGCTAGAGAAGGGGCTGACCTGTGAGTGCCCCACCCCCAGACCAGGGGGCAGCCACAGATAGGAAATCCCTTTACCTCAGCCTGATCGCTGGCCCCCTGCTCCAGGAAGCCTCCTTGACTCTAAGTCCTGGAGCACTTGCTATGGTTACCATAGGGTGGGGTTTCTGCTACGTCCCCTTATCCTGAGCCCAAGCTGATCTCACTCGCTTGACTGAATTCTTGAGGGAAGTGGCTGTTTTGTTCCCCTATACCAAGCACAGGGACCTTCACACAGAGGCCCTTCCCAGTGCCCACAGGGTGAAGGCTGTGCCCCTTAGCCTGGCATTCCAGACCCTTCATGACCTGCTTTTTTGCCAGTTTCTCCTGCCACACCCTCAGTGTCCTCTAGGCGCTAGCCAAATCCAACTGCTTCCCCTTTCCTTTCTAGGGCTGCCAGATTTAGCAAATAAAAATACAGCATGCTCAGTTAAATGTGAATTTCAGATAAGCAATGAATAATTTTTTTGTATAAGTTTGTTCCATGCAATATTTTACAAAATTATTTAAAGAAATTCAAATGTAACCTGGTATCCTATATTTTATTTGGCAACCTACCTCCCCTGGACACTCTGAGCTTTTGCAAGTGCTGTAGGCCCTGTCTGAAATACCCTTTCCTTATCTGCCTGGAGGTTCTCTATTCATCCTTACTCTGCTGGGGAGCCTGCCCGGATGTGCCAGCTGGAGCTTCATGCCCACTGTCTCCTCTTGCACCTATTGTTCTGATAATATATGGATTTCCTCTAAGGACTGTGGGATCCCTGAGGGCAGGGACCTTGTCTCATTCACCTCTGGGACCCCCAGGTTCAGCACACAGTAGGTCCTCACTACTGACAGTTACAACTGAATGAATATTAGACTATTCAAAATCTATGAACCTTGGTTGCAGGCTTGTCCACTAGGTGTCGCCATCCAACATGGGATCTGCTTGGGCTTGAAAAGGGGTTGCTTCTGCAGGCTTGATGGGCACCCACTTAGAAAGGCTAGACGTGTTTTAAGTTTCTGGTTATAGGATGGAGACGTAGCTGCCAGCAGCATAGATACCTTGGGAGAATAAGGAACCAACCTGAGTGGATTCCTTCTCTAAAGTGAGATGCAGGACTATAATTTGCAATCACAATATAGGTAGGTCATGGAGAAGGCTGTACAGCACGGAGAAGACAATGAATGACTCTATAACATCTTACTATGTGGATAGACAGTGACCGCAGTGGTGGAAGTGAGGACTTGATAATGTGGGTAAATGTTTAAACCACTGTGTTGTTTATGTGAAGCCATCATAAGATTGTGTATCAATGATACTTTAATTAAAAAAAAATAAAGTGGGGGGCAGGACAGAGCAGGGGATTGGAAGTCATTTCAAATGGCAGTTCTTGCGTTTGGGAAAGGCCCCTCAATTCCCTGAGCCTGTTTTCTATCCCAGAAAATGGAACAATACACTCCAGCCTTTCAAGATTGCTATGGATCAGGTTGGCCTGGCAAATAGGAGCCACTCTAGAGCCATCAATTCTCTGCCCTCTTCCCCCTTCTCTGCAACTTTTCTGAATAAGGGTTAAGCATCAATGGGTCAGGGGAAGAAATTCAGTATGAAATGCACTTGTCCTTATTATAAGTCCTTACTCAGAGACTAAGGGCTGGTGAGGCACTGGGTGCATTTTTAAAGCCCTGTAAACCTCCATTTTACCATCTCTAAAATGGGGTAACATCATTACATTCCATGAAGGGTGGTTGTGGATATTCAACAGGAGAAAAGCAGGTAATTTTAGTATTGTCTGCAGCACATATAAGGACTTAATGAATGGTGGCTATTGCCATCACTGTTGACAGCATCACAACAGAATAAGCCTTCACCAACATTCATTAAATGGATGAATGAGCACAAAGGTCAGTGAATGAGTGATAAACCCCCCTATGGAGATACTGCCCCATGCACACTGGGTGACAATCTGAATGCAGCTTGGACTTTCACAGTTGGCCCCCTCCACCTGGAACATCCTTCCCCTTCACTCCACCCGAGCAGAAATTTCCACTGAATAAACACATAATTGATGTGACCTACAAGGTCCCATCTGCTCTAGGTGGCCTCACAAATGACTCCTCTTGAGCTCCTGGAGAGCCAAAGGGAGCAAGAACCTGTGTGCCTCGGGGCAGCGCCAAAGGAGGCCACCTCCCCCGGACGCGGGAGCCCATGGGAATGGCCAGCCCTGATCTGGCTAACACCATTTGTCAGCAGCATCCCGAAGCCTTCCAAAAAAGTTTGTCAGCTCCAGGCTCCAGGCAGGCTGGGAAATCCCAGTGGAGCTGGGGAAAGGCCAACCGGAGAGCCCGCTCCACAAGAGCCCTTTCTAAAGGAAACGGCGGGTGGGAAGGATGGCGGAGATGAGCCCACGCAGGGCTGTGGGTCTCAGCACCTGACTTCCCTACCTAGGGAGAAAGAGATCGATTGCAGGCACCTGGAGGATTCCGAAGTGTTAGGTAAGAGCTGGTAGTGGGCTTGTTGGAAATAAATCTCATCCCCTCACAGCCTGGCTCTCCCTCCCTGCTGGCGGGGCTGACTCAGGAAGGCGGAGGTGGTGGCTGGGATGTCACCACCTTGCCTGAGACGTCAAGGGCAGAAACCACTCCTGGCTCTTCTCCTAACACCCCTGCTGGTGTCACCTCAGACACGTTCATCAACTCCTTTCCTCTCTCTCTTTAAATCTCGCCATCTGCCTGACTGTGTCATTGCCTGTTTTCCCTCTGCACACTCTCCTGACTGTTCTTGGCGACCCCTCATCCCGGCAAGCACACACCCACATCTGCCCTGGGAAAGCCACCACCATCCACCAGGAGTCATGCCTCCCACTTCCCTAGTCCTTTGAGTTTCAAAATATTGTCTGAACCTGTCAGCTTGTCTTCGTCTCTGCTGTCTGACCCATACTCCATGCCACCATCATTTCTCACTTGGTGTCCCTTAAGAGCCCTATGCAGGGTCTGCCTGTGTCCACAGGACCCCCTTACAGTCTGTTCCCCACACAGAGTTACAGGGATCTTTAAAGTAATCTGAGTCAGATCACATCATTCCAGAACCTTCTGATGGCTTCCCATAGGACTTTAAATTGAATCCAGACTCCAGAGTCTTGGAATGCCCACCACAATCCGGCCCTCCCTCCCTCTACAAACTCCTCCCCTGCCAATCACTTCCTTGTTCATGTCATTCCTGCCACACTCATCCTCTCTGTTCCCTGAATATATCAAGCATGTTGTGCCCCGGGGCCTTTGCATATGCTGTTCCTGCCATCTGGAATGACTCTGCTCTTATCACTTGCCTGTCTGGTGAACTCCTAGCATCTTTTAAGGCTCAGCTCAAATGTCACTAGAATGAAGACTTTTCTTCACTCATACCAAGATTATGGGCCTCTCCTCATGGGGCCTTTGCTAGTCCTTCTGTGACTTTTATCATACCCTGTCTCATGGCTATTTGTGTTTGAACAAGTCTTTTCCCCTAGACTGTGAAGTGTCCCTGAGGCTCCATACACTTCTGGTTACTCTCAGAATTTCCAGTACCCAGCTCAGGACCTAGCCCCAAGTTGGTGACACTGAATGCTGAATTAACCAGTGTCCCTCGCCCCATGGGCAGATGCCAAGCTGCCTCTCACTGTACCACAGGCCCTGGAAGGAAAGCAGACCAAGGTGGGGCCATGTCTCACCACACCTGTACATGAGGCCTGCCCCTCTAGATATTTGTGCCTAAAATCTTCCATCAGAGCCTGGTCCTGTCCACCTTTTAGCGGTCATTCCAGAAGCATCCCTAGGAAAAAACTGGGAGGCAGGAGAGCCAGATGAAGAGTGAGAGCACAGGTTCAAATCCTTGCTCTGCCACACAGCAGTTGGGTGCTCTTGGACAAGTTACACAACTTCTCTGTGCTTCGATTTCCTCTCCTGCCCAACGGGTTGAAAAGCACTTGGGATGCTGTGAAGATGAATGAATGAGGTTAGGAAGGTGATGTGCTTAGTGCATAGTGAGTGCTCATGAAATGTGAGCAGGTGGTAACTGGGGCTGCCCCAGGGCCTGCTGGTCCTGCCAGCCCTGGCAGGAGCCTGGGGATGGGATGCTGGACAGCAGCAGAAAGTAGGGCAGCGCTGCCCCCTGGTTCACACCTCCATCAGCATCCCCAGCCCCTCCTGTCTCGGTAGGAAATGGGTCGTAGGCAGGACCTGCACAGGGATTCCTCATTTCCGCTCCTGTCTTTGGGGACAAACACTCAGTTTCATTTAATCATAAAGCTTCTTAATTAGTTTTTTTTTTCCTTTTTGAATTCTGAGCTGCTAAGCTTTCTCCACCGGAGGGGGTGGGAATATTGGCTTCTGCAGAGCCTGGGACTTCCTGGGTCTGGGAGCAGCTGGTCCAGCTACAAGGACGCCTGGCTCCTCGGAGGTCCTTTAGGGTCCAGCAAAGAGGAGATGCTTCCGGCACATCCATCACCTCTGGCTCAGGCCATCCAGCAAACACCTCCTGAGCACCTACTGTGTGTCATGCTGAGTACACAGCAGAGATAAGGCACAGTCTTACTATCCAGCTCGAAGCAGGGGTGGTAAATACCTAGTTACTCAGTAACATTTAAAAAACCATGACTGTGATAAAGGCTGTGGGGAAGAAAGGTGAGGTGCAAGAAGGCAAGATGGCCCTACCTCGGTCTGGGCATAGGGAGGGCTTCCCCGAAGGCATGATGTCTAAGCTGAGGCTTGAAAGGATGAGTTGTTGTTAGCCAGGTAGAGGTGAGGAATGGTCCGGGTGGAAGGAATTCACCCATCCCTCTATCCCTCCAGACACCCAGCCACCCAGCCAGCTCCCTCTCTCATTCACAGGCTCCATCACTTACTTCTTGTGTTCATTCATACAATTCACTCATTCGCTGTTCACAGCCCTCTGAGGGAGACATGGACACCCATGACCAGATGGCAGTGCTTTAAGAGAGGGGCAGTCTGTGCAAAGAAGACGTGCACTCTGGATGGGGGTGGCATTTGGGTGGAACCCTGAAGGTTCTGACGAACAGCAATGAGGGGAGAGTAGAGGGACAAGTTGACTGGTGGAGGTGGGGGGACAGAGATGTGAAGGTCCAGGGTTCGTTCAGGAGCTTTCTGGCGAGTGGGCTGCAGTGGTCAGGCATAGGCCTGGAAAGGGACTCATTCATTTATTCATTCAACCAATATTTATCAAGTGCCTCCTTGGTGCCAGGCCCAAGGCTCCGGGGAGAAGGTGGTGAATCGGACAAGTGTGGTCCCTGGCCTCTCAGAAAGCACTGCCCAGAGAAGGGGATGAGCAAGGACACAGCAATCACAAACCAGCGGGGGAGCTGGTAGGTGTCTGACAAACCCCTGAGACTCACCAAAGTTTGGCTGATGTAGCAGTTAATGGAATGGAAGGGCTGGGCTGGGCTGGGCTGGGCCTTGGAAGGAGGCACCCAGCAGGGCCCACTGAACTGTCTCCACCTCTCCTCCTCACCATTAGGGAGAGCCTTTCCATCCACTTCTGGTTCCCCCTGGGCTTGCCCTCAACTAAAGCACTTCCCACAGTTATTCACACCATAGTCTGAATGGGAGCCCAGCAACATCTTTCTCAGGGGCCTTTGCAGACTCTGTGACTGTTTGGTGCCTCAGGGAGCAGGTAAGAAAAGTTAACAGTCAAAAGAGAGATTTTCCAAACAAATCCTACCATTTGCAACAACATGGATGGAGCTAGAGGGTATTATGCTCAGTGAAATAAGCCAGGCGAAGACAAGTACCAAATGATTTCGCTCATCTGTGGAGTATAAGAACAAAGCTAAAACTGAAGGAACAAAACAGCAGCAGACTCACAGAACCCAAGAATGGGCTAACAGTTACCAAAGGGAAAGGGACTGGGGAGTATGGGTGGGAAGGGAGGGATAAGGGGAATAAGGGGCATTACGATGAGCACACATAAGGTAGGGGGAGCATGGGGAGGGCAGTTTAGCACAGAGAAGACAAGTAGTGACTCTACAACCTCTTAGTACACTGATGGACAGTGACTGTAACGGGGTATGTGGGGAGGACTTGATAATGGGGGGAATCCAGTAAGCACAATATTGCTCATGTGATTGTATATTAATGATACCAAAATAAAAAAAAAGAGAGATTTTCCTGGGCCTCTGAAGTCCAGCTGCTTTGTCCACCCTGGGCCCTGTACTGTGCAGGCCCGGCACTCAGATATGCTGAGCTACCCTGGCCCTGCCCACTATGCAGCAGGCAGGCAGGGGAGGGAGGAAAGGAGTGCATGCGTGCCTCTGCGGAGGGCTGGGTGCTGTGCTGGGTGCTGCCCCTGCCTTTTCTCGTTCACTCACAGCCCTCATGCCAGAGAGGTGGTCTCGTCTGCACTCCACACAGGGGGTGCTGAGGCTCAGAGAGAGACAGATGCCCGCCCAAGGCCACACAGCTGGTCAAGGGCTCCAGCCTACAGCTTCTCACTGCTGCTCTACTGCGACAGCGGCTTCCAACCCAGGGCTGCTGGGTTGCGGGGCCCCTGAAGGGAGTAATGAGGGTCTGATTTAAAAGCTCAAAGGGACATCACTGCTCATATGGAGAGTGCCCAGGCAAATGAAAGAAGTGCCTTAGCTGGAACCAGGGCAGCACAGGGAGGGACTCCACTCTCACCCTTTAAAGAAGCTCTCTTGAGTGGTTTCAAATCCCTGCTTCAGAATGGGAGAATGACTAATTATTTCTGAGTAAACGCAGTTTTTTGGAAAACCACTTCTTTCATAACATCAGGCCCATGGAGGTCAAGATGGAGGGAGTTTTGGTGGGGAAAGACCTTGGGTAGGGGGAGAGGGCTATGACCACTGCATATTACCCAGATTTGCTGGCCTGATCCCTCAGACCAGAAAAGCAGGACTCAGAGGTCAAGACACCTGCCTGAGGTCTCAGCTGGGAGGACTGGAGCCAGTGTGCAAGCCAGGTGGCCTGACCCTGAAGGCTAGTGCTCTTTCTGCTTCACCAGCTTGTCTAGTTGTGCAGAACCAGGCTCCAGCCTGGAAGGTGGCCCTCAGAGAGCTGGGGGTGGGAAGAGCACCTGGGGGCACAGGTACCTTCTCATAGTACTGCAGCTCATAGTCCAGGATGACACCGTTGGGCTGGTCAGGCTGGGACCACGACAGAGTAATGCTGTCCACGGTGCGGCTCACCTGGTGCATGATGGACACAGCCGATGGAGCTGGAAGAGAGGTCAGAGGTTATGGGTCAGAGGCAGGCATGAGAGGGTGCACCCCAGACAGTGTATAGGACCAGAGAGGGGAAGGTATCTGACAAGGACACACAGCCTGCCTATGGGGCTGATGGGGCAGAGGGGCTTGTGTGGGGCCGTGGGTCCTGCTCTCATGAGGCACCTTTAGATGACAGACACCAACAATCCTGGCCATTCCTGGGGAGCTCAAGCCACAAGTCAGGAGAGAGGCACTGGGCCCCTTCTCTGGCCTGGCCCCAAGTGGGCTGGATGAAATGTCGTTCATTCTCTCTTAGAGCTTCCAGTCTACTGTACCAGAGGACATCCAGACCCTAGACCCGGTGATAGGGCTCTGAGGGAAGCAGAGAAGGTGGCGATTATTCATCCCTTCCACAAATTTGCACTGAGCGCCTACCATGTGCCAGAGATACAGCAGTGAATAAAAATGACCCCCCAAAATAAATATATAAAAATAAATCCATAGTTACTATGGAAAACAATTTGGCAGTTACTTAAAAAGTTAAACATAGAATTACCATAGGACCCAGCAATTCCACTCTTAAATACCCCAAAGAACTGAAACGGGGACTCAAATTGAATACTTGCTCATAAATGTTCATAGCAACACTATTCACAATAGTCAAAAGGTGGGAACAACCCCAATGTTCATTGACAGATGAGTGGATCACAAATTGGGGCATAACCATAAAAAAGAATGAAGTACTGACAGATGCCACAACATAGATGAACCTCAGAAATATGCTAAGTGAAAGACACAAAGTCATGTATTGTATGATCCCATTGATATTAAATATGCAGCATAGGTAGATCCATACATAGTAAGCAGACTGGCAGTTGCCAGGGGCTGGGGGGGAGGGAGGAATGGGGAATGCTGGGTAATGGGTTTTCCTCTGGGGTGATGAAATGTTTTGGAACTAGATATGGGTGGTCATTGTACTACGTGGTGAGTGTACTAAGTGCCACTGAATTGCACATGTTGAAATGGTTAATTGTATGTTAGATGAATTTCACCTCAATAAAATCCATTCATCTGTCCCTCCCTCCCCCAGGCTGCCAGTGCCCTCATGGAGGGTGGTTAGATGAAGGAGACAAGAAGTCAGGGGAGGCTGTGCTTAGTGCTGGGACTCTTAGAAGTCATTTCATCCCATTCCCTCATTTATCAGATGTGGAAACTGAGGTCCAGAGAGGGGCTGTGAGGTGCCCGAGTTCACACAGTGAGTTCGTGGCATGCAGCCCTTTTCTTGGTTCCTAATTTCATAATGGGCCCTGACCTTTGTTTTCTGCCTCCTCCTCAAATGGAACAAAGCTGTGCAAACACCTGCTACGTACCAGCCACGGTCCTGGGTCCTTTACATGCTGACTCAGGGTGGGTGAGGGGGAAGTATTAGTGCCACTGAGAGGTGAAGACATGGAAGCTCAGAGGGGCAGTGGGCTTTCTGACATCATCACACAGTCCGTCAGTGCAGAGCTGGGATTTGAAGCCGGGTCTGCTGGACCAGTGTTCATCCCACAAATTGCACCAGCCAGGGATGGACTCCTGACTCAGTAGTTTATACCTACGATGAGACTGGAGCAAGCCCCTTCACCTCTCTGGGCCCAAGGCTTTCGTGGTCCCAGGATGTGCTGAGGACTCACCAGCGTGAAGGGAGCATCTCCTGCTGTCTGTCTTGGCTCCTGGCCAGGTCCTGACAAGCCAGATGCCCTGCCTTGGGCAACACAGGGGTGCCCGAAGGCTGAGGCTGAGCCTTCTCCCCACCCAAATCCTACTTTAAAGGGGCTTTGGCTCTAGACGTGAGCACAGACCAGGGGCCAGTAGCAGCTCATGGGGGACTTGAAGCTTGGCAATGACTCACCTGTTTCCTGCTCTGTTTCTGTTGCTTCATCCCCAGGGCGGTGGGAACAGTCTGTTCATCAGAAGACAAGGCTCTGCTCTCTTGCCTGCTTCTAACTAGCTGTGTGACCTTAGGCGAGCTGTCCCCACTTCTGGACCTGGCTGCCTCTACTGCACTGTGGGCCCGGCTGGAAGGTCCCGAGGTCTTGCTGCTCAAATGCTCCCTGCCTGTCCTTCCTGCACGGTCCTTGGCCTGGAGCTGGATCAGCCCAGGGCCAGTGTGAGCCTGAGCAGGTCCAGGACCCCGAGGAGCTGTGGAAAACTGGCCCAGAGGGTGGTGGTGGTGGTGGCAGCACCTGCAAGAAGGACTTGGACCTTAGTCCAAGTGTCCCTGACTAGTCTGTCCCCTCTGCCCGCCGAGGGGTGCTGCCTGACCCTCAACTTGGCTCCTAGCCCCCAAGGACAGTGGGCCTTTTGGCAAGGTCAGAGGCCTGGCTCCCTGCAGTTTCCTTGTTAGTCAAAAAGGGAGACTCCACCTCTCTATTTATTTTCCTGTATCAAGAGACCCCTATCCAAAGGAGGGTCCCCACTAGCCAGTGTTTATTGAGTCCCTATTGCATGCTGGGCACTGTGCTATGCCCTTGACATGCAATTATAACCCATTTAATCCTCAGGACAACCTGGGAAGCAGATCTCCTCCAGCCCATTTTGCAGATGGGACAGCTGAGAATCAGAGTAAAGTACCTTGCCTGAGGCTACATGGACAGTGACAGGACAAAACAACACCTTCTCCCTAATGCCCAGGATGGGAGGGACGTTTCTCAGGCTTCATGCAGTCACTTGAAGGGCGTTCAGGACTGTGTGTATGTGTATAATAACAACGATGAACACATGAACCTAATCCTCTGTACCAAGCACTCCTCACACCCATGAACACAGATGTAACACAGAATTCTCACAGCTGCCCTGAGCTGGAGGCTATTAACATCCCCAGTTTTTAGATGGGGAAACTGAGGCTTGGGGCTGTTCAGGAACCTGCTCAAGTGTCATACAGCAAGAGGGTGGAGAGCTAGGACCTGAACCCAGTGGATGGGGCTCTTGCCCCCAGCCACAGCACCATTAATGTGCCCTCAGCCCGGTTCCAGGTAAATGCTCACTGGAAATTAAGGAGGATAATTGTTAGAGCCCGATGGAGGGCACTCAGAGCTTTCAGTGTTTAGGTTTTCTCATCTGTAAAATGAGCCTACTGGCAACGTGCCCTTGAGGGCTGTTAGGAGCAAATGAGTGAAGCTGCGTGGGTGCTAGTGTGGTCAGGGCTGTGGGTATTCACGGGTGTCACTGGGCACTTGCCATTGTGCACTGAGAAGCTGACCCACTTCATCTTGTTTGATCCTCCCAACAACAACATTGGGCCGGGGATAATACCTGCAACTTGCAAAAGAGGAAATTGAGGCTCAGAGAGACACAGTGACTTCCCCAAGGTCACACAGCTCCTGGGGCCGAGTTCTGCCCCAGCATTGCTTCCTGCCAGCCCTCAGAGCAGTCCGTACTCCTGTTCCCGCATTCCCTGCCCTCGTCCCCAGCCCAGCCTAGCCCCATCCTTCCCGCTGGAGTTGCCTTTCTGTGGAGCTGAGCGCTCTGTTCGCCTGCACTGCTAAAGGCCCTGGCTCCTGTGAGGCCTGGGCTGTCCAACCCTCTCTCCTGCCTGCTGTCATCAGCTCCCCCTGAAAACAACGCAGTAAGTCCAGTCTGGAGTTTCAAAGTCTTGGGCTAATCAGGGGGATCCTGACTGGGCACTCACCCTTCCTGCTAGCCCAGGAAGCATCCCCCAAGCCTCCCCCCAGCTTCTCAGCCCCTCTCAGCCAACTTACAGGGCAGTGACCACTCTGGTGTGTGTGTGTGGAGGCGGTGGGCGGTGGGGGGGCGGGGGGGGCGGGGTGGTTGTGTGTGCATACCTGCGTGTGCATGCATATGTTCTGAGAAGTCAATGAGGATGTTTTAAACTCAGCTACTAAAGATTCGGGAAGGGATTTCCCCTGGCCCTGCCTCCAAGGGTCTGAGGATAATGCTGGTTTGAGGGGCTGGATGAGGTCATCTCCAGGGCTCCTTGGATGCTGGGATCTTTCACCAAGGTGGGGAGGGGTACACAAAGGGGTGGGTGGAGTGTGCTGTCATTGTATGTCTGTTATATCTGTGGAGCATTAAACACGCACTGAGCCGATGAGGATGAGTGGGGCGTCATCTCATTAAGCCGCTGCTGTGTGCATTGACTCACCTAGTACTTCCTGCTTAGAACTAAAACACTCAGCTGAGGAAATTCCACTCCAGCCCCAGAAAGGTAATATAGCTTAGTGGTCGGGAGGCCAGAGGGTGGAATCAGACAGACCTGCATGCAACTCCCAGTCCTCCACTCCCAGTGTTGTGACCTTGAGCAATTTCTCTTAAGCTCTCTGAACCTCAGTTTCCACATCTGCCAAGTGGGGACCCTCACCTAGCAAGGATGCTGTGAATAAGAAAGGAGAAATGCATGTAAAGGTTTGAGCATGGTGTCTGGCACTGTCTGGGGAAAGTTATTATTAAGAATATTTCAAGAGTGTAGAATAGAGTCAGAGGTGGGGAAATGGGGGATATTGCTCAAAGGGTACAAACCTTTAACTCTAAGTAAGTTCTGGGGATCAAAGGTGCAGCATGGTGACAATAATTAACAACACTATATCATACATTTGCAAGTTAAGAGAGTAGATCTTAAATGTTTTCACCACACCAAAAAAATGGTAATTATGTGAGAGGATGGAGGTGTTAACCGTCCTTACTGTGGTAATCATTTTGCAATATATACATGTGTGAAAACATCACATTGTATACCTTAATCTTACATATGTTCTATGTCAATAATACCCCAGTAAAGGCGGAAAAACATCTTTCAGCCCCCAGAGTCCCTATGATGCCAGAATGATGCTAGGTGTTGGGGCTCAGAGAGGAGCCTCTCAAGGTCCCTGCCTTCCAGGGGCTCATGGACTAATGGGAGGAAGCATATTTGTTTTAACTCAGTGAGTGCCTACTCTGGGCTGGAGGCCTGGCTCTAAGCGCCTATTTCAGGACTTGGCCAAGGTGATCCAGTCCTGAGAAGGGGCATTACCAGTCCCTTCCCATTCCTCCCTGCCATTTCACCTCCCAGCAATGAAGAAAAGTGGTGCAGTGTGTCCCTATAGATTACTGCAGTTTTCAAACGTGAGGGGGTGTAGGGAGATGACCAGGAGAATTTGTTAAAACTCACATGGCTGCAGGAGTAGTGGGTTCAGGGCCAGAAGAGGGAAGTGACTTGTCCAAGGTCACACAGCAGGTAGGGGTGTGGTCACAACTACAGCCCAGACCAGCTGAGTTCTGGTGTGGTTTATTTTCCACCCATCATGCTGCTTCTCAGCCTCGTTCTCGCTTGAAACAGTGAGGCTGCTGAGGCAGGTGGGGCCAGACTCCAGGCCTAGGAGCTTGCCTTGTCCTGAAGGCACTGGGGAGCCACAGAGGGCTCCTGCTGTAGGAGTGGCAGCCTGCTTCTCAACTAAAACACGAACTTGTCATCTGGACAACTCCTGTGTGCCCTGTGATGCCCAGAAAGAAAAAAAGGGAAGGTTCCCACAGCTAACACCCCACACTTGTTCACTCTATATCAGACACTTTCCCAAAGGCTTTATATCAGCTAACTCAACACTCGTATCAGCCCTCTGAGGCTGGTACCAGTTCATGGATGAGGAAATGGAGGCACTGAGGTAGGAATGAACTTGCCCAGATCACAGTTAGCAGGCAGTGCAGCTGGAAACTGAACCCAGGCCCACCCTGGTCCATTGGCTGCAGCCGATGCAGGCTGACGGGGGAGGTCTGGAACCAGTGGACTTCAGAGGGCCTCTGAGGACACCCTGGTCCAGCTCCAATCCTGTTGCTGCAAAGCTAACTCCACCCGGCTCCCACTGACTCACCTCGCCCACCTCCCACCCACCTGCCACAGCTCCGGGAGCTCAGCTGTTGGTGGAGGCAGGTCCCACACAGCCATGGGGGTCTAGGTTTGGTGGGCTTAGCTGGTAGGCTTGGGTTACAGGTGGCTAACCCGGGCTCTGATCCCATAAGCCCAGTAACCCTGGGCGTGGCAAGGAGGCGGCATTTGCTGGGAAGATGATCAAGGCGGGCCAGTGGGGGCCAAGCAGGGCTGGCCTTTCTCTGGGAATCCAGGGGGATTAATGGTGGAGAAAAGGGAACAGCTGGATGTTCTCCCATCACTCCTGCCGCCTACCGCCCACCCTGGGGTATCAGGTTTCCCTGTAAGTTGGTCTTCAGGGAATTCTGGTATTTTCAATTATGAGCTGGGCATGCCGGCAGGGGGATGAGGTCAGTGGTGCCCTGTGACCCCTGCAAGGAGATGGAGCCCCAGGGAGCAAGCACAAAAGAGGCTTGTGGCTGAGAGGGGAAGGGGGAGGACTGCAGGAAGGGCCTGGGCCTGTGTGGCTGGAGCAGGTGGTCAGGGGCCCTGCCACCCCCAGTGAGCTCTGAGGGAGTGTCCAGTCCCTTCATCAGCTGGGACTCAGGGAAGTAGCCTTCCTGTACACCTCTGTTCCCCCTTAGGTCATGAAGAGGTTGAACGAGGTGGTCTCTAAGGGCCTTCTGGGACTAAGATCCTTTGAGAGGCTGACAGGAGGCCCATGACCCTGGCTACTGCAAGAGGGTGCGGGTTCGGGCCTCACTCAGCTTTGCCTCCACAGCCCTGAGCTCCGAGGAAGGCAGGAGACCCCTGCACTTGGCCTTCACCCTTTCACCAGTCTGAAGACCTGTGAGCTTGGAAGGAGTGGGGAAAAGTTGGGCATTGGGCAGTCTGAGACTCCACTCCAAGCCACAGACTCAGATCCCGCTGCCTCTCTGACATCCTCACTCCTGTGGACAGCCCTCAGTGGCTTCCCACTGCGCCTGGAACAAAGCAGGTGGTCCACACAACCTGAAGGCCTGCCTGCCCGGCTCCTGCCACCTCCCTCTACTTGCCGCCTTCCTGTTCCCAGTTACAATGAGGCCACTCCTTTCTCAGGGACTTGGCCCCACACTGCCTCCTCAGAGGTACCCCCTGACCACCCACCTCCCATCACTTGCTATCCCATTTTCTTTATAGGCAAATACAATCTGAGGGCGGGGACCTTATCTCTCTTACTTAATCCTTTATCCCTAGTGTCTGGAGCAGTGTGTAGCTCAGAGCAGGCAATTACCAACAGTATTGGGGGAAGGGTAGGTGCTCACTCTTTGAGCCCCTTCAGGAATCTGGCTGAGTCCACTGACCTGCAGCAATGGCTCAGGTCATTGGAAGGCCGCATGCCTTGTATGATGGTCACTAAGAAGGAGCTCTCCTGTGGACCCCGTGCCCACTGTGACCTGACCTGCCGTGACCTGGGCCTCTTGGCGACCAGCGACCTGTGACCCCACAGCTGACTGTTACTGTGCTTGTGACCTCCAGGGTCTATGGCAAGAACACTGTCCCCATGACAGGGTTCCCAGGATTTCCAGTTGATAATGGGAAAGCTGTTCTGAGCACTTGTCTCTTAAACGTGTAGCAGTGCAGTTAACTCCTGATGATCCAACCGCACTTTGGGGTGACGTGATCATAACTGCCGCAACAGAATTTCTGCAGATAAGAAAATGGGCCTTTGTTTTTTCTCATTAGACCAAGGCTCTTAGTGGTGTGGGACAGAAAAAAGGAAAAGCTGAGAACTGGTGCTAGAGCGGCACTTTTCTTGAAGAAAGGTGTTTGGTGGCCAAGAAAGTTTGAGAAACAGAGTTCTAGACCTCTGCTTATGAGGCTCACACTGCACACTCTGTTATTCAAGGCTCTGAGAAGTCCTGCATGGAGAAACAGAGTTAATCTGGTTTAACCTGGTAGTCTAGGTCTCCTTTGGCCTCAGAACACTTTATTTGCATGATGGTTATTAACGTCTTTTGGAACTTGCAATTGGTGGAACATATTTTGTGGTGGGGGATGGGGAAGAACTGGGTCCAGGAAATGTTATTTTTTTGTCTTGAACCAGTGAAAAGCTCCTGTCTGGGGTGGCAATTGGCTGTTTAACTGCTCATTCATTCTCCCCTTGATTCAGTGTAGATTTAGCAGCACCTACTGAGTGCTACACAGCAGATGGAGTAGGGGTCAATCACCTCCATTTCACAGATGAGGACAGCAAGATTGAGTCTCCTGCCCCGGGTGCTTCAGCTCATAGGTGGCAGGGCTGGGATCAAGGACTCAGGCCTGCTGGACTCTAACACTCAGGTTGTTTCTTCCCCTGACTAGCGGGCCCTATTCACAAGCAGGGTTCGAGCAGCTCAGGCCAGCCCTGGGCTTGGTACTGTGGAAACATCCCATCGCTCACTCCCAGTGGGCTGCAGAGCTGCCTTGATCTCACCTGTGACTATGGGGTGGGTCCCAGTCCTACTCCAGCGTCTGAACTAGCAGATGGGAAGAGCCTGGGTCTCAAATCAGGTGGTCCAGAAGGTGAACCTCACCCCTCTGTGCCTCAGTTTCTCCTCTACAGAATGGGGACAATGGGAGGGATGTTGGGAGGTTAAAGAAAAACCTGCATGTGAAATGCTTAGCACAGGACCTGGTTCAGAGTAAGGGGTGAGGGGACATCAGCCATGTGTAGCTGTCTGGGCTGCTCAGACTCTCAAACAGCACTAGTAGTGGGGGTCAGCAAAGGTTCTTGACTAGTGGTGGTCATGGTGGTGGTTGGAGGGAGCAGCAGCATTCAGGGTTTAGAGCCCAGCTCTCCTATGCACAGGTACTGTGTGATGAGTTACCTTTTTCTCAGAGCCCAGGTTCCTCACCTGTAAAATGGGACATGGCGGACACTACTCACTGCTTATCAAATATCCATTCTTTCTTTCTCAAATTAACAAAATCCTTGTTCTTAGCTAGGTATATTGTGCCCAAATAAAAGACTACATTTTCCCAACTCTCTGACAGCTACAAGTGGCCATGTGACAATGTGCTGAGCAATGAGATATAAAGTTAAAGTATTATGTGGGATTTCTAGGAAATCTCCTTAAAAGGTAAAACCCTTTTTCCCTTCTCACTTTCCTTCTTCCAGCCTGATGCCTGGGATGTGGGTGTGATAGCTGGAGCTCTTGCAGTCATTTTGGCATATAAGGACAAGAAGATGTGTGCTGGGGTTCCTGGATCTCTGACAGTCCATGGAGTTGCCCTAACTCCTATCTTTCTGACATCTTTTATATGTAGGGTTTGAGCAGCTCAGGCCAGCCTTGGTACGTTTCCACAGTACCAAGCCCAAGGCTGGCCTGAGCTGCTCAAACCTTCATATTGTCTAAGCCAATATGGCAGACAGTTTGCATTAATCGCCTCCCTGTATCTACATCCTTTGCCCTGTAACTTGTGTAATTCTCTCTCTCTCTCTGACTCTAGGCTTAGCCATGTGATTTGATTTAGTCAATGGGATATAAACAAACATGATATAAAAGAGGCTTGAAAAAGCCTGTGTGTGTATCTGCTGGCTGTGATTGCCGCAAGAGCATGCCCAGGCTGACCTGCTGTTGTCTGAGACACATGGAACACAGTTGTTGCCCTAGTTGTCCCAGCCAGAGCCGTCCTGATCAGCTCACAGCAGTCAGTCCCAAGCATGCAGTAAAGCCCTGACAAAATCCAAAGAGCTGCCCAGTGACCCTGAGTGGATGGAGTGCAAACATGAATGCTCCCTGCCAAGACTCATCCAACCCACCTGGAGACTTGTGAGCTAGATAAAGTGACTCTTGCTTTTATGCTACTGGTGTTGTGGCTGACTGTTAGACAATGCTACTGTGGCAGCAGCTATGTTATTTTTCTTCCTGTTATATGCAGCCAAGCCCAATCTTGGCTGATACTCTAGGCTGGCAATGCCATTCCTGCAGAATGTTTGCGAGGATCAAAGGGGATGATCGCGCAGAGGGCTTGGCCCAGGGAGGGAAGTGCCCTCTCCCTCTCTCTTCATTTCCCCAGGCCTGGGCCTCACTGGAGGCTCTCTTGGCCCGCCTCCCTCTGATCCTCCTGGCCCCCAGGGACAGAAGTGGGTGAGTACATGCTAATGCCAGTTCTAGAGATTGAGCCACCATGTGCCCGCCCCACAGGAGGGCAGGAGGATCAGAGGAGAACACAGCGGGCACACGGGGCTCTGGAGAGTTGGAAGTCTTTCCAGGAGAAAGCCATGCACAGTTGGTGTCACATCCAGAGGCCTGCTACCTGGACAGGGAGTTGGAGACCAGTTCTGCCCGGGACCCACTGTGCCATTTTGGGCAGCCACATAGCTGCATCTCTGGGCCTCCCTTTTCCTTCTATAAAAGGAGGGGTTTGCACTCCGGGGCTCCTGCTAATGCTGACATCTCTCATTTGACTTATGCTACTTTCTATGGTAGGTAGATAATGGCTCCCAAAGAGGCCAGAACCTGTGAGTATGTCACCTGACATGGCAAAAGGGGCTTTGCAGATGTGAGTAAGGTCATGGCCCTTGAAATGGGCAGACTGCCCTGGACTGCCGGGCAGAGCGATCTAATCACTTGAATCCTCAAAAGAGGAGAACTTGTCCCTGAGAGTCAGGGAACCAGAGAGCCAGAGTGTGAGGAGGACCTGATGCTCCGTCATTGTTCCTGAGGTGCTGGGGGCCACATACCAGGATGGGAGCTAAGGCTGCTCCCAGCTGACAGTCTGCCAGGAAACGGACACCTCACTCCCACAATCACATGGCATCAAACTCTGCTAACACTGGCATGAGCAAGGAAATGGGCCACCCCTTAGGGCCATCGGAAAGGCACGCAGCCCTGCCGACACCTTGCTTTTAGCCTGATGAGATGCAGACTAGCCTTCTGACCTACAGAACTGTAAGGTAAGAACTGTGTCATTCTAAGTTGCTAAGTTTGTGGTATTTTGTTATAGCAGCAACTGGAAACGATTCTACCTTCTGGTTTCATTTTAAGCCTAGCTGTCATGTGCTGTGTACCTACTATGTGCTGGGTGCTTTATTCACATTATTGCTAATCTGGCAACCATCTGGCAAAGCTGGAATGATAAATAAATGTCCCTTTTGAAGGTGAGGACACTGAGTCTCCTATACAGCCTGGCCACGTAGCTTGGAAAGGGCTGTGCTGAATGAGGGCTGAGTTTGTCAGGCCTGGTGCTGACGCTTTCTCCCCACATGACCCACTAGGACATGAGGATATGGGAGCTCCCTAACTGGTCAATCTACTGTTCAGCACAGTGGCCCCAAAGGCTGTGTTTGTCCACAAGCTCTGTGTGTCCCCTGCAGAAGAAGGCTCAGGTCTGGCCAATACTGGTCCCCAAGTATGCAGTGATGTAATCATTCAGGCTCTGCCACTGATTGCTGGTGACTGCCAGCAAAAGGCTCAGTGCCTTGCTTTCCATACCTATTGGACAGGATAATAATAGGACCTAGCCCATAGCATTATTGTGAAGATTCATCGCCAAGGACTTGGAATGGTGTCTGGCCCATAGCAAGCACTTGATAAATGTGAGCCATTATTGTGATTAGAGTGAATGCAGAATGAGCTCTGCTTTCTGAGTGCCTGCATGTACCAGGCAGCCTGGGAGGCACCTTGAGAACATGAGCTCAGAGCCTCACAGCAATGCTGCAAGGAGGGGGTGACGATCCCCATCAGGACGATGTGATCAGACGCGTCCTAAGTGACTTGTCTGAGGCTACGTGCTGGTGAGCAGCCATGTAGCAGCTTGATTCAAAGCCAGCCTTGTTTGCTGGATTCAAAGCCCAGACCCTTCCTACCACCTCTGGAAACAGGTGGCGGGGCAGCTGCCTGGAGCTTGCTCAGGGTGAGATGGGGTCGGTGCGGCCCTGGAGGGCAGCCAAGAGTACTGGATGCAACCCTCAAATGCCGCACACACACCCAGGGTCTGCGTGGCCATCTCTGCGTTGTCGTTGGGAGCTCAGCAAAGCCATTTCCTCAGAGAGGCTCCCTGATGCCCACCCTGAGCTTGCCCTCCTCCCTCCCTGTCCCTCTCTTGTCATTTTTGTGTCAAGGGCTACAGGCTGTGGATGGCCAGACTGAATCCTGGGTTTGCCCCTTCCCAGTAAGTGGGCCCAGGCCCATGCTTCACCTCTCCCAATGCCTGTTTCCTCATCCTTCAAGTTGCCCAGCCTGGCCCCCTTCGTTCGGGGGACCCTGAGAGGACTCATGAATATGGGGTGGAAAGGCACTCTGGAATGGCACAGTGTGCTTTGAAGGCAGCATGACGGCTTTATGAAGTCAGAAGACAGCTCCGCCCTGGTGAATGCCAAGAGAGTGTGAGCAAGGCCCAGCCACTTGCCCAAAAGGAATACTTTTTCCTTTTAAGGCAATGAGCTAGATATTTATACATTGAATTTTAGGGTCTGATTAAAACCAACCACCGAATGCATTTGTCTGGAAATAAGTTCCCAGCCTGTTTTCCAGCCTTATTGTACTTCACACTCTACCTCACTCCGTGCTTCACAGAGCATTCACTGTGGTGTGGCCTGGCTACACGCTGGGAGAACCATGGTGAGGAGAAGCAGACCCATTGTATACCAGTCCTTGGTGATGGGAGGGGAGACAGAAAGGGACAAAACAATCAAAAACATAGGCTAAAATCACAGCCATGGGAACTTGAGGCCCATGGTGCTAGGGCCGTATGACCAAGTCAGTACAGTCTAAGGTCTAAAAGAAGAGTGAGGGGAAAAGCATTCCGAGCAGAAGGAACAGCATTTGCAAAGACCTCATGCCAGAGGAGCCTGATACATAGGAGGCACAGAAAGGAGGAATCTCCCTCCAGCCTGCTTCCTGCACCTCCCTCCCCGATACCTTCCTCACTGCACAGTTTCATCTCTGCTTGTTAGAAGCCTCTTCATCCTTCAAAGCCAGCTCAAAGGACTCTTCTTCCAGGAAATCTTCCATGACAAGCCATCCTCCCATTCCCCAGGGGGAGATTGATCTCTCTGGCCTGTGTTCTTCCTCTCCTCTCTGACCCCTCCTTGGGCCTTCATTCATGCCATCTTGTATACAGACTCTGTGTCCACGTCTCATCTTTCCAGCCAGGGCATAACTCTGTCTTCTCCAGTGTAGACTTGCACTCACACAGTCCTGGGTTTAAATCCTAGTTGAGACCACTTAGTGGTGGGACTTTGCATAAATGGTCCTACCTCTCTGGGCCTCTGTCTCCTCATCTAGAAGGGGGAATGGTGTGGTGAGGGTGTAGTGTGACTGCACAGTCCCCAGCTGGGCTCTGAGCCCCTATGAGAGAGCCAGCCTGTCAAGGGGCTTGAAACGAGGAGGGGGAAAGGGTAGTTATAATCCAGAAAGCCTAAGGGCTCTGAGGGCTTATAGGGGCTTAGACTCACGCAGACCCAAGCTTTCCAAATTTGTCTTATGGCAAGAAACATTTGAGCCACTTGATAAAAATGCAGATTCCCAGGCCCCACTCCTGGGGTTCTGATTCAGTGGGTCTGGGGTGGGGAACCTGTGTTCTGAAAAATCTCTCATATAGTTCTGATGCACAGTCTGGTGGGGAAACTGAGGCCCAGAGGGAGGAAGTGATTTTCACGAGGGTGATGGGTTGGATCTGTTTATCTTGGTTTGCCCTCTCTGTAACAGGATTATGTACCCACACCCTTTGCCGAGAAACTCTGCAGGGTGCGTTTACTGCGGGTGACTGTGCCACAGCAGAGGCGTGTGTTTGAGGCATGGCTTGGCTTAGCCACTTGTGCTCCCGACCATTTACCATAAGAGAAAAAGTCTGGGTGGCTGCTGGTTCTAGGATGAGGAAATGCTCTGGAGTCCTGCCCAGCACAGCGAACCTGGGGCAGATTAGCTAAACTCCAGCTGACACACAGACCAGTGAGTGAGAAAATAAGTTTGTATTGTTATAAACAACTGAGTTTGGGGGTGTTTTTGTTACGCAGCATTATCACAGCAATAGCTGACTGATCTACCAAGGTCACAAAGCAAATGAATGGCAAAGCTGGGATTCAAACTCAGATCCCCTGCTCCTAATCCAGTACTTGTCTCTCACTGCTTCTGTCTTTCAATCCCAAGGGCTACCCCCTGAACCCTCCTTTCCGGAAGCCCCTCACTTCTACTCTGTCCCATCTCTGTTCTCTGGGAACTTGCAGATGGACCCAGGGGTCCATCCCTGCAGCCCAGACTCCACCCCTTGCTGTAATATGCTGAGGCTTCTCCAATAGGCAGTTCCACCCTCAGGGCTCCCACATGGATACAGGGGAGGCCCACACACAGCCAGGGAAAGAACTCCCAGGGGCTCTGGGGAATTTCTAGCTTCTCCCAGTTGCAAAGAGTTCCCTCCCTTCCACCCCCATTGGGAGCCTGGGCTTCTCTACCTCAGAGCTTTGTCAAGCTCGAGAGAGTCTCATAATCTTCGCCCAAAACTGCTGGCTTTTGAGAGTTCTCTCAAGATTGCTTGCCTCGAGTCAGCTCCATCTGGACCCTAATCTTAATGGGGCTTAAATTCACACATAGTGCTATAAGGACTGCAGGCAATGCTCACAAACATGCCCTTACAGCCACAGCAACACCACAAATACAAACAAAACCCCACTCCTTCTCAGATACACAGACGGGCAGAGCCACATTCAGACATACAAACCCATATGCTCGAACACACCCCTGCTGTACCCCTCAGATTCCGACATGCCCGTGCTCACCAGTGCATGCTTAAATAAGAAGTCTCGTGGTCTCAATCGCATGTAATCACAAACACATGGTCACCCAAACACATATAACACCTTCACTCATTCTCACAAATACACACACTCACATGCATAATCAGACCCACAGTCACACCTAAGGTTCTTGGGACATGCCCTGGATTTTGCCCAAACACAGGAGTCTATTAGACCTAATTAATTCCTGTCTCTTAAACCTTCCTGCTTTGTGACTCAACTTCTCTGAGCATCATCTGTAAAATGGGGACACGAATGCCTCCTCACTTGCGGAGGCTGGGGGGCTACAGTGAGGTCATACTCTTACATGAAAGAAATGCATTTCTGTGTCTGTTAAGCCACTAAACACTGGGCATTTTGTTACAGCACCTTCCCTTTCACTTTCAGTAATACATGTTCAACAAATGACAGCAGTGACTGTAAATATTACTACAGTAGAGAGGTAACGCTTACTCTCCCAGGGGGCTGGATCCCATGAAAGGCTTTGAAAAGACACCACTCTGCAGATGCGAGGGAGTCTCTAACGAGGGCCGGCAGGGTACCCATTAGGCACTGCCCTGGAGCTGGCAGCTGAAGTGCTTACCTGCTTGGTTGGTGGTGATGTTCACAGAGGCGAATTGAGGTGAGAAGGGGCTCTGGTCGGTGACGCCATTCACGGCCTGGATCTCGAAGGTGTACTGGGTGTGAGCCAGCAGGTCACTGATGTAAATGCGCGGCTCAGTCAGGCCCAGCTGGCGGGGTGCGTACTGCACATTGTCCCCGCAGCGGGTGCAGGCGCCCCGGCCCGAGCCGCAGCTCTTACAGATGATGTTGTAGACGAGGTCCTCACGGCCTCCAGAGTCACGGGGTGGGGCCCACTCCAGCATGAGTGAGGTCTCGTTGACACTGGAGATCACGGCCTGGGGTGCAGAGGGGATAGCTGGGGGTGGGGGAGGTGTCAGTTAGTGGGTGCTGTGGGGGACATTCCCCAAGAGACCGCTCCGTGCCCACTGCCCTGGCTCTAGCCCAGGTGCTCCAAAAGGCTGCTTTCATATCCTTTCTCCTCTCCACCAACCACAGAAATGTTTGTAGGACATAACTTTTACCCTGACGCACATCTGCTTAAACCTTTCTCCGTGGACTCCAACCTTATTGGTATTTGTTACTAGGGATGGTCTTTTTGTGTTGGGGATTATACCCACCCCGTATCTATTTCCCCTTCTTCCTTAGGACAGAACCAAGTTTTATTCAGTGTGGCAATATATCCTGCTAAAAAAAAGACTATTTCCCAGCCTCCTGTGATTAAGTGCTAGCCACTGATACACAACAGAAGTCGTTGGTTAGGACTTTTTCCTCAAAGGAGACAGCTGTGGCACATCCCTTTGCCCTTTCCTTCTTCCTGCTGCTTACAAGGTGTGTGATGGCTGGAGCTTCAGCAGCAGTGCTGGACTGTGAAGTGGCCTGAAGGATAGAAACCACATGCTGTGGATGGCAAAGCAGAGAGAGAGAGCCAGGTCCCAGAGAATGTCATGGATTTGCCGTACTCTCCCAGGACTGCCTATCTTTGGGCTTCTATTATGTGAGAGAACAAAGCCTTACTGTTTAACCCACTGGAGTCAGCCCTGTTACTTGCAGCCAACTGCCCATCCTGCCTGATTGCCTTTGTAGTAAGGCTGCCCTCATAGTCACCCCTTTCTTAGAGAACGGTGGCTTGTGATTCAGGCGGCTGCTGCCCGGTGAGAACACTGGGCAGCCTTTGCTGTCACAGACACCACCTGTGCTGGTTCTGCTTCTGCCAACCTCCCATCCCCTGTCCCTTCATGAATCAAGACCTTGACTTTATCTTCTACGTGATGTTCCAGAAGGAGGTAAGGAGCCAGATGCCAGCTCTGTGGTATCTGCGTGTTGGCAGCATGACTACCCCAGGATAGTCCTTTTCCAACCAGTTTTCCATTTCTCCTCCCACCAGGCAACTGGCTGCTCTTCACTCAGCAAAGGCTGGATGCAGCAGGACAGCCACCAACCTCACTTGGAGCTTTTTTGCAGGTGGACTTGGGACTCTGTCAGGCATCACCCTCGAGGGGCCCCAGACGTACTTGTGCAGGGCATATCCAGGGGGTCCAGGTCTGCTCTGTAGTAGCCATTGCGGCAGACACAGTTGGTGGCCCCTTCTGAGGTCGTCCGGCTGTTGATGGGACAGTGGGTACAGGCCTCATCCCCTTGATTGGCCTTGAAGGTTCCAGATGGGCAACCTGGGGGAGAAGATCAGCAAGTTGCTGGGGAGACCAGATGAGGACTCGGAGGCTGTGAGGTAAGGAGGGGCCGCACAGTATCATGAAGGACCACACAGCCTCATACAGGGGCCATGCAGCCTCACAGGGGACCACACAGCATCATACAGGGGCCACATGGCACCATGCAGGAGCCACACAACCTCATACAGGGGCCGCACAGCCTCATATAGGGGCCATACAGCAGCATGGGGGCCGTACGCACATCATACAGGGGCCACACTGCATCATTGGAGGCCACACAACATCATGGAGGGGCCACATGGCATCATACAGGGGCCATGCAGCCTCATGGGGACCACACAGTGTCATTGCTGGGAAACTACATCTCTTGAAGCTCTTGGGGGTCTCCAGGCTCCAATGTGGCAGTTCTAGCTCCGCCCAGAAGGTCCTAGGCTATCTGGTTGCTTGTCTCTGAAGCCATCTATGGATTCCGCTGGGGCCCCTAACAATCTTTTTTTACCTACTCCTGTGCTGTCCCACAGCGCGAGGATCAAGCCTGACTTGGTCTGAAGGCCCTGAAGAGGTCTGGGGCCATGCCGGTGGCTGGCTGGCTGGGCTCTGATTCTTTTAACTAGATTCCTGGGGACTAGATGTTTGAGATGGGTCCATTATAGTGGAGAAGCCACACACAGTGCAGAGCATGTAGTGAGGCAACACAGTAAATCAGGAAAGAACACTGGCTTTGGAAGCAGAAAGGCCTGGGTTTGAGCCTCAGTTTGGCCTTTTACTAGCTGTGTGACCCTAGGCAAGTGGCTTAACCATTCTAAGACTGCTTCCTTATTTGTAAGTCATGATTCTAAGGCCCATTTCTGCAGGCCATCATGAGTATTTGGTGTAAGGGTATAAGGCATGAGGCTTTGCGTAGTATAGGTGCCCAGTGAATAGTAGCTGTACTTATAATAGGCAATTACTCAATTTATTTTAAAAAAGGGGGTCCCTGCAGTACCAGGGACAGACTGAGGAGGGCAGTGTTTGCACTTGGTGGCCACTCAGTAATCTGGGATCTCCCAGGGCCTTTGGCCTGCTTCCCTGATGCGGGAGGATTTCCAGGACTTGGGTTCAGGCCCTGTAGCTCAGGGCTTAGGTTCTACAAGAGGTGACCACTCTTGTGTGGGCTTGTGTGCAAATCCACCCTATCCTTCCTCCTGCCCTGAGCTGGGAATCAGAAGGCCTGAGGTCTAGGTCCTGCCCCTTTCCTGGCCTCCGTTTCTACTGTTTCCTGGGGTTCATAATCCCAGCTCTGCTGTTGCGCCTCAGGGGGCAATACACAAGGGGTAAGTGAGATGGTGGACAGTAGAACAGGGTCGGGGAGGGGCTGCATTACATTCTCAGGGCTTGCCGGATAAAGTAGGTGCTCAGTAAATAAGCCAAGGACAGTTCCCTCTGGGATGCGAGAAAACAGTCCTCCTCCCCCTCCACCCTGCTCTCCGGGGGGCCCTACCCGACTTTCCCTGTTCTTTGTAGGGAGCTTTCAAAAGGTGGCCACCATCCTAATGAGTAATCACTCTAGCTGATACCACCCTGACCAGGCCCTGTGGGGATCTCGGAGAAGAAGCAGTCCCACCCCAGTCCCTAACGAGCTTCCAGGTGAGGGGGAAGACAGGACTTCCATACAACCAGCCAAGCCACAGTGACACCAACAGGGATGGCAATGAGTGCCTCTGGGGAGTTATTAGGGTTTCCATTGTACAGACGGGGAAACCAGGGCTCTGCAGCAGACATACGAAATGGCCAATGGTTATCAAGTAGCTATGAAATGCTGGCACTGTCTGAAGGACTTAACCCATAACTCATTCAAGTTTCACCAGCCCTATGACATCATCACCCCCATTTTCAGATGGGGGAAGGAGAGCACAGGGGTAAGGTAACTTTCCAAGGACATGGGCTTACAGTGGCAGAGCTGGGATTCAATCCTGGGTGGTCTGACTCCAGAGGCCACTTCCCTAACCACCACACTATCCTGCCTTTATGTAACGTGCTTTGCATCAGTGGTCCAGTGCTGGGCAGAGATTGGCAGCTCCTGATCTGGGTGCCTGTCCACGGCTGTCTCCATGTTGCTGCACTGGCTCTGAAACCTCCCAAGTCCTTCTGCCCTCCCGCCTCTCACCATCCTCTTAGGCACCAACCTTCCCCTGCTGGCTGGCTGGCTGGCTGAAGAGGCAGTCCACTATCTTGGCACTATCCACTCAAGCCATGCAGGCTGCAGCCCCGGCTCTAATGGGGTGGTTGACCTCTCTGAACCTCAGTTTCCTCTGCTGTAGAGTAGGGGCACAAGGCCCCTGACGCTGAAGGGTTTGGCCCCAAGACCAGGATCCTCTTCTCTCCCTCTCAGGCGAGTCTGCCCAGCTCAGCACACCTCTTCCGTCTGCTGGCGATTCCCCAGGCCTGGCTGGTCGGGGGCTGCCCACTCTCCTCTTCGTGCAGTGCCAGCCCCTCCATCTAGACCACGTCCCTGGCTGTCCTCTCCTGTCACCATGTCCTGGGCCCCCTCTCAGGCTCCCCAGGCTGCCTCCTCCAGAAGCCTTCCCTTATTAGGTGTGCTGCCCACCCACCCCTTGACTCTCCCACTCGTATTGCTACAGTTTCTCTATTTATCCACACTGCGCTTCATAAAATATGCTCTTCTGTCTTAGGAGGGAGTCTCTCCACCTAGTCACCAGGAACCCTGGGTGTCTCCTCCCTCCCCTGACCCCCTGCAGTCAGTCAATCAGCAGGTCTCCCTCTGGCTCTTCTTTGCTGCCCTCCCACCCTTCTGGGCATCCAGAAAGCTCTTCTTACCTGCTCCTTAGCCTCTCATGGCCATCTGGCCTCCTCTTGCCCACCCACCACAGCCTGCTTTCTAACGTGCAAAGGTTTCTGTGGCACTTAAAAACCCACAGTGGCATGCAATGGAATATTATTCAGCCATAAAAAGGAATGAAATACACATGCTACAACATGATGAACCTTGAAAACACTGCATAGTGAAAGAAGCCGATACAAAAGGCTACACGGTGTATGTTTCCATTTACATGAAAATATGCAGGAACGGCAACTCTATAGAGACAGAAACCAGATTAGTGGTTGCCAGGGGGCAGGAGAAGGGAGGAGAATGGGAGACTGATTACCAATGGGTATGAGGTTTTTTTTGGAAAATGTTCTAAAATTGATGGTGATGGTAATACAGTTGTTCTGTGACTATACTAAAAATCACCAAATTATACAATTTAAATAGTTGAATTTATGGTATATGAATTATATCACAATAAAACTGTTTTTTTTTAAAAACCCACATAGCTCCCCAAACTCCTCAGGGCCCCCAGCACCCCAGGGCTGGGGCTTGGCCACCTCACAGTATCCACCACCTCAAGCCATGTGTTGATGCTTCACACAATCAACTGCATGAGGTGCCCCATCCCCAGGCCCACTCCACACCTCTGGCCTTTGTCCATCCTGCCTGCATTACCTGGAATGCCCTCCCTTTGTCATCAGGCAAACTCCTGTACCCTGTAAGTCTCGGCACAGGTAACACCTCTTCCAGTAAGTCTTCCCTAAGCTCCCATGTGGGGCTGAGGCACCTATTTTAATTAGGAATCTCTAAGTACTCGGCTGAACTGTAAACTCCCACTACAATGCCAGGTACCCAGTGGGTGGCAGATAGATGAAGTAAGGACCTAGAAGAGCATCCAGCTCAACCACCTGATTTGACATTTGAGGAAACTGAGGCCCAGAGAGGTGCAGATACACAGCTCTTTAGCAGCACAGGCAGATTCTGATCCTGGTATACTGTATGACTGTGGGGTGCACTGAGGCCTCTGCCCATCCACAGTGCCCAGTGCCCCGGGGGCCATGCTGCTTCCAGCTTCTTGGCTGGAAAGGCAGCCCGCCCTGCCAACATCTGGGTCTCACATACAGAAGTGGGAGGAAAACAATGCGACCTAAAGACACAGACGTGGGCAGCTGCACTTCTGGTGGGTCTCTTGCCTTCTCCAAGACCCAGTCTCCTCTGGAAAGGGAACTGATGATATCTGCATGGTGTAGACGCAGTGCGTGCCTCTGAATGGGTCTCCCTGCTCCACTTCTGCCTCCCCGCCAATCCTCCGCAGTTGCTGGAGTGGACTGATTACAATGAATCAGACCCACCACATCCTGCTTAAAGTCACCAGCAGCTCCCGCAGCACTTCAAGTCAATGCACATGCCTAGCCCAGGCCCACAAGGCCCGCAAGGTTAGCGCTGTGGGCTTCCAGCCGCCTCTTGCCACTCTCTTTGCTCACTGTCCAGCCCACTGGTTGTCAAGAGTGTTCTCACCTCAGGGCCTTTGGCCATGCTGTGCCCTCTGCCTGGGACGCTGTCCCTGCCCTTCCCATGGCTGATCCTTTTTATCCTTCAGGCCCTGGCTTAAGTGTCACTTCCTAGGGAGGCCATCCCCAACCACCCTGCAAAAGCAATTCCTTCATTTAAAAAAAATTTTTTTTATTAAGGTATTATTGATATACACTCCTATGAAGGTTTCACATGAAAAAACAATGTGGTTACTACATTTACCCGTATTATCAAGTCCGCACTCATAACCCAATTCAGTCACTGTCCTTCAGTGTAGTAAGATGCCACAGATTCACTATTAAAAGCAATTCCTTCATGACGTGCTTTGTCTCTGTTTGTTTCCTTCACTGACCCTCATCACAGTTTGCAATGATATTAGAAAATCTCCAGGCCCAAGTTTATAAACCTGGGTGCTGTCTTTTTCCTGCACTGGAAATACCTGGAAAGGCATATGAGCAGCCAGCTTTGTCTGGCTCTCACTGGGGCCCTAGCTCCTGGCAGCGTGGTGGGGACATAGTAAGTACTTAATTGATATTTGTGGAATGAGCAAATATGCCCCTTACAGGACATTGTGAGAATCAGAGGAGAAAGTGGGTGAGAAAATACTTAGCCAAGTCAGTGCCAGACTTGGGACCACCATTACATCTCAATTTCATCAGGCCACATGGATGCTTGATCCCTCTCCCCTGCTCATTTGTTCCACCCACAGGTCTTCACAGGAGCCCATGCACTAGGGTGACCAGCTATCCCAGTCTTTAAACAGGAATTCCTGCATCTTAGAAACAACCACAGTTTTGGATAATCCTCCTTCAGAGTTCTCCAGGCCCATTTGTCACCTCTCGCATCTGTGTGCAGTTCCCAAGAGGCCCTACTGCACACGCCCTGGCCCTTTTGCCTGAATACCTTTCTCTCCATCCCTGGATACCCCTGGGATTGGTGGCTCTGACATGTGCACCTCTGGGGGGCCTGCCCGTCACTCTCTGCGGTGGCAGACAACTCAGACCTCCGCTGCAGCACTCCAGACGCGTGCCATGTGGCAATGGTGTGCTGGCAAATGGCTGCCTGGGGGGAAAAAAGCCCTGATTGTCGTGGGCTGATTTCTGCGGTGTTAATTTCCCACCTGGGAAAATTTCAAGCTACCGATTTGAGATAAGTGAACAAAGTCGGGAAGAAATGCCCACAGTCAGCTCTCGTAAGCCAAGCTGGCACGAACCAGCGCCATCCCACCATGAACCTAATCTTATGTGACTTGTCCCATGTTCTGCCCGCTGTTTGGTGAACCTTGGTTGGAGCAGGGGCTGGGCCTTTAGTCTCCATATCCCAGCACCTAGTACAGAGTCTGGCACATAGTAGGTACTCAGTCAATTCTGTGTTGAATACAGGCAGGTCTGTCTTCCCAAATGGACGGCAAGCAACTGGAGGGCAGAGGCTGTGGGTTTGATAGGTTAATATACACAAAGCACTTAGAACACATAGCAAGTGCTACGTAAATGCTATTACTCATGCGGCATGAAGGGCAGTGGTAATTCCTGTTGTCATGTCCTTCCCAGGGGCCAGCGATTTACGTGGATTCTCTCACTAAATCACAAAAACACCCCCGACATAGGTATCATTATCACCCACCCCATTTTACACACAGGGAAACTGAGGCTCAGAGCAAGTGAGGTGAGCCAAGGTCACCAGCTCCTAAATGGCAGAGCTGAGGTTTGACTCCAGGTTTTTGGGGTCCCAAAGACTTTGTGACCAGATTCTGCTGGACACAAAAATGATCAAGTGACTATCAAGTGCCTGAACAGGCGGCTGGAGACCATCTTGTCAGGCCTACTGAGGGGACAGGGCCTCCTGCGGTCACTTGGCAAGGTAGAGGCAAAGCCTGGCCCCCAAACACAGGACTTGGGGCCAAAGCAGCCAGCCAGCACCCTCCTTCTGCAGATGCCCAGAGCCGGTGGCCAGGCAACCCAAGGTGGGGAGAGCAGCCAGCGGGAAGGGAAGGGAGGATTACAGGGAAACAGATTTTCTCCCCGCCTGCCCCCCGGGCTCCAGGGATAGGTGATAACTGACCGAGTGAGCCCCGAGTCAGGCGGAGGCAGGGCTCCATCTGGGCCTGGCACGGTGGGGCCGCTAATTGGCACTGATGATCCTCAAAGCCTCCTCGGCTGGCCTGTCACTCTGCTGTATGCACTCCATTCAGACTCCAGTTTAACCCTCAAAACTACTGATGCCACAGTGGAGTCGAATGCTCGGTTGGGCCCATTGTGCCAGGCCTCGGGGGTGGGGAAGGAGCGTCTCTGTTCCCCCTGGGGGTCCTATAGGGCAGAGGGGCTCTGTTTGTGTTTCTGGGCAGAGGTAAGCCCACCACAGTCTAGCTCCCATTCCCGAGAACCTGAGCAGAAGGTGTGATAAAACTGAACCTGGGCATGGACCACAGAGCCGCTGCCAGGGCTGAATCCCACGCTTGCCTCTTGCTAACACTGACCATGGGCAGGTTACCTAACTGTCTGTGCCTCAGTTTCTTTATCTCTCTAATGCAGAGAATGCTAACACTGGCTTCATAGTTGCTGGGATGATTACATGAGTTAATGGAGAGAGAGCACTTGTAGGTGCCTGCTTGGTCCATATTAAGTGCTAGACAAAGTCTGCTGTTATTATCTTCATTCATCCTTGGCCCACTACCTCCCATGTGTTAAGCCCTAGGGATACGGAGGTGAAGAAGTAGTGGTCCCTGCCCACAGGAGTGCAGGTCGAGTTGGGGAGAAGGGAAGTTATGAATTTATTCAGTAGACATTTACTAAATCCCTATTATGTGCCAGGCACTGGGACATAGAGACAAAAGGCCCAGGCCCTGCCTCAGGGGGTCGTGACTGAGCAGGGGGCTGGCATACCTTCCTTTCACCAGGCCTCACTGCCAGCCACTGTGGGGAGAGGGGCCAGGGAGTGGTTTCCAGCCTCGGCAGGGCCAGGTTTGAAGGGCCTGCCTTGGGATCTCTTAAGAAGTTCTGGGTTTGGGGTAGGGGGAGGTATTTGACTGGACAGAGGAAAGAGTCCTGGGCCCGGAGTGGGGAGGCTGGGGGCTCAGTTGCCCCTGTGCCCTCTCCTCGCTGCGAACCTGCTCTACTTCCTGCCCACTCTGGGTGTGCCTGGGACCATCTCTACTGCCTCTTCCAGCTGTGGGACTCTGGCCGTGGACAGGCTCAGGCACCCAACCCTGGGCCATATATTCTCCTTGAGCTGTGGAGGAACTGATTTTCAGGGGCTTGTGCTATGCATACATCGGGGCTAAGCCTGTGTGTGGTGTTCTTGTGGCTGAGCAAATGAAGTTTTGGGATTTCCTTCACACAAAGTGGCTTTTGCATTTTGTACACTCCCTGCTTTTGCTACTGAGGTTAAGCCGGTGGAGTCAGTCCCCCTAGTCTGGGCTGGGCAGGGCACCTGATCCTCCAAGCCATGGGCAAAGTCACCCTGGGAGCAGGCAGCAGGCTCCCGGGCTAGACAGAAGGGCTTGCACTCACTGTGTGCCTACCATGTGCCCGCCTAGGTCAGGGCTTCCCGGGCCCACAGCCTTGTTCTGTTTTCCCCAACACCTGTGCGGTAGGAGGTGTTATCCCATTTTAGAGATGAGGAAACAGGCTCACAGAAAGGAAATGCCTTGGTCAAAGTCACTCAGAGACTTAGGGGGCACAACCTGTGCCCCCACAGCCCACATTCTTTCAACATCTGCCTCCGAGGCCCTCAGTGTTCCAGCTGGATGAAGGGTGCTCCTCCCTGACCTTCCACCCCTTCCTCTTCCCTCTCCCCGCCTGAGAAGAGGGCCCTGCCCAGCCAGGTTAAGTCCAGGGAGCACCTCAGGGTCATTCCCCTTGTGTTGTAGCTCTTATGGGACCATGCAGGGGATGTCAGTCATGCCCCCTGCCCCACATGCCCCGGGTCCCCCTATTCCCGAACTCAGTGGGTCCCTGCCAGCAGCTGGCAGGACTACAGAAGTCAGAAGGCAGACGTAGGGACTGTGTTAACACATCTTCTCTTTGCCTATGCGGGGAGTCACAGGGCCTCCCCAGGTCAGCTTCTACACCAGCTATCTGCTGAGTCCCTCCTCTGCTGAGACCCGCTGTGCCTGTGTCAAGTCCAGCCTGCTTCAGCTTCCCATCCATGCCCACCTTGCCAGCCTGAGCAACTACCACCCTCCCAGCCTGGGCTCCAGCTCCCTGGAAGGCTGTGCTCAGTCTTGTCTCCGGTGAGTTCCCTCTGCCTGATTTGCTGTCGCAGCTCCAGCCTGGCTAACTTCATTCTATTCTTCAAATCTCAGCTCCAGCCCAAATCACCTTCTGGCCCTTCTCCTAGGATGCCATCCCCCACTAGGGCTGGGGCTGGGGCCTCTCTCCTGTGCTTCTGAAACAGGGGCACTTTGCCTCTGCCTCTGCCTGCCTACACGGTTGTGACTCTCTGCTCCTGAACCAGCTGTGAGCCCAGTGACAGCAGGTACCCACAATGTCTGGCACCTCTCAGCCTCAGTGTTTTGGCGAAGAGATGATGGGTTGGAGGCCTTGGAAAGTGTCTGTTGACTGACTGAAGGTTAGAAAGGTGAAGCCTTGTGTTTAAGGTCATTAAGCTTGTGTGTGGACTGGAAATTTTGTTCTAGGCCTCTGGAGACCCCCCCGAGCACATCAGGGACCCAGTAGCAGGCTCTCAAGGCATCCGACCTTCATCCTGCTTAGCATTTGGTTACCATCTGCCTCTCCACCTCCCACCTTCCTACCCACCCAACTGTGAACTCCTTGAGGACAGCCCCCATGCCTGCCCTGCTCACTGCCTGGCACAGAGCCTGGCACAGAGCAGGCCTCTGTAACACCTCCACCTTCCAAGGCTGGAGTAATCTGGTTTCATGACCACTATGTCTCTATGTCTCTTGACGTCTGTTCTCCAGTTGTGTATGTCTGTGTGTGTGTGTATGTGTGTAGGGAACACACAGTTGTCTGGGGGAGCCAGACCCTGAACCCCACAACCTGCAAAGGCCAGGAAGGGTGTTTCAGGCCTGGTCCTTCCAGCCCCTGGATCCTATGTTAGGCTCCCAGTCTGGGCTCTGGCCTGACTCCCTACCTACCTGTCATCCCCACATAGGGGCTGGGAGCTCCCACCCGCCCAGCAGGCAGCCCCTTTCCTCCAATTTCCTCCCAATTAATCAAGCTCTGAACTTTTTAATTATCTGCCTGCAGGGTGACTCCCCACTCTGGTGAAGCAATTAAGGACATTTCCAAGTGCTGTGTGGCTGCTGGCAGGCAGCTTTGACCAGGTCCTGATGGAGGAGGAGAGCAGAGGGAGGGGCCAGTGACAGGAGGGGTGGACAGGAGTCCCCCTGGGTCATGTGGCTGCTGCGAGGCTGGCCTATGGTCCTGGCCAGAGCCACTCCAGGGATCTAGGGCCACAGCGTCTAGGGCAACCCCTATGCTTATTCAACAGCCCTTTCTCTGCAGCTAGAATCTGGCTTCACAGATCCCAGTTTCCATGAGCCAGGCACTGGGTCAGGCGCTTTACAATCTTACTGTATCCTCACCTTGACCCTGGGAGTAGGAAATACAATTATCTCTGTTTACGAGCAAACAGAGGCTAAAAACATTAGGCAACTCTCAAGATGCAGCTGGAATTTGAAACCAGTTCTGAGTCCACGTCCACTTCACTCAGTTGTCTCCTAAAGATCAGAATGGCTGTCCTGGTGCTCAGGAGCTCAGAGGAAGGGGGCGGGTCAGGGAAAGCCTCTGAAGGAGATGCCACCAAGCTTGAGACCTGCTGAAGAACACGGACTCTCCATGTGCAGGGTGGCCAGCGGAAGAGGTTGTTGCAGGCAGAAGGGACAGCTTGTGCAAAAGCACAGAGGCATGAAACGGCCTGGCGTGTGCAGGGCACTACAAATAGCTCAGGGTTGCTGAAGCATGAAGTTCAAGGCTGGGGGAGTGGGAGATGAGGCTGGAGGGGCCGGTGGGGTCTGGGTTATTAGAACTCAGGGGACCCCTTCATGATCTTCTGGTCCAAGCTCCTCATTTTATGACTATAGAATGCATGACGCAGACAGGAACAGTGACTTGCCTAATGTCACATAGCAAGTTAGTGGCTGATGGAGCTGAGCCCAGGAGTCCGGATGTCCAGATTGGAAGGAAGGAAAGAAGGGCAGAGGAGCAGTAGCTGTCAGATCACTACAGTAGCCTCCCCACTGGCTTCCTGGCTTTTGCCATTGCTGTCCCACCTCCCACTTTCCTCTGGCCGCTGTCTGCTCTCAACATACCTGCCAGAGAGACCCTGTATGTTGCTCAAAGGCCTTCAGCAGCTCCCACCTCACCTGGAGTAAAAACCAACAGCCTACAAAGCCCCCTTTACCTCTCTGCTTAAATCTATCCCTAGGTATTTTATTCCTTGATGTAATTGTATAGCGTTTACCTCTCTGCACTCACCTCCTATGACCTTCCTCTTATCTACTCCACTCAGCCTCCTGTCTGTCTTGGAGCATATTAAGTCTCCTCTAGCCTCAGGGCCTTCGCACATACCATTTCCTCTGCCTGGTTCAAATCCTAGCTCAGCTGCTTCGTGACTATGTGTCTCTCTATACATCCTTACCTATAATTGAGGTTAATGCTGCACAACCCACCTTCCTCCCCAGGATAACATGGGACCCTAGTGAGAAAGGGGGAGCAGGTAGAGTCCACAAAAGCCCTTCCTCCAGCTCAAGGCTATCACTGGAACAGGGCTTGCAAAGGTCCTCACCGGGTCCTTGAGAAAACAGGTCCTTTGACGAGCAGCAGCCCCAGACCTTAAGCTGGATCGACATGCTGGGGCCTCCAGCCTGTAATCCTCAGAACTCATATATGCTGGAAATGCGAGTGTTAAATAATAACCATGATGTGCCTGAGGGGAAGCCGGATGTGTTCAGAAAGCTTGACACATCTGGCAGGGCCAGATCCGGGTCCTCCGGCACATCTGGCTGCTGTATTGACAGGTGGTGTAGTGGGTCACTGAGGAAGGGCCTGGCAGGCCCAGTCCTGGTACCACAGGGGAGTGATGGCCGGATGGAGCTGGGGAGCATCTCTTAAGCTGCCATGGGCCACGGGCCCCTTTGGGTCCCCCCTGAGGCCACCCACTGTACTTTGGTGGCTGTGTTCTGAGAGACCAACTTAGGACCCAAAACTTGGGCCTCCAGGTTCCAAAATCCCTGCATTGTCTTGCAGAAGCCAGCCGCCCTGCTGGGGCTTGGGGGGCCTGGGAAAGCCCCTTCCCCTCTCTGGCTGGGGGTTGAATTTTCGGGGTCACCTAATGTAGCACTTCCCCTTCTGTGGGATCCAGAAACGCGGTCATCAGCTCCACCTGAGGGAGGCCCTGAGTCTGACGCTGGCCTCCTCCTGCCTTCCACCTGCCCCAAGAAAGCCACGGTCATTAATAAAGGACACAATTAGCTGTCAGCGGAGAACATGTCTGGAATTTTTTACCTGCTCCATGAGCTCGGTTAAGGCAACAAACTCGCGCCCCCACCCCCCTGGGGAAGCAGCCGTCACACACCTTTGAGGGGCCCCCTCACCCGGGCTCGGGGCAGGAGGGGGCCTGCGACTTTTTCAGTGTGGGTTCCACAGGCCTGGGCCTGTGCAGGGCAGTTTTTTCCAGGCCAGTGAAGAAAGTGACAGAGTAAGAGAGATTTCCTGGCAGAAGTTGTTTTTTTCAACCCAACAGGCAATACAATTCAATACAATTTTCTCCCCCTTCCTGTGTTGACTTAGAGCCTTGTAAAGCTAGGCCTTTAGAGAACAGAGTTTTAGTTCAATCTCTCATTTTACAGCTGGGGAAACGGAGGCCCGCCGAGGGGAAGTGATCTTGTTCCTGGCTGATGGAAATCAATATGCTGCTCCTTTGGGGTCTGTAGGGATCCCCCAGCTCGCCTCACACGATCAGAAGTCAGCCAAAGTCCGAAGGAATGTTTCCGAAGTTCCTGACGGTCACTTTTCCACACACTGTGGGCTGGGCCTGGGGGACGGCGTGGCTGCGAAAGAGGAATATGTGGTCCCTGCCTTCCTGGGGCTGAGGGTCTAGTAGGAGGGATGGAGAGAAAGAAGCATTGGACAAACACAGACACCGTATCCACAGTTCGTGGTAGCTGGGCTGAGGCGGGACCACGGGCGTCACTTCAGGAGTGTGGTCACCAGGGAGAAGAACAGTCAGCTGAGCGGGAACAATATTTGCAAAGATGGCACAAGCTCAGTGCTTCAGTTCCTCATCAGTGTTGCGGTGGGGCGCGGGGTAACAGCAGGACATTACTGGGCACTTGGTACCCGTCTGCTTGGCCCCAGCTTTCTGTGACCCCAAGCAGATACCTCTATGCCCGGGAGGGTACTTCTTGCCTGGGCACCATTGTCCTAACAATGCCAAGAGGTTGGAATTTGTCACCCTATCTGTAGATGAGAACATGAGGCTCAGAAATGACGCACCTTCCCCAGGGCACATGGACACCAGGCTCAGGAGCCCGGGTCTCCAACACCTGTCTCTCTCTCCCTGCCCACTGCTTTCCCGGGAACTCCCTTGAGCCCTGGTGGCCTGTGACTTGAATGCTAATGAAAATCCCACTTGAGAGGTCCAGGCATTTGGCGCCTCAAGGAGAAGGGATTAGGAAACACAAACAGGGAGAGGGGGAGTCTGCCCACATTCACACGGTGACTCTTGGGTTGGGGACCTGCAATCGCTCTCCCTCCTAGGGGTACAGGAACCATCACCCTCGTCCTGTTGGCTTCTGGGGAACAGGAATGGGCCTCAGCTAACCCAAGCCATAAATCAAATGCACAAGATGTGGCTTGGCAGCTATCCCAGTGAAAAAGATCTGGGGGTTTGAGCTGACCACAAGCCAAAAGCTGCTGAAAAAGCCAATGTGATCTTAACTGTAAGAGTAGAAGTAGAGTGACAGCCCAGTATCCTTCCTGCTGCTTAGACAGGATCATTTGGAGTTCCACATTTTATGGAGGTCCAATGAGTGATAATGGACAAGACATCTCAGGCCTCTAGCTTGTTTTCCATCTTCAGCCATCTCTGGGTAGCACTGGAGGGCCTTCGAGTGGGTCTCAGGCATGAACTCTCCCAGGAAGCATTTTCTAAGCAAATAGCAGAGTTCCAGAGCCTCACTTGCCCTGGAACATTCTCCTCTCTGGATTTCTGGAAAGTTTGAGTTCTCTCCTTAATCTCTCTCAGCTTCTGTCTTCATGTCCTAGCCCTCCTGGACTTTGGAGATTTGAGATCATGTGTGATTTTTGCTATGGCTTGTCCTTGATTTGAGGGCAGGTTCACTGAATTAAAAAAGCCCATCAAGTTTTTTCTAAGTAATGACTATGTGCCCAGCTCTGTGCTGGGCAGTAAGCACAGAATGGAATGAGACAGAGTCTCTGGCCTTGTCTAGAAGGGTAGAGTGAATATGATCAGCTAAGGATAGCAAAGGTTTTCCAGAGGAGGGGCCATTTGAACTGGGTATTAAAGGATGACTAGGAGTCTGTCAGGGCCCGAAGAGACAAAGGACATTTCAGGCAGATGAACTATGTGTGCAGAGGCATGGAGGGGTGAATGGCAGGGCAGGGTGGCTAGAGCCTGGGATGTATTGGGGAAAAGGCAAGCAAGGTGATCTGCGGTCAAATAACAATGGGATTTGTGTGCTCAGTGATGGAATTTGGGGTTTTATTTAAGAGTAGGGAAGCCAGTGGAGGTCCTGCACTGGTACTTTAATGGCCACCCCAGTGCCTTTGGCCCTTTCCTCCCAGGTCCTCACCAACCAGACTCCAGGCCTCCTGCTCTGGCCTTGGCCAGCCCACCCCCCCAGTCTCAATTCCTTCGCCATCTCTTTTCCCCACTTCTCTCCCTCCTCTGGCTCTTGAGCCCTTCCTCCTGTGGTGTGACCAGACCTCTTCCGTCACTAAAATCAAGCTGGGCTACTAACAAGTATTGGCAACAGCCACTACCATCTGTGTTGCGTACCTACTGTGTGCCAGGATGAGGGCTTCATGTAAGTTACTGGGGGGCTTAGGGGCACAGGCTCTGGAATCAGGGCCCATCTGGCCTTGAACCCTGGCTCTGTCACTGATCTTGGGCCTTGTTACTCAATGGCTCTTTGTGCCTCAGTTTTCCCATCTGGAAAATGGGTCTATCAACAGGACTTAGCATGTGAAAATTCAGAGTTAATAACATAGTGTGTTGGCTTTGGTCAGCGAGTCTCACAGCAGTTCTATGAGGCAGCTACTATTGCTATTCCCATTTATAGAGATAAGGAAGGTTTTGTGAGCATAGGTAACCCACCCACAGGCAGGTCAGGGCTGGAGGGAGAGCAGTGGGGCACTGCATCTGAGGCCACAGGCGGGGTCCTAGCTGCTCTACCACAGGGCCTCACCTCTTCCGGGGTGGGCCTGGGCTGGGCCTGAGAGCCCAGAGGAGACACCTTAATGTTGTTGTTTCCTGCAGGTGACATGCTTGAACTGTCTTGAAAGACAAAGAGGGACAAGACCAAAGAAGGAAAAGAGGGACATGCCCAGCACAGGGAACAGTCTGTGCCAAAGCATGGAGGTGGGAACTGCAAAGCGAGGCTGAGGACATGCAGCGAACCCCGAGTCTGGGCGCACAGGGGTGCAGGACAGGAGGCTGGGGAGGTAGGGAGGGGTTGACAGCAATGAGCCCCCTGCTGAGCACTGGACGGCATATCCATGCCTGCAGGACCACTGCCCGCAGACCAATTAGCTCTGCCTATGGCACAGCATTCGTGCACTCACAGGGAGCTGGGAAGAAGCCTGCCCTGTCCCTACATTCTTGGATCGTAAAGTCCCCAAGACAGAGCAGGGACCTGGGGAGCCTAGCCTCCCTCCTCTGAAGGGCTCCTTTGAGTCTAACTGATCCCAAACTTTCCTAGGGATAGATGGTTTCTCAAAAAGTTAATTTAAAAGCACCCCTATCCCAAAAGCTTACAAAAATTCCACACATCAGTTTTAAAGGGTCAAAAGTGGAAAATCACGAGCCAAAAGCAAGACATGCAGAACAAGTGATCTTTGGCTAGCAGCCGGGATACTTCATGACAGAGTGCCCAGACACGGTCGTTTTAGAGCTATCACCTTTAAATGATGCTTCAGCCTTCCCCTAAATGTCTCCTTTATTTGAACAGTGTGTTTATGGGCCCTGGGCTGCTCTTACCAGCTTGTGCTCCAGTTTTGTAAGAGAGGAGGAAACTGAGAGGGAGAGACAGACATCAAAGCAGAGGATGATGACAAACCTCTAATCTCACAAATGTCTCTTATCTCAGTCCTTATAAAGATGAGGAGGCCTAGCTGTGTCTAAAAGCTCATAAACTTGACAAGCACTTAGTTCCAGCACCTACAGAGAAGGACTCTAATCCTTGAAAAAACTGGAGGCGAAGAGTGGGGAGGCAACTTTTGGTGACGGGCAGCCTACGGAGATAGCCCATGCTGTCACCAAGTGAGGGCTTGAGGGCCCAGCTTCCTCGCTTACAATCTCTGACCTCATGGCAACCCTGTCGGAGAGTCTCCTTGGTTATAAGACAGGCCAGAACTAATAATTTAACATTTGTAGTTCTTCCAATAAATAACAGCTCACACTTAGAGCTTACTCTGGGCCAGGCACTGTTTTAAGTGTCTTATGTGGATTAATTCATGTAATCTCAAATTATACTATAATTATCCTTATTTACTGGGGATACAAGCACAGAGGTTACGTCACTTGCCTAACAGCAGCAATTCACTGAGTGGTGGGGCAGGGATTTAAGCTGAGATGGGAGCCACGTGCTTTCCCTCACCCAGGGCTCGCTTACTACTTGAGGGCTTGCGCTCTGGGCTGGGTGGGGGCTTTACTCAGCTCTGTCATCTCCTCTCCTGCCATTACAAGATCCCAGTGAACTCCCGGTCCTGTTTTACAGCTGAGGAAACCGAGGCTCAGAGTGGTTGAATGGCTTGGCTGAGAGCACACAGCTGGGGGTGTGGGCAGAACAGGGATCTGTCCAGAGCCTGGACACCTTGCAAGGTACCAGATCCAGCTTCCAGATCTGACCAGAACGACAGCACCCTAAGTGCTCCCAGGGGTTGGGATCAGTCAGGGTCCCAAGGATCAGAATCAGTGGTCCTGGGCTGTAGATGTGTTTACTGTGCTGGACTGGGATCCCGTTCTGAACCTGAGGGTTCTGAAGCCTTGCCTGAGTTCAGAGAGGCAGTAACCCAGCCTCACCACTTCCTGCCTGGGTGACCTTGGGTAAGACATGCAACCTCTCTGTGCCTGGTTTTCTCATGTGCAAAATGAGGATAACAATGCCATCTCCTTCCTAAGGTATTTGAGAAGATGGTTAGTGCACATGAAGCACGTGGAACGTGGCCCCACATGCAGTAAGTGCTCAATGTTAGATATAGTTTGACTGTGTTCTTCTCCCTGGGGGTGTGCCCTGTCCCCTGACCCTGTTACCAAACTGGAGAGCCTATGGCCACCCCTGAGGCCCCTTGCATTAGACAGCCACTGGGCCTCCTGCCAGCCCTGACCCTGTAGAGAAAGCAGCCCTTTGGGTTCAAATCCCAGCCCCAGCTCTTCTTGGCTGAGGCCTTCAGGCACGAGCACTCCTCTCTGAATCTCTGTTCTTGTCTATGGGTAATAACACCTGTTTTAATAAAATTGTGATAAGAGTGGAGACATAGACCTGGACAGACCTGGGCCTCTGCTTCTTGCTCTCTGCATGACTTTGGGACAGTTGCTTGAGCCCTTGGGGCCTCAGTTTCCTCAGCTGTAAAATAGGGTTTTCCACTGTGAGGACAAAATAAGGTTACAGCTGGCTGGTGCCATGGGCCTGGAGGGGCTCATTAAATGGCTGTTACTATTACCCATTTCTCCTGGCAGGGATTGTTCATTCAACTGACATGAGCCCTACTATGTGCTGGGCACTATTCTAGCTGCTGGGGACATAGGAGCAAACAAGACAAGCTAGTTCTCTACTTATAGAGCTTATTCCCCAGTGAGGAAAAGGCACAATAAACAGATATCAAATAAGTACGGGATGATGTGCTTAGGGGATACCGAGGGGGGACTGGGTAGTAAGGGAGGGCTTCTCTGAGGAGGTGACACGTGAGCTGAGACCTGAGGGACAGGAAGGAGCTGGTTGTGGGGACAGTGTGGGGGAGAGGGTTCAGGCAGAGGGAACAGCATGTGCAAAGGCCCTTCCTCAGGAGAGAATAAATAAGCCTGTGTTTGAGGAGCTTCCAGGAGGCCTGTGTGGCTGGAGAAGGGTGAACAAGGGGCAGAAGAGGGGGAGGTAGGAGCAGAGTGCAGGCCTTGTAGGCACAGAAAGGAGATGGAGATTGGCTAGAAGTTTACAGAAACTCCTGGAGGGCTTTGGGCAGGGCTGTGCAGTGACTGGTGATTTGAACAGGTCACTGTGTGCTGTTGGAGTGTCGGCTATGTGGGGCAGGGAGGCTGCTCCCTGGTCTGGGCAGAGATGATGGAGGATAGACAGGGTAGTGACAGGGAGGCTGGAGAGGGGTGGTCACATTTAATGAGGACCCAGAAGCAACTTCTTCTGCTCAAGGTAACACCCGTGCAGATGTGGTGGATGAGAACTGAGATGCCACGCTTTGCTTCTGTGAAGGAATAAAGGATTTCCTTCGGAGAACTTCACTATTTCAGCAGAGCTTTCTCCCCAAGGACCCTCAATCAGCGAGCCGACTGCCCATTGAGAGCCGGTAATTAGGCTTCTGGGACAGGTGCCCGGGGGTGCTGGCAAAGCCGCCTCCCTGGGCTGTGTGGAGCTTGCAGCCACGCTGCTTCTCGGCAGAAAGGTGAAAGGGAAGAAAGCTGCTCTTGGCAGCAACTTGCTCCATTTTTAGGGTCCTTCTGTTGCCCCTCACCCAACCCCAGGCATGTGGCTCCCCAAGCTGCCCTGAGGCTCCACAGCGCCCCTGCTGGAGGCCTCAGATCTTGCCCAGCTGCTGGCATCTGCCCTCTGCCTTCAGCTGTGTCTCGCTGCCTCTGAACTCAGCTCATGCCGGGAGAGGCCAAGGACAGGTCTTTGCCAGGGAAATCAAAACATTACACTGTCTGCACCCTGTGTGCAAACAGGATCCCTCCTCACACAGGTCTTCCTCCCAGGAGTTAATCAAATGGTGGACATTTCAGGCATTCTGACAGGTAGGGGAGAGTGACTTTGGGCCTGACCGGGCACAGGGCTGCCTTTTATATCTCCTGGGGCTTCCTGCTGCTCCCATCTTCAAGATGACCCACCTACTTCTGAAACCAGCCTGTATCACGACCCTCCAGAACAGGGACGCCTCTTACGTGTTTCCCCAAGGTAGCGTGGGTGCACCTCACGACAGCCTGGAGGGGGTGTTATTCCTCCATTCGTGCTGTTCGTGCTGATGAGGACAGGAGGCTCAGAGAGGGCAGTGACTGCCCAAGGACACATGGATGGTGGTGGTAGAAAAGGACCAATATCGCCACCTCCAGCTTCAGTTGAGTGTGGTTTCCTTGGCACTAGGTCCTCTCTGCCACCCAGGTCTACAAGAACTGAAAGGACAGTGGGAGGCTTTGGTTAAGATCAGAGGAATAAATGACAAGGCCATTTATGGGTAGTGACAGATGTGAATGGACAGCAAAGCATGTGTCCTAAGCGAGCTTTAAAACTGCCCGTGACATTCACTTAGGTCTGACACCGTCATCTTAGATCATTTAGACATGAACCCAGTGCCCTTTGTCTACCTATTCATGCCATTCTGAGAGCCCGCCATGCTGCTCTAAGGGTTGGTGGTATGCAGATTCATTCCTTAGACACTGATTGAGAACCTGCCGTGTGGCAGGCACCTTGCTGGGACAGAAAGATACCAGCTACAATCCCAGCCCTTAGTAACTGCTACCCAGCAGTACAGCTCGTCTCTTCCACTGGACTGTGAGCTTCTCAATTGGTTAAGAGAGTGGCCTCGGGGGTCAGACCACGTCCTGGCTGTGTGACTTTGGGCAACTTACTTCACCTCTCTGTGCCTCTGTTTCTCCATATAAAAAGTGGGTATAATAACAATGCCTACCACATAAGGTCATTGCAGGGGTTAAATATGTGTAAAGTGCTCAGAACAGTGTCTACACAGAATTAAGTGCTTACTCTGTCTGTTCTTCCATGTTCTTAAGAACTTGTGGGATTTCCCAATCAAGGTCTTACTGTCCTGATGGGAGTCACTGGGTTTGATTTCTAACAATCATTAGAAATAACAATTTCAGGTCTCTCTTCTTTTAAGCATGCTGGTGGAGACCATGCCAAATTCATTCATTAGCAGCTGTCTGTTGAGAGGGTCTTCACACTTGTGCTTAAACAGTGGTCATTATTCCTTCAATAAATATTTTTTTAATGCCAGGCACTGTTCTAAGGGCTTTAGCCACATCATTTTATTGCATCCTTAGAAAATCCCTATGAGGTTGACACTGTTTCCCCCATTTCACAGAGAAGAAAATAGTCTTAGGCTGCATGACCATCCATCCACCCATCCACCCATCCACCCATCTATCCATCCAAGACTTACCGAGTACCTATTATGAGGCAGGCAGGCACTGTGCCACCACTAAGCTCAAGTCCCAGCTGGTAACAAATGAGACCCAGTCCCAGACCTCTCAGGGCTTCCAGTCTAGCCAGGGAAGATGGACCTGCATTAAATGAGCAGGATGATGGAGGTCACAAGTGGAAGAGAGCAGGGCATGACGGGGGAGTTCAGTGGGGGCCTGACAGTGTATGTGCTTGAGCTTCAGACCAACTAGGAAAGCAGCCTACATATTTCCCCTTCTACCACTTAAGCCACTCCTCCTAAGTCCCACTGTTGCCCTTGTTGACATCCATTCTTCCATTCATCAGGGTCTATGGCCCCTCCTATGACACTTTGTCATCTCACAGGCCATAGATATCATTCATCCTCAGGGCTGCCCACTGTATTTGGACCCTATTCTGGACCTCACATTTGGTATTTGTTTGCTGGCTGAGTGCTGATGTTAATGTCCCCTCCTTTGGGAAGTCTTCCTTAACTACCACCCAGCAACCCACCCACTGTGAATGGCCAGGTTGCTCACATCTCCAAGTTCCCACAGGAACTTGTGTATACCTCCAACTATGCCCCTGTATTATAATTATTTTCCATTTGACTTTCTTCCCCACCAGACTGTGAGCCTGTAAACAGCCCCTAAACCTCTTTGAATCTAGTACAAAGATGGGCACATGGTGGGTACTCAATAAAAGTTGGTTTTAGGAGGAAATGGAAAGGCAGAATGGGTGAGAAAACCTGGGTCTGGGTCCCAGCATTGATGATTCTGGTCAAATAGCCTTGGACAAGTCCAAGATTGGGATGTAGGATTCATATGCAAATAGTTCCATCTTGCCTTGCAACCTTAATCAGCTGACTGGTAGTTGCCTAGAGTGTTCCTGAAGTAGCCTCGGGAGGGCAAAGAGTATTGTGATTGGTTCACAATGTGAACCTTGGATTCAGAAGAGGAACGGCAATGGGTGCTCCTCATTTCTAATATCCTGGGAACGTCGTTTTCCTCTTTAAGGCTTTGTTTTTTCCCGTCTGTAAAGGGAGGAGACTAGACTCAATTATATCTGACACTCCAGGATTCTGGGTCCCACATCCTCTTCTAGTATGATTTTTCTTTGGGGACAGGAGCCACATGCCAGACTAGCCCAGGGCCTGGTGGCCCAGCAGGTGCTCAGTAAACGCTGGTTGGATGAATAATCTTCCATGGTCATTGTGAGACACTGGAGGCAGAACAGTGCTTATTTATCCCACTTTAATATGACGGAGGTGGGGCCCAAAGAGAAGTGAAGTGGAGATTCATGCCCAGAGCCACACAGAGCCCACATTGGTCCCTGGGTCTTCTGACTCCGTGGCCAGCTGCACCTGCCCCTGGTGAGTTACACACACTTGTCTGAACATATAGTCCCCTTACGTCAGTCAAATAATGGTCCCAATCACCAGCCATTTTCCAATTGACTCCACAAAATATTTTCATACTCATTATTGCACCTGAGCTTTCACAAGGGCTCTGGAAAGAGAGAGGGGCAACCCTTGCCTTCAGCTGGCAGATTGGGACACTAATGCTCAGAGAAGCCGCATGATTTTGCTAAGGTCACACAGAGCTGGGACTCACACCCAAGTGTTCTGATTCTAAACCTCATGCTCTACCTACCCACCCCTTACTAACCAGTTCCTATGTTCCACTGCACGCACTCTCCTCTTGGCCACCTCTGATTTTGCAGTAAGGATGAGAGAGCAGAGACATAATGGGTGTGTAACAGGAGCCAGGCTCCCCTCTCCCATGAGGCCAAGCCCACCTTGGGCTACCTTTTTGAGGGAGTGGGGTTCATAAGACCTGAGCAGCAGGGCATCAGCCGGATGACGAGCCTCCCAGGTCTTCCTGAGACTCCAGCCTGGGCTCACACCAGCTGGGTAAATAGGAGCCAGCCCCATCCGGAGGCGGGGGCATTCCTGCCCCTCTCAGACTACCTGTCTGTTGCTAAGGATTCTGGGAAGGAGGTGGGAATGCTAAGGTGAGAAGCTGCTCAAGAACAGACACAGAAGGACTGGTCTGGGACTGTCCTCAGGAAGACAGAGGTGACCTGGAAATAGATGAAAAAATGGCTGGATCTGGTCTGGCATCTCCCCTCTCCCCTCTCTGCTGCTTCTGGTCTCATCTTCTTCTAAACACTCTATAACTCTGAGTATGTTACTTGGTCTCTTGTAACTCAACTTTCCTACCCATGAAATGGGCCTAAGGACAACTACTTCAGGACCAGAGAAACTCTTTTTTTCTCCCATCCTCACTGTCTTTTCAGACACCCTGTCCCTCCAGGAGGAGCAGCTCCTATAAACTCGTGACTCTGTTAAGTATCAACACTGTCTCCACCCCACACAGCTGCTCATCAGTCCAGGGAAAGCAGGTGTCTGTGTGTATGTGACCTCCCACCTACACTGCACAGGACTCTGTCTGCATCTCTAAGAACAGGGAAAGCTTTCTGCCTTTTTTAACAGTGCCCTGGGCTGTCCACTCCTGGGACCCTTGGCTCTTAAAAGCAGAGCTCTGTCTTATCCTTCTCATTCTCCTCAGTGTCTGGCACAGGCCTCAGTGTGTAGCAGGTACCCTATATGGGTCTGTCCGCTGGACAGAAGAAATGAACAAGAGGGCCAGTCACACCCCTTCTCTGGCTCTGGGTGCAAGCTACAGAAGGCTACAGAGGCCCTGCAGCTCTGAAACCCACTCATTTTTCTGAAACATACAGAAAAAGCGAGACCAAATGCGAGCCCAGGCTGAGAGGGCTTAGGTTTCCAACCATCTGGCAGGATCTGAGGCCACAGGGCACAGGAAGGCCCCAGAAGGTCAAGTTCAATTAACAGCTGGCTCTAAGACCTTAGCTGGTTGACCCCTGACCCAGCAGCAGCCTCTCTGCCTACAGAATAAAACTGCCAATGCACAATATTCTAGCGCTCACTGGACCATTGGGCACCACTCTCAAAACCACAGAAGCGGTCTTCCTCCACAGTGTTTTCAAATGATGAGAAAATGGGGACAAGCAAGGCAGCTTTGACTCCTTCTCTCATTCATCTTTGCACCCCCAGGTGCCTGGTGCAGAGCAGGACGCAGTCAAGCCGGGGAATGGGGTGGCTGGACCCCCCACCCTGGTGCATGAGCTGAGCTCTCAGCATGCCTTCCCTCGGACAGCACACTCTCTCTGGAGTGTAGACGATCAGAAGGCTTTGGGGAAATCAAAAGCAGCTACTCAGGAAAGGCCAGGACCCTGCTGGAGAGGCCAGTCTGTGGGGCCGCTGGGCCCCCGGGCCGGTGATTCATGTCTTGCTTGCTCGGGTGGGAGCACAGGCCGAGTATGAGCTGAATTCATAAAACCTTCTCTGTTTTATCTCACAGATGTTTCTGGGATAGATGTGTCAAGGAAAAAAAAAGGCTGAAGTTGAAAAATACCAACTCAGCACATGTCCTCCAGCCCTTGGAGACGTGACAAGGGATTAAAACACCTTTTCTCCTCATTTGCCCAACATCTCGGGAGAAAGCTAAATTGCATCCCTGTTAGGGCTGTTCTGGGCACCTGCTGGCTGTGAAGTCGACCTCCTCATTAGCCTGGCTTTCCTTCGGAAACAAGCTGACAAAAATCGCTTTATGGGCACGTGGGTGAATGTACGTGAACATGTGTGGTGTTATGTACCCCTCACTGTGTCTCCAGGACCTGTTCCCATACACAATAAAAACTAACTTCCAAGTTCCTACTATGTGCCAGGCATGGCATCAAGCATCATGTCGTTTTATCCCTATAGCCCAATGAGGTTTATGCCCTTATTTTCCTATTTTCTAGATTTGCTTAAGGTATGAACATGTTTGTACTTGTGCACGTCTACTTGTGTGCAGAAAATGTGCTGCTCTGTACACCTCAGTCTTTATATATCCATACGCGAGCAGATCTACATGTGCATGTCTTTGTACATACATGTACTTTTATGTGTACCTTCCCTTATGTGAACACCTCCGCATGTGACATCCTTTTCACAAGAGGGACTGTTTACCAAGCTCATTCTGTGTAAAATGCTTTGTCTCTATTACTGTTCTTTATGTCATCATATAAACAGTCAATAATCCTGGCAAGGCAAATAGTATTATCTACATCAGGGGTCAACAAACTATGGCCCATCGGCCAAATTCAGCCTCCCACCTGTTTTTGAAAATACAGTCACACCCATTTGCTTCTCTATCATCTGTGGAAGCTCTTATGCTACAGTGGCAGGGTTCGGTTATATATTAACTCTCTGGATCTCTACAGTTTGTTGACTGCTAATCTGCATTTTTCATGTGAGGAAACTTAGACTCAGATAGGGTATTTAATTGTCCAAGGTCATGCATCGGGTGTTTAGTTAGCTGACTGCCTGGCTACACACCAGACTTCCCCCCACTTCTAGGTGTCTCTGTGGGTGTTACCTGCAGCTGTGCCTACGTACTCATCACTCTTTGTCCCCAATGCTTGTACACCTGGGGGAAGGTGGTCTGTATGACCCTCTCTGGGTGAGTGAATCAGAAAAAAATGTGTGGTTTTTATTTGTTGGGATTAGGGTTCTTACTACTTAGGTCATTTGAGCATAATAATTTGGGTCTAGTTAATTTCTGAGAAAGCTAGGCTAAAATATCTCACTAAAAATGCAAATTTGACAATTTCTCCTTGAAAGTATGTGTATGTGTGCATGTGTGGATAAATAAAGTGTTTTGAGACTACCTGGTGAGTGCATGCAAGTTCAGGGTTATATCTTCTTCCTGGTGAGTTATTCATTTTGTCATTAAGTAATGACCTGCACTGTCCCCAATAATGCTTCTTGTCTTAAAATCATTTTAATCCCTGATATTTTATCTTGCTACCAGTTTTATTATAGAGATATTTGCTGATATATCATCTTCTAGTCCTTTACTCACCCTTCATGTACCATTGTCTTTCAGGTGTGCCCCTTGTAAACAGAGCTGGAATTTCCCCTCATCTAAACTAAGAATCTCTGTTTTTTAACAGCTGAGTTTAATCCATTTTCATTTATTGTGATTGCTAATATATTTGACCTTACTTTATATTATCTTCTGTGTTTTATTTACCAGCCATTAAAAACCTTTTTCACCTTTTTTGCCTTCTGTGGAATTGATTAAATTTTCTTTATGCCTTTTAATTTCCTCCACCGGTTCAGAAGTTATATATGCTTTTGTGGCTACCCTTACATTTTTAATATGCACATTTGTCTCAAATCAAAAGCTAGCTGATATCCTCATCTACTTCCCAAATGATCTTAGTCTGTTTTAATCCCAACCTTATTCCTCCTGTCTTCCATTTTATGGCATATTTTTGTTCCACCTGTTTTTTTTTAATTCCCTAAATTAAAAAAAAGTCACCCAAGGATTTTCCTTTCTTCCAAGCTGATATCATATTATCTCTAGTATTTTTGTTTGTATGGGTGTGGGCAGATGGCGGCATTCACGTCAGCTCAATTTACCATGTTCTAGAAAGTTTACCCTTCATCTGTGCACATGTACTCACCAACCCACATACCCATAACTGTGTATATACACAACTGTGGACTTATACTTGTGTCTGTTTACACCTGCATGCCTCCTACATGGGAGCAGCTACAAATTAGCAAAATATTTATCACACCCTTTTGCCTTCTATAGAAAGCATGGACTGGCCCTCAGAGGCTTAGATGGGGGTACCTAACAACTGTGATGTATCTGATAAATGCTCTGACAGAGGAAGTCCAGAAGGCTGTAAGAAGAATAGAAGAGGATGACTTAACCAGACTGTGAGGTCAAGGAAGGCTTTCTGGATGGAGAGGTACCTGACTGGAATCTTGACAGAGGAACAGACTGAAGAGGAGTGGACTGGATGGGGTGGCCTACTTTGACCATCACTGAGGTTGCATCCCAGCCCAAGGGTCAGAAGCTGTGTGATTCTGAGCAAATCCTTTAACCTCTCTGATAAGAATCCTTGCATGCCTTGAAGAAGTATTGTGACTCTAATGAGAAAAGGGCTGTGAACGTGCCTGGAAAGCTGAGAAGGGCTACACTGGGGTCAGGATTTTAACATCATGGCAATATAACAGCCACCTTTTCTCGAGGACCTACTGTGTATCAGGCACAGTCATTCATCTGCCCACTGTGAAGAGGTGGCATTGGTTTGTCCTTACTACTGAGGGGGGACCAGATCAGAGAGGTTATGCGACTTATCCAAGGCCACACAGGGGCAGGACAGACCTGGTGACTCAGGGTTCCATGTAACGTCGGGACTGTACACTGTCTCGGCTGCAGCGACCTAGCTTAGAGTCTCCTCTCCCTGCTTTCTGACTTTCCATCCCTCTCCCTACTCCCTTCTCTGGGAGCCAGGGGTCCCGAAGGTCCTCCTGGACTATAGGAGAGGAAACTGATGCCATTGGCTGCTCCATTCAGAGCCTGAGGAAGCCCAATCCTTCCCCTCCCCAATACCCCCCCTCCTGAGTCTCCCTCTGCAGGTTTATGTGGGGCAGAGAATCAGGTTAATGGAATCCTGGCTGCCTCTGGCGAGGGAGGGCGGATAGCCCTCCTCTGGAACCCAGCATGGTCAGCCCTCTGTGTCCAGCCCAGCCTAACACAGCCCTTCAAGAGCCTGGGGTGGGTGTCAACACTTCACACCTTCCTCAGGGAGCCCAGGCCAGCATCTCCTACCAAGAGCTCCCACAGGGATTTGATTTCAGAGCTCATTGGACAGCTCAGCCAGCAATTCTTGGTGTCAGTGCTGGCACAGTATAGTGTAGGGGTAAGGCTGTGGATTCGGAAAGCCCTGGATTCTTGCCCTGCTCTGTCTGACCTTAGGCAAAACACTCTGAATCTCGGTTTCTTCATCTGTAAAATGGAAATTATAGTGCACTTGCTTGTAGGGTATGTTGGGTTTAAATGAGATGACTTATGCAAAGAGCATTGCAGGTTGCCTGGCACACAGTAGAAACTCAGTAATTATTTGCTGAATAGATAAATATTATTATTCTGAAGAGGGTGTATAGTGCCTACAGCTGAGTTTTTGTGCAAAATGCTGCCATTTAGGAGGGGTGGGGTCAGCATCCCAGTTTTGGGTCTGTACCCAGGGCTCACTTACTGACGATAATCCCTCCCAGGGCCTGGACACCTACCATATGCAAGACACTCTGTGAGGCGCTTTACAGAAATCGCCTCACTCAGTACCCCTTACCATCAGTGAACCGCTGCTCAGCACCTCAACAGAGTGGAGAGGTTACCAGTGTGACCTGCAAAGACATGGTCAGCACAGGCTGAGCTCATCTGAGGAGCCCTAGGGTTTCCACTTACCATGTCACCCCAGATTCAGATTTTTGGCTTATACTATATAGTCAACACTGAGTTCTAACTCTCTTTGCTCATCTAGCTCCCCACCTCCGGGCAGCCAAATGATTGGCCGGCCATCCCACCTCTGAGATGCCTGCTGTCATTTTCAGGCTGCTTGCCTACCTGTAAAATGGGGTGGTTGGACTAAGTGTTTCTTTTTGCATAAAAGGAACAAACATGAATGGAAAACTGCTGCCAGGCATGCATTCACTCCTGGTAGCCCTGCAAGGGAGGTTCTGTTATTAACCCTATGTTACAGATGGGGAAGTTGAGGCTTGGGGAGGTAATGTCACCTGCTCAACTAACTTGGCAATGTGAGGCCAGTCTGGGATTTGAGTGCAGCCTTTCTGGCTCTTTCCTTGGTATGCATGGTGCCTGCTCTGAGAAGGCAAATGCAAAGAACTGGGAGGAACCACGGGTCCCCACGTGGGCGCCGTTGAGCCTGAGCACCTCCCCACCTCCCCCAACCTCAGAGCATGTGTCTGCTGCCAGCCTCTGTGGACAAAGGCTATGTAGCCAGCACCCCTTAGCATAGCCCTGGAATTCCCACTAAAGCCCTTTCTCTGTTTTTGGAGCCCAGCCCAGGGTTGGCCCACCAGTCCTGGGAAGGAATTTGTATTCTCATTTCTAAAGGAAAAGCGGACTGTAAGCTCGAGCGCTCCCTTCCCACCAGTCAAGCATTGTCATGAACTCGCACAGCCATTTACCATTTATAATCCCAGCCTCCTTAGCCTGGCACTCAAAGCCTCTGCCCAGTGCCTCAGCCGACTTCTCCTGCCCCACTCCCATCATTTGCCACCTTTCCTGCTGCATAAACGGTTATGCATCCTGATGATTCTGGAACACATTCCACACGCAGCTGTCTCCAGGCCTTTGCTCCATCTGCTTCCTCTGCCTGGAATGCCCTCACCTACATCCCTATATATTTAAATTCTGCCCACTTCTAAGACCTAGCCCCTCCTCCAGGAAGGCCTCCATGATGCCCTGGCCATTTCTTGCCCCTCTGACCCCACAGCACTTTCTGTTTTCCTAAAAGTCCCCCCATTCTGTTTCTTAGGCTTGGGGGCTGTCTTGATTCACATCTGTCTCCCCCAGAACAGGACGTGGCCCTTAGAAGGTGATCTGAAAATGGCAACTGAGTGAATGGATGAATGACCACTGGTGTTTGGTGAAATCCACATGGTCATCAGTGAATCAGACAGGTGGGCGAGGGTCGGACGGAGCATGTGGGGGAAGGCCTTTGGGAACCATGCCCCCATGGCCCCTCACACCCTGGCTAGGAATCTGGGCAGGGCCTGCAGAGCCATCCCGTGAGGCTGCAGGCTGCCTGCCCACACACAGGAAGCTGACCCAGCAGGCCTCTGTGACACAAGTTAACAAAAGGGGCAACGGTGCACCGTGCTCTTCCCCTCCGGGTGTTTTGGGTGAGGGCAGGAGAGGGCCAAGTACAGGCCGAGGCAACCACTTCCCACCTTCCCTGCCAAGACACCATGGCCTGGGAGGCTCTCCTGTGGGCTCCAGCCTCCCAGATCCTCGCTGCCTATTCTAGAGCGGCCCGCTTCACAGGCTGCTGTGAGGAGTAATGCGCTAACCCATGTCACCTGCTTTGCACAGGGTCTGGCACAGCACGGTAAGATGTTCTTCCAGCTATCACATATGCTAATCCATGAGCCTGACATTATAACGCCTGAAGATTGAAATATTTTATAATTCTTGACTACGACATTCACTAACAGGGTTCCACAATTCCTACGTTTATGAGTATTCTACGGGCATATGTGTGTGTTTACAGTAACAGGCCACAGTTCTCCGACTGTAACACTCTAAAATTACTGCTTGTAAAGCTAAAATTTTAATATTCTACGGTTGTAAAATTCTATAATTCTATAATTATGACCTTTGCATGCCTGCAACATTCTAAAACTCTTGCTTCCTAGTCTCTGTACCTAGTCTTCTGCTTCTATGATTACATGATTGTAACATTCTATAATGCTATGATTATAACCTTCCCAGGCCTATAACATTCTAAAATTCTTGCTTAACTGTGATTTTAACACTGCACAGTTCTGTGGCCATAACAGGTGGTGACTGTACCATCCTGGGAGCCCATGATCCTGGGTTGCTTGGCCTTGTGACATTACCCCACTGCCAGCCTCTGGCTGCTGTCAGTTCCAGCAGGACTCACGCGGTTCTCTCGGAAAGGTCTCTTGCTTTCCTGCACAGCCTGGACCCTTTGGCCTCTTCCTGCCAGAATGGGGATGGGGTCAACTAAATGTTCACCAGTGCAGATGTAGAAGTATCCCTAGGGGCTCCCGGGGTAGGGTGGGCAGGGTTTGGTGGGCTCTGGAAGAAGCCTGGACGCTGTGGCTGCTTTCCTGCCCCTATTATGAGAGGGGCAAGGAGCAGCCCAGGCCTGCTGCTGCTATGTCTCACCAGGGTCCACAGAAAGACATGGGCACCTACCCCCACCAGAAGCCCCAAGTCAGAAAAAGCCAAACCACCATGCAGTCCCCCTGCAGTATCCCTGCTGCAGGTGTGGACATGAGACCTGACACAGCCAGGCCCCCGGAAAGCTGGCTCTCCTGACACAGAAGTGAGCAGGCCTGGCTGAAACCCACCCCATGAGCCGGAGGAAGCAGCGCTATGTGTCTCTGTCCCCCAGCTCCTGCTCTGGAATGTCTGCCTTTGCCTGGGAGTCATCAAAAGGCAGCCTCTTTCTCCTTATTCTGAGTGTGTGTGCGTGCATGCATGCACACGTGACTGGGGGGGCCCGTGTCTGCAGTTCTGGGCTGTCTCTGTGGGTATCTGTGCATGTCCCTCCTGTATAGGTGTCATGCGAAAGCCCATGGGACAAGGCTGAGGTTATGGTTATTCCTGCAGCGGCCTGAGCCCTGGCCCAGCTCTTTCCTGGTGTGAGTGAGAGGTGTCACACAGGGCCAGCCCCTAAACTGAGAACTAGGCTACTTTTAACTCCATGATGGGTCTGTGTGAGCCACTTGGCCACCAGATGTGGGGGTGCCATGGCTCTGGCTTGGGCTCTAGTGCTTCATCACCACCATCAAGGTCATCAGCTTCTTTTATTGAGCACTTACTATGGCCCAGGCGCTGTATATGGATTCCCTCAATTAAGCTGGGCACAGAGACCCCATGAGCTAAATGTTATCATTAACCATTTTCCAGATGAGAATACTGAGACTTCAAGAGATGCAGCCCCAAACTGCCAGCTGATTTGGGGTGGAGCTGCAGTTGAAACCCAGACTTGATGGGCAGCAAAGGCCATGACTGACTTGCTATAGTCCAGGCCGGCGGCCACTGGATGTTGTCTGAGAATATGGCTCAGGAAACATGTTCCCCCACCAGCCTGGGGCTGAGGGGTGACTCTTCCACCTGCTTCTTCAGGCCCCTGCTATGAGCTGGGCATGTGGTAGGGTGGGGTGGGGAGGGAATAGGGGATACAGAGATGCAAGCAGTCTAACTCCTAGCCATGAATATGGACAACACAAGGCAATGGAGGACCTGGATCCAGTGAGCAGCACATGCTCCAGAGCTTCCAAGGTCTGACTGACACAACTGTCCGGGGGAAACCAAGGAGGGCTCTCTGGAGGTGGCACTGCCTAAACTAGATCTGGGAAAATGCAGGGTTACCATGAGGTGGGAGACAAGAGTAGAGAAAGGAGGTCTGTGCACCAGTGTGTGGGGTGGGGGCAGGAGCTCTGAATTCCACAGTAATTTATTGAGATTTTCAGGAAAAACTGGTTTGACACTGATGGACTGAAAACAAAGATCAACTGGAGGTCAGAGGCAGGAGGAGGGGGGCTGTGGGGCATCCAGAGAGAGAATTCACCTCAATTCACAAACCCGCCCTGAGTTCAGACCTGTGCTGGGCCATGGGGATTCAGAAATGAGCCAGAAATAGATCCAGTGTTGGAAGAACTCGCTGTCCTGGGGGGAAGGCAGGTCTGACAGCATTTCTCAGAGCCAGACAAGGCTGGGGCCCTTTGGAAAGGGAAATCTTCTCTTGTGGGCCTTGGAAACTCCCTCCAGACCTCAGATGCCAGGCTGGGAAACAAGGATGCCCTCCCAATATGAGAGGCCGCTGTGAAATGGGTGTTGCTGTAGAAGAAGTGGTCAAAACAATTTTGTGGGTCTTTCCCCCTTTTTTGGATCCGTCTTGAAATCTAAACACAAAAATTTTAAATTCTCTTAGAATTCCTAGACCCCTGAAATTACATCTGGGACCATCACATCCTAGGGTTTGCAGACCCAGTTTGAGAAAGTGTAAGATACAGACTCAGAGTTGGTGCCATAGAGAAACTCCAAACATATTCATTAAGCCCAAGGCCATGGGGAGAGGGAGGTGCACCCTGTCTTTTCTAAAGTGCATGCACTTTACATATATTAGCTCATGGCTTCTGGAAGTCTCTCTGAGCCTGCTCCACCTCTGCAAGACTGCACTGCCTTGAGTAAGACAGCAGCCCCATCACAGCCCTTTCTGCTTCCTGTCTCACTGCACTTCATTCACCCCTGCCAGCCACCAATCATCTGAACATGCCGCATTCCAGCTCAAAAAGCTGCAATGGCTCCCCAGTGCCCTTACAGTTACAGCTCAACTCCACAGGTGGCATTCATGCTTCAGAGAGGGCCTCCTCATTCCTCCAGCCTCGGCTCTCACCCTCTGCCCTGCACTCTTAGCTCCCGGCTAAGACAAGATGGACAAGGGGTCCTGACTCAGCTTCTGGGCTCTCCTCTCCCCATTTCTTGCCACTAGCCAGCTTCCCCTCAGACACCCCTCAGACAGACCAGCTTCTCTGGCTCCTGCCATGGGGCAGGCATGTGGATTTGTTTCCCATCTGCAGCAGGACCTCGGAACCAAGGCAGCCACATCCTCCCTGGTGCCACCTGCTCTGCCTTGCCAAATGCAGAGGCCTTACCTGACCCTCAGGCCGGCCCTCATGCCCAGTTCCCACTTAGACCTCCTGTTCCAGATCGGGGTTCCCTGGGCCAGCTGTGCATCCATTCTCCAATGTCTCCAGTGTGAGGGGGCTCAGCGAGCATCTTGTCCTTTTCTCCCCACCTCTTCCAGCTTATGGATGGGAGTGGGGCAGAAGCCCAGAGAGGTTGAGAGACTTGGAATTGTAGCAGAGCTGGGACTGGGACATGGGCATCCTGACTCCCAGTCCAGTGCTCTTCTCGTCCCTGATACAGGCTCTGCCTAAGTTCTCTCCATCATGACTGCTGGGTGCTGTCAGTCTTTGCTCTGCCTGAATCACGAGGGAGTTGGGCATGCAGATCACTCCTAAAAAACTGCATTCTCGATGAGACAGGAGCCCACATCTAGAGGGGCAGCTGCATTTACAAAGGCTGAGAGAGATCAAGTGCTTTTCCTAAGGCCATACAGCCAGAAAGTACCTGAATTAGGACATGGATCCAGGTGTTTCTGAAGCCAGAGCCCATGTCCAGAAAGCACAGTCAATTTGTCAATTTGTGGGGCCTGCCTGAGACCAGGGCACAGTCACAGACTGTGCTCCTAACTTAGGAATGTTCGCGGAGCACCT